>NC_069444.1:12847400-12887400 GCF_026875155.1 Cherax quadricarinatus
ATAATCTCCTCGCATATCCCTGCTCTATTTCTCATAACTCTCTCTCTCTCTCTCTCTCTCTCTCTGCAAGTGTCACGAATAAAAGAGAAATATTGAGGGAGAAGTGAAGGATTTCTCAGTCACCACACACGAGCCTTGGCCCAGACTCTCTAAACCCTCCACACACACACACACACACACACACACACACACACACACACACACACACACACACAAAAGGGTCAGTCCTAGGACCGGTGCTGTTTCTGGTATATGTAAATGACATGACGGAATTGATACTCAAAAGTGTGGCTGTTTGCAGACAACGTGAAGCTAATGAGGAGAGTTCAAGCGGACGAGCATCAGGCAGGACTACAGACGGCTCTGGACAGGCTGTAAGCCTGGTCCAACAACTGGCTTCTAGAGTTTAACACCACCAATTGTAAAGTGATGAAAACTGGGGAAGGGCAAAGAAGACCGCAGACAGAGTACAGGCTAGGGGGGAAGCAAAGAATGCAAACCTCACTCAAGGAAAAGGATCTTGGGGTGAGTATAATACCGAGCATATCTCCTGAGGTGGACATCAACCAAATAACTGCTGCAGCATATAAGCGCCTGGCAAACCTAAGAATAACGTTTCGATATCTTAGTAAGGAATCGTTCAAGACACTGTACGTCGTGTACGTCAGGCCCATACTTGAGTATGCAGCATCAGTATAGAACCCAGACCTGGTCACGCACGTCAAGAAATTAGAGAAAATGCAAAGGTGTGCAAGAAGACTAGTCCCGGAGCTAAGGGGCATGTCCTACGAGGAGAGGTTAAGGAAAATCGACCTGACGGCACTTTAGGACTAGAGAAATAGGGGGAGACATGATAACGATATATATCCACACCTGCACCACAGACAAGTACAAATAGGTCAGTACACATACACGCACCCACACACACACACACACACACACACACACACACACACACACACACACACACACACACACACAAGGATAAACGTTCCCAATTCAACGTTTTTCTTTGGCCACCGCGTTGCCAGACGTATCGCAGTTTTTTGTAATATGATTATCTGAAGGCATTATTATTATTATTATTATTATTATTTTTATTATTATTATTATTATTATTATTTGGTTTTAAATGTCTTTATAGGTTTGTACAATCCAAGTTAACGTAATGTAAATTAATCTAACCTATCGGCAGCTAGTGGCTTCATCAGTCCATTGCAGAGAAGAACGGTGGAAGATGTGGAGGAGTTTAAGGTAATCAGTCCCTCAGTCTGGAGATGTGTTCAGTCCATCAATCAAGTTAAAAATACAGAATATGCGCCAAGTGTCTTATATACTGCAGACAGGTGAGGTAACGCAGTGGTAGGCGGCGACACCGGTGGAAAAATCCATTATTCTTGAAAATGGTATAAAATACTGACAATGTGCATCAGTTGGGTAGGCTTCTTCAGTCAAATACAGAGGGAGGTAGTAGTAATGAAATAAAGATGATGTAATCAGTCTATCAACCTTGAAGACGTAGTGTTGAGGTGGTCAGTCCCTCAGCCTGGAGAAGAGTTTTGTTCCATAGTCTGGAACAAATGTCTGGAACAATGTTGCAGACTATAGAGCAAAACTCTTCTCCAGGCTGAGGGACTGACCACCTCAACACTACGTTTTCAAGGATGAGTTAATTACCTCGTCTTCACATCTCTTCTGATTCTACTAACTTTTCTGTACTCGACTGAAGAAGCCTAATGTGTAGGCGAAACGTTTCGGAATAAAGATACTTACCAACCCTCCTCAATCACATGATAGTCTAACATACATCTAAATCTCCCTCATGTTTTTAGCTTTAAGACCCTCTTTAGCAGACTGTTCCTCTCGTCAACAACTCTGTTCGAGACCCAATTCTTTCCTAAGTATTCTAAATCGAAATTTATGTAATTCAAATCCGTTATTCAGAGTTCTTTCTTGATACGATATCCTTAGCTCGCAGTTCTGAGCATAGCGAAAGAACGGGAGGGTGACGAAGGAGGGAGAGGAAGGGGAAGCAAGAGAGGAAGGGGAGGAAGGAGGGGGAGATGGGGTAAAGGCAGGAAGGAAAGGGGGAAGGGAGAATAGCGTCCCCAAAACAAGCAGTGCGCCCCAGGCTGGAACAATAAGAGAGGGGCACTAGAGAGAGAGACAATGAGGCCGCTTGCACTCTCACAACTTCCGTTCACTGATGGAGTACATCACACAACACCTGTCACACCTGCAACCCCGCCTTCACACACTTGCTACACCGCCTTCACACACCTGCAACACCGCCCTCACACACCTGTTACACTGCCCTCACATACCTACAACACAGCCCCTCACACCTGTAACACCGCCCTCACACATCTGTCACACCGCCCTCACACCTGCAATACCGCCCTCACACACCTGTCACACCGGCCTCACACCTGCAACACCGTTCTCACACATGTCATACCGCCCTCACACACCTGCAACACCGCCCTGCCACACCAGCTACTCACGAATGCACAAACATGAGTATTGCAACTCACTCACAAAGCGTAGATACACATACGTGTTAACACACACACACACACACACACACAACCCCAAACCCCACACACACCCACACACACACACACACACACCACACACACACACACACACACACACACAACAACACACACACACACACACCCACACACACACACACACACCACACACACACAACCACACACACACACACAGACACACACACACACAGACACACACACACACACAACACAGAACCCCACACACACAGACACACACACACACACACCAGACACACACACACACACACACACACACACACACACACACACACACACACACCACACACCACACACACACACCACACACACACACACACAACACACACACAACAACACACACACACACACACACAGACACACAACACAAACACACACCCCACACCACACAGACACACACACACACACACACACACACACACACACACCAAAAAGACACACCACACACACACACACACACACGACACACACACAACACACACACACAAAACCACACACAACACACACACACAACACACCACATACACACACACCCCCCACACCCCCAGAACACCCAACCCACAAACACACAAAACCCCACACCACAACGGAAACAAAACCACCACACAACAAAAAAAACCACAAAAACAAAACCCGGGGAAAAAAAAAAAAAATTTTCCCAACGGAAAAAAAAACGGGGCCCAAAAACACCAAAAGGAACAAAACCGACAAAACAACACAACAACATTTAAAACACAAACCCTTAAAAAAAGTGGGTTTTTGGGGGAAATTTAAAAGGGAAAAGTGGGCAATAGAAAAAATTTAAAACGAAATTTAAATTTCCATCCCCCTTAAATTTTTAAATTGGGTTAAAAACCCGGTTGGGGGTTTGGGCCATGGGGAAAAGGAAACTTTTTTCTAAAAATTTCAACAACAGTGGGGCTTTTCGTGGGAAAAAAAAGGGGTGGGGCAGGAAATAGAAGAAAATGTAAGCCGAGAATCAGGCCCATAAACCCAAAGTTAAATTTAAAAGGGTTTAAAAGGTGTTTTTTACCGGGGAAAAGCCATTTCCTTGGTAGGAATTTTCTGAAAGGATAAATAAAATGGCAACAAAAATACCCGGAAGGGGGTTTTAGGAAAGTATAGGCTTTAGGGAAATTTACCCGAAAGGTTCAGGTTTTCCAGTCAAAACCCCAACAATTCCTATTTGGAAAGGGAAAAGGAATTTTTTTTAAAAGGAGTGGGGGGTTCTTGAAAAAAAAAAAGGACACGCCTCCACGGGGGTTTTTAAAAGACTACGGGGGTTTTTTCCAAGTTTTTTCCCAAAGTTTCCCCCATTTACTTTTTCATGTTCGGAAAAATTGTTTTGGAAAAAGGGAAATTAAATTTGGGGGTTTTGGGGAAAGAAATTTTAAAAGGGTGTGGGCCCAACCAAGTGTTTTCCCATTTTATTTTGGGGGGCCCCCCCGTTTCCTTTTTCCGGGAGTTTTAAAAGCCAATTGGTTTAAAATTATTTTTTCCCTGGAGGGGAAATTTTGGGGCAAATAAAACCCTTTTTCCCCACCGGGGCCCTTTGGCTTTAAAAGCCCCTAGAGCAAACCCTTGCCACATATAAAATTCCATTTTTCCCTTTTTGCCCCTTTTCCCCTTTAAAAAATTTAAAAAAAATTTAATTTAATTTATATATTTTTTTTTTTTGTTATTTTCCCCCTTATATATATATTATATACTGGCTTCCTCACTTTTTTCTTTTTATTGTGATTTTGTCAATGGTCTAAGTGGGGCTTGAATGTCTTCCCGTAAGCTCCTCTCTCCTATGTGCGGGTTTTTTGAAATTGGGTTCCAGCCCGGGTATTGGGGTCTTTTTGTCTTTATTAGATAACGTCGGGGTTTCCTGGAACCTTGTTAACTGCACTGCCCTTTGCAGACAAATGGGTTAGACTCAGTGGGGAGAATGACCCCCCGGCTGAGCAGCAGTGACTCCACAAGTGATATAAAGAAGGTCTCATAATGGCCCACAAAAAACATTAATGCCCTACGATGAAAAACAAATTTTAGAAAACTCCACAAACGGAAAAATTTTGGAAAAAATTAAAAACTGGAAGGGGTTAAATTAAAAAAAGTCACAACCCCAATAGCTAGAAAAATTTAAAAGGAAATTTCCGAGAATAATGTCAAGAACATCTTCCACTGAAGGATCCAAAAATGTTATTAAACAAAAACCGAAAGGGAAAGTAACTTTTTTAGATAACTAAAAACCTTCAGAACATGAGATGCCAAGGGCCCAATGATTTTTTTTTTTTAAAAGCCCACATGTTCTCTCTGGCTGAAATACTTTTTTTAACAGATTACAGATTGGGGAATGTGCAGAGAACTTTCATTAACATATAAAAACATAAAAAGAAAAAAAAAAATGGAGGAACACGCAATAGAAGGCCTGTTTGGCCCCATACTGGGGTTGGTCCTTCCCAAACCAACCCCTTTAAAAGGGACCAAAAAAACGGGAACTTTTGAAGGCCCCCCCAACTGTACTTCTTGGTGGCAGGGGAGAAAAGGGTACATCAAAACTCATTTAGACAATTTGTTTAAAAAGGTAAGTCGCCAATTTTTTTACAGTGAAATTTTCTTTCCTTTGAGAAGAGGTTAGCAGGCCGTTCAAACACTCATGAAAAATAAAAGGCCAAGATTAAAATTTGAGATAATAAGTGCAAAGGGCCCAAAAACCCCTTTTTAACACCTTCCCCTTTTAATAAGGAAAAAATTTCCCCAAAAAAACCCCCGGGTGTCCCAAAAAAAAGGGGGTCTTGGATAAAATTTTTTAAATCATTTCCCGAACAGCCGGGCTGTGGGTTCTTATGTTAAAAAGGGTTGCGACCAACAGACCAAATTTTTTCCCCGCCCAGGCCCGCAACTAGGAGGCGTGTCTGGGCACCCCGGCCCCCGGGGAAGGAGTCCTTGAAACGTTCATAGTTTTTAAACAGGTCAACCAAAAGGGTCGGGCCAGGGGTTTAAAAAACTCAACCCAAACAAAACCCCAAAATAGGGGGGGTGCACACACACCCCCCACACACCCTTATTCATCCCTTCTAACCCCCCCCTAAACCCCGCACCCCAGTCTCCGGCCCCTGGGCAGGGCTACCATAACGAAAACCTTTAAAACCCCCACACACACATGATGGATCTAAGTGAAAGGGAAAACATCCACTCCCAAAAACTCAAGAAAAACACTACGATGAGGGAAAAAGCTGTCACTGGGGCAAACGTTTCCTCTGTTAAAAGCTTTTTCAAAAAATAAAATTTCCCCATAAAACAGGGGGTGCCCTTTTTCAAAATTTTAAAAAACTACATACACAAAAGGGAGAGCTTTATCCCAAATTTTTAAATTTAATATACACAGATAGACGTTTTTTTAAAAATCGTCCATTTTTCGCGTTAAAGATTTTAATACATTTTTCTCTCCCAAATTTTTCCTTTACTCCCCTTTAAGGGAAAAAATGTATTTTTCCCCTTTCAATTTTTTCTGCCCAAATATTAAATTTTATATATAAATTTTTTTTTAACCAACGGGAATTTAGGGTTTTTTTTTGAGGTTTCTTGAGGAATTTAAAGGGGGCGTTTTAGGTCATCATTGGGTGTGGCGTCAGGGGTTATTTTTTGAAAAAGGTTTAGTGGTTTAGGAAAATGTCAGGTGGGCAGTGTTTGGGGGCGTGAAGAACCCTGGGGGAGGGGGGGGATAGTGCTAAGGCTGACTAGTGCCCGTTTCATACACCAAAAAGAGCTGTTTACCCCGACCCCCGGAACCACCAAAAAGATCAGTAAAAAACACACACACACACCCCAAAGGCTTTTTTTTTTGTGTCCTCAGGGTTTTTTTAAATGTTAAAATTTATTAAAAATTTGTACAAATTAAAAAAAAAACAAATGAATTTTTTAAAATTGGGAAATTTTTTAATGACAAATAAAAAGTTACAGTGTGTTTCCCAAACCCCCTATTAGTTAATGACCAAAAATTAAAAATTTTTAAAGCACACATTTCAACATGTTTCCTTACACCTGTTGTTTCCCGTTCACCTACCAATTTGGTACCTTTGGGGGGTTAAATGGACTGGTGTGGGTGTGGGATCCCGGGGGGCCTTGGGTGGCAAAAATTCTCCTTTCCTACGGAGGGGTCCGGGGTTCGTTTCCCGGGGGGGGTAGGGAAAAATTTTGATGTGTTTCCTTTTCACCTGTTGTCAAGTTCCCCCTAGCAGCAAGTAGGGCCTGGGTGTTAGTGGGACTGGGTGGGTGGCCCTCCCCGGGGGAATAAGATTTTTAAGACCATATCATTGGGGTTCGAACCCCGTGGATAGGGATTTTAAAATAATAAATCCCCGTAGGCTTTAGTACGTATAATTACGGTTTAAAGTGGGGGCGCCCAAACAGCCCCGGCCCATTTTCCCTTTCTCACTCTCGTATGGGCCCGAAAACCCCCCCAGTACCCATATGTGGGGGGTCTTTGAATACTGCTTGGTCAGCCCCAATATGAAAAACAGGGCGTGACTCAGGGAGAGAGGGGTTGGGAATTGGGGTCATCTACTGGTACACTGGTTTCTGGTAACTGGTTACACTACGAGAGCTCGGCGACCTAACGTATGTCGTCCCGACATACAACTATACAAACTAAGATGCAGGTAAACGGTTTGGGGCTGATTCAACAAGTCAAAGTAACAAAAATTAAACTTAAAACAACAAAAGAGAACTTTGGAATGGAAGCTTATTTAACGAACTGTAATGCAATACAAGGTAAAATATACCAACCATGAATGAAACTAAAACTTTGGGGATTACACAATAAAGATACAAAAAATTGATCGTCATCTGTATTCATTGATCAAACGGACTGGGAAGAATAATCAAAGAAAGAAGTTTTTTAACAAAAGGCAGATTGGGTGCACTCAAATCAGACTTTAAACTCCAAAAAGGGAAGAACGGAACACAAAAAAAATTCTTGAAACTGATAAGTTGATACTGTAATTATTAAACTAAAAACGGGTTTATTTACTTTAAAAACCCCAACTCTGCAGGGAAAGATTGACATATGCAAAGGGGTTTCATCTCTGGGGGGACAAACTCTTAGCCTGGCAACTCATGAGTATTTGAGGCAAACTGAATTGGAAGTTACAAATGATATTTAGGTTTTTTTCAATACCTGTCTGTACGAGGGAATAACGACATTCGGTGATCGTCTGACTGATATCGAGGGAAAGATACAGGATCAGGAGGATTGTTAAGTCTGTCACATTATCTGGGTGGAACATCATTATCACACAACTAACTTCAATGATCTAAAGCGATTCTTTATACGACCATATAATCCTCAAACCCTTTATACTTATTACCAGTGAATTTTTCAACACCGATAAGGACCAACAAACTTTTGATAAAGCTTTGGGCTTCAGACTTTTGTTAAAGTTAATCAGCATAACCTCAAACCCTATTTTTAAATTTGGGATGGCTTTGCTCAGTTTTTTCGACCTTGTAAATTCTCTGTTGATTTAAATGAAGTGTTTTTTCACGGTTTCTTCAAAAAAATTTTGAGCTAACTGGTCCCATTGCTATAAAATCTTCGGGGTTGTAATTGGTTTCGGATAATATAACAACTCATAAGGGAAAAACGTTTTTTTAAAAAACCGTACAATCATAATTGGGTGTCACCTATAGAAAATTGTAACAGAATTTTTAGCACACGCACATCAGGTATAACTTCACCCAATTTTTCACTTTGGGATTGATATGGCCCCCAAGACACAATACTTTTTTATTGGCGTTCCGCTAACCCATTGCTGGCAGGATGATGAGGAAAAAGGGGTGGATTTAGAGACTTGTACAAGGTGCACAAATTTTCAAAAATCCATTAAGAACACCTCCTTTATCTTTACTGGGGACTTAGGGTGGTAGCCCAGAAAATGCGTTCTTAAAACCCGCTTTAGCTACGTCCGGAAGTCTTCGCAAAAAGAACTAACTCACAATATCTGGTGAAATGGTCTACCATAACAACAGATTTTTGTTGCCCGGGAGGGAACATTGGAAATTAGTTAACAAATCAGCGCAACTCTTTCCCCACATTTCGCAGTTTTTGGGATACATTTGGTTTTTGGATTGGGGCCATTGCATTACCTTTTTTGCATGCAGACACTACATTTCTTAACATACTCGAAATATCAGTTGCCTGACCCAAAAAATTTTCAATCTGGCTTGTTTTCTGAACGATCCATACCAGATGTGCCCAACACCGGGTACATCGGAACTACTGTAAGGCACTTTTCACTATGACTGGGGAAATTTAACTAACTGGAAACTCTTCTGCAAGGAGTCCCCAAACTGGGCTGTTCGAAAACATAATTTTTTGGGTTCATCAAATCACTGATGGGTGCTGGGGGCTTCACAGTCAGAATAAGATCTTCCGGACAAATCGAATCACACCAGACCACAGGATCTTTTTCTTGACTTCTTTCATCTTCAGCACTAAATGGAGGGTCGCATTACTATACAAACATGTCGCATAAGGCACTGCAACTACATTTGACTTGCAGGTAAATGCTCAAAGGGGGGGATTTGAACTCTTGGAAGCAAGGGTCCATCTGGCAAACCCTTTCCAGTGGGTTGTTTGTTCTGGAAAAAAGGTACATGGAGCAGGTTTGCAAGACTGAACAGAGTACGATAAATAATGCTGGGAAGTTTTTTAAAGACCAAACTTTGCTAAAGCTTTTTTCCATTTTCTGAAAAATTACGCAGCCCTTTTTGTAAGGCCCGGGCAGCAAATCAACTGTTTTTGTACGCCATGGGTTTTCTGACGTACAGCGCCTATGCCAATTGAACAAGCATATTGTCAATAAAAGGGGCTTAGAAAAATCGGGAAATTTCAAAACGGGAGCGATTTTAGCTTTTCTTTTGAATGCTCTTTTCTTGAGGGAAAGGGTCCAAACAAAAAGCATTTTTCTTAAGCAACTCAGTCAGAGGAGCACTATGGGGGAAAAAATTGGCAATGAAAGATCATAAAAACCTGCTAAGCCGACAAAGATTTTAACGGCATCACATTTTGGGGTCGGGAAAATTTAGTACTGCAGACCTTTACTTTGGTCATCTAACCCCCCTGGGATGACTACTGACCAAGAAATTTAAATTTCTATCTAAAAATTACATTTAACAGTTTGATTTTTAAATTGGGTTTTTCAAGCTTACCAAGTACTACATCAAGCTTTTCAAGTGTGTATCCACGTCTTTAAACATACGATTACGTCATCTAAGTACACCCATAAGTGCATTACCTAAAACCCTCTAAAGTATTAGTCATGGCCTTGAAAACGTGATAGGGGAAGATCTAATCCAAACCCCATACGGAGGAAGTAAATAATAACCTGTAGGGGGGAGAAGCAGTTAGCTCGGGCTGTCCCGAAGGGGGACTTCCCAAAAACCCCTTTGAAAAAAACGGGGTTGAAAAGACTTTTTACCCGATGTTACAAAAAGATCACCCAGACAGAAGGGGAAGATCGGAAGGTTTTTTTCGCATTAACTTCCAAAGAAATTACTGGGACCAAGTACCTTTCTTAGTACTGGGATCAAGGGTGAAATCCAAGGGAAATGCTAGTGAAAACCCCATCAAGCTTTTGTTTGACAATTTTTTGCAACAGAAACTTGTGAATGAGCTTTCTGTCCGGTATGAGATGGGTCTATACCAGTTAAAGTGGAATACAGGGGGACTAAGTTCTTATACCCATCTTCCACCTGGTAAGGCAATGGTTTTTACGATTTGTTAAACAGAGCAACAAACCTTGATTTTCACGGGGAAGTCAGGGGGGAGCAATCTTCTCCTAAAACGGGGGAAAGAGATTGATCCAATAAAGGGAGAGGTCTCCCCGGCAGCTGGGTTGTGGGGGAGCGAGTAGCGGGGGGGTGAAGGGTTTCACCTTTTGACCCCCGGGCTACTCACAAACAGTTTTTCTAACGTCTTAAAATTACCCGTAAAAATTTAAACCCACGCTCCACACCGGTGCCACCATTTATCATGGGAGTTCGAACATGGGGTAGGGTAAAGAATACCACTGGGCTTGTATACTAAATTACGGATAAGTGGGGACACCCAAACAGCCTGCCTTCTCCTTGCTCACTCTCTATGACTGACCGCCCCAAGTACCCATAGTGAGGGGGTCTTTGAATATTCTTGTCACACAAATAAACAACAGTGATCAGGCAGAGACGTTGGTATATCATCCGGTACACGGGTTACTGGTAACGGTTACTACACGAGAACCACAAGGAAATAAGAAGACAGCCCTGGATGATGCACGACTTTTTGGTTATCCGGTTGGCTAACCTTCCAGTGTTAAAAATCCAACAAAATATATATGTGTGACCTGGAGTTCAAACCCCCCCAGGTTGCTTGTTTAAAATTCTACATCTTTTCTGGCCAACACTCATTTTTTATTTTTTTTATCTTTTTTTTTTAAAAAAAATCCATGGAACTTACAATAAAAAAAAATTTAAAAAAAATAATAATAATAATAATAATAAAATAATAAAAAAATAATATCCCTCCTTATTACTTTATAACTCAAACAAAAAAAAATAAATACCATTGTTTTTGAATTTATCCAAAAATAAATGTAAAATATAAAATCAAAAAAACACACACAAAAAAAACACACAACAACACACACACACACACACACCACACCACACACACACTGACCCTTTTTCAATCCTGCGTTACTCGGTACTCAAAAAAAAAAAAAAAAAAAAAAAAAAAAAAGGTTTTTTTCCCTGAAACCGAACTTAAGGTTTCGGAGTCACTAAACTGTTTTGCATTCTTCATACCGTCTTGGCAGAAAAATTTTTCCCGGGACCACGCTACTTTTCCCGACGCCAAAAACTTTATAACTGAGACAATAAAAGCCTCACAAACCCTCCTCCCTCACGGGATAATTTTTCATTAAAAAAACCCTTGTAAACCTCTTTAAAGTCATATAAAAAAACCGAGAACAAGATGCTTAGCAAATACCCTTTAGTCACGCAACAGAATTTATAATGTGAAGCAAACACGAAAACACCTCTAAAACTTAAACAATATGGTAGCTAAGGGAAATTAATAATTTGAACACTGCGTGGACCAAGTGGGCAAAAACCCTTTGCATTTTTTTCCACTAATAGTTTTCCTCGCAAAAATTTGACAAAAAATTTGTAGTTGTTTGAGCGTGAGTTTTCCTTAAAACAGACTACTGAGACTCTGTAAAACATCCAGCCCAGCACGCCCCTATACGGGGTTTTCCGGGGTAACTTAACCAACACAACCAACCCACAAGAACATCGTCCCACTCGTGCAGTTAAATACACGGTAAAAAAAAACTTTTCCTCCGCCTTGGCGGGGCTGGGAGCGGGGCCCCTGGGGCAGTAGCCCACCCCCACATGTTAAGGTCCCGTACTTTTGGGATTAACGGGGAAACCTGGAAACACGAGGAACCGGGGGGGGAACCCCGGGGTGAAACCACAGGAAGACTCAGCAACAATTTAAAACCCTAACACACTCTCCCTCACCTCTCTCCCCTCCCTCAGCACCTCATTCAAAAAGGTCGCACCAACCACCACAAAAACGGCTTCTCGTAAAACACCTACACATCTGAAACATAAAAAAGGGTCTAAGCCATTTTTTTCCTAGACAAAAAAAACAGCCAGGTGCTAAACCAGCAACTAAAACAAACCCAAAGGGATCGTAAAACCTTTACAGTCATTTCTTACATCAAACAACAAGTCAAAGTCCTTTAAGTACCACTTTTTCCCTCCCGAGTGAAAAATCGGCCGAAAAATTTCTTTGACAAGCCCCAAAAAAAACCCGCTCGCTCCCTGGCTCAAGTTTACTTTGGGAAAGCGCGGCAAATCCCCGTGCTGGCCCGCGGGAACCGCACGCAATAAAGGGAGACCACCAAATACTCAAAATATCTCATCCAAAAAGGACACAGCCTAATCTGAATCGTCATCTCACAATTTACAGTGATGTCAGCTTCCAGCATTGTTCCGATTACATTATTATCTCAAAGAAAACCATGGAGCAACGGGGACCTAGTAGCGACTATACAAATAAAAAGCAAAGAGGAGGGGCCAAAGGGGTTGTGAATCGATCCACAATCACAAAAAGGGGAGGACAAGTAGGGGAAACAAACCAATATTTACGTAAATTTGGGAAAAAAATAACAATAAACTACCCACTACTACTACAAAAATAAAATAATAATAATAATAAAATAATAATAAAAATAAAAAAAATATTATTATTATTATTACCGCAATAATATGTGAAAGAATATTGGATGTATCGCCCTGGCCGGTTTGGTTATGTATATAAAGTAAAACCTCTCTCACTTTATCGAGTCATAAAATTTCTGACGGGAACACATACTGGCCACAGCCTCGGTAACGGTGGAGAAACGTCAGACACCCGTTCGACACTGGCCGCCACACACACACAACCACACACCTGTCAAACAAGGCAAAAACTTTAAAGAGACGTTTCTTCAATCATTTTTCCAAAAAAACAAACTGCCTTATTTAAGAGGACTTCGCTCTTCCAAACAAACAATGGTGGTAATTTAAAATGTGAGTTAAAGTACACTCGTCAAGGGGGGGGCCTGACACACCCTTTACCTCGTGAAGGAAGGTTGACACACGCCTTCACCTCGTGAAGGAAGGGGGAAAACACGCCCTTTACCTGCGTGAAGGAGGTTACACGCGGTAATAATATATATATAATATATATATATATATATATATAAATTTTATAAATTTTATATAAATAATATATATTAAAAATATAAAATATATAAAATATAATATAAAATATATATATATATTATAAAATAATATAAATATAAAAAATAAATATATAAAAATAATAAAAAATTTATAAAAATAAAAAGTGAAAATAGGAAAACAAACCCGAGCGCTTTCAGGTGTTTACAACACTACAAAGGGCTACGAAAGGAGGCAAAAATGCTGCCTGACTCAGTGAGGGGAAAAACTCACCAGTGAGGTCGCCTGACCAGTGAGGGAACAACCACCCAGGAGTACGCCTGACTCACGAGGCAACACCTCACAAAGTGAGGTTAATACCTCACAATCACTGTAAGACGTTTCTGCTTCACAAATGGGGTGATTGATAAGTTTAATTTTTTTATTTAGAAAAAATGGATGATGAAGGGGTTTATAGCATTCTGTGGTGTGTGGCCTTATTATGTCTTAGGGGAAGGGAAGGGGTGTAGGGGGGGCGGGGCCCGTAAAATAATGGGAAGCCATGGGGCCCCCATCCGGCGCTTGGGAATGTTGCGTGGTTTTCCCCAAAACCCAGATTGACAACAATTTAGCACCCCCCCCCTCCCCCCCTGGTTCTAACCACAACAAACCCCGTTACTACACCCAACAACCCTGGTTACTACACCACAACCCTGGTTTTTCTACACCACAACAACCCTGGTTACTACACCCCCAACAAACCCTGGTTACACACCACAAAAACCCTTTACTACACTACAACAACCCTGTTACTACACCCCTAACAAACCCCGGTACCCACAACCTTGGTTACTACACCATAACAACCTTGGTTTCTACACCATAACAACCTTTTACTACCCATAAAAACCCTCCCTTTTACACCACAAAAACCCTGGTTTTCTACACCAAAAAACCCCGGTTACTAAAAACCTCAAAACCCCGGTTCTACAAAGCAACTTAATCCCCCACTGATAATGTTGTTACTGCTGTGCGCTGTTGTTTTTGCTGCTGCTGCTCCGTTGCTATTTCTGCTGCTGCCGGGTGCTGCTGCTCTGCTCTGTTTTTTCTGTTACCGCTGTTTTTTGTTGTTTGCTGCTGGCTGAACAAATCGGTCTCATCAGTGGCTACGGAGGCAATGTTATCCCTATTAATAGGGTTGGGACCGGGACCTGACACCTGTACTGGCCCTGGCACCTTGTATCATTAAACAATTCAGCCCTTTTCTAAAGAATCAGGTATCCGAGATACAGAACAGGGGATCAAGTACAGAGTATGTAACTACAGAGACATAGTATATAAATATCAAATCATAAATGTAATTATCAAGTAAGTATATTAACTTTAGGGGCAGTGATAGTGTAACAGTCAAAACTGATCACTGTAAAAATAAAAGGAACCCAAATGCAACTAAATGGACATTTATTGGGCGACGTTTCGCCTCCAGGAGCTTTATCAAACCATTTATCTTAGATAACAAGGGGGAGAATAACAAGCGTGAAAACAAGTATAAAAGGGAAAGGGTAACAAAGGAGGATAACAGGTGTTGTGCGTGTGGAGGGAGGAAACAGGGGTTGGGGAGGGTAACAGGGGGTGTGTGTGTGTTGCCGCCTACCCTTATCCACGGGTGCTCCTCTAATTTCTGGACCAGGATGTTGGTAAGGGGCACATGCATTCCAAAGTCAGAGAACATGCAGTCCACCCACCTTTCTCCTCTCTCGCTCTCCCCCTCTCCTCACTCACTGACAGAGAACATCAACAGGTCTGTGAACAATTTACTTCTCTAAATCCTGCAGTTATGGGGGATGGTACAGCTGTGCTCGAGACCTAGTAATTTACGCTAGTAAAATTTTCTGTATTCCGTGTTACCCGTCGTCCCCCTTTTCATTGATACTACTGTAGGGACTACACAGTGGCAACAAGGAAAGATGAAATATTGAAACCCAGACGACTCTGTTTTAGTGAACCCTAAACGTCGAGGTCGACGACCCAAAAATTTTTTTCATGAAGGCCTCAAAACTCCTAAATTACCAGATTTCCGACATTTCCCTAACTCCATAGATTTCGAAAAAGCCCTTTACAACATTCCATGCACTCAGCCCCGGGGCCCCGACTCGTGAACTCTGTTTTTTATTAAAACTGCAAGAAACCCCTCCGCGTGCCCTTTAATACACTATGGAGGAGGGGCTTGGACATGGTAAATTCCCCACACTTTAAAAAAACGGATAAACCCCCCCTCCAAAAAGGGGGCAGCAAAGCAATAGCTAAGAACAAAAGACAAAGCCACCCCATCAAAAAAATCTTTGGAAAGAGTGCTAAAAAGCAGGTTGAAACCACCCGGGTTTCCCAAAATCTGCAAATCCCGGGGGAACATGGGTTCAGGGGAAGGGCGCTCCTCCTCTCACAAATACTGGCTCACAGTAAACCCTTGGATCACTGGGAAGAAAACAGAACAGATGTAAAACACAACTTTGCAAAAGCATTTGACAAATCGTATGGCGTAAAAAGCCCATAAAAAACGTCTAAAGGAATAAAGGGAAAGCGGGAGAGGCTTTAACTTCCTAACAAACGAAACAAAATTGGCAACAAGTTTTAAATCGAGGCTGCCATAGTGAAAACTCTGTTCCCCAAGGGGACAGTACCCGCCCCCATCTTTTTTCCTCTCCTCATTTCGACATGACAGAAATACACACGCACCGTATCATCCTTTGCGAATACTAGGGTCCAGAGGCTGTCATCTGCGAGGACCGGTTAACCTCCAAAAAGACATAAAACAAAATTTTCCATGGGGAACGGTAAACAAAATATTTCAACGAGGACAAATTCCCAAAACTCCCTTTGGAAAACGGAGAGATAATAAATAGAACAGATATACTACAACTCTGGCCATACATGAGCGGAAAAATAATTAAGGGGCCTGGGGGTATAAGCTGAGATCTCACTTTTAAAGGGTCACAACATGCCACGACCACGGCAAAGAAAATGTAGGATGGGTAAATGAGAATGTTCAAAAAGAAGATGCCAACCAATGAGATCCTTTTCATCCTTGTTCTCTCTAGGCTGAAAAACGCGTACATTAACACTCCCTTTAAAAAGGGAAATCGCAGATCTAAGAGTATACAGAGTCCTTTTCGCACGAAAGTTCGTCAAGCCCTTAACTACGGGAAACCTTGGAACACTTATTTTACCGTTGGAACCAGGAGGAGAGATATATCATAATCTACACTTTGGGAAAATCCCTGAAGGAATGGGGCCCAAATCTCACACAAAAAACCTCCCTACGAAAAAAAAAGACTGGGGAGGCGATGCAAAAAGCCCCCAATAAAAATTTGGGGGGCCATTGTACACTAAGGGAAAAAACCAAAGTATCCGGGCCCAAGCTGTTTTAAAAAACCTCTCAACAAACATTAGGGAATTGCCCAAAAACCCTGGGTGCCTTTAAGAGAGAGCTGGACAATACTTAAAATCAGTGCCGGGTCATCCGGGCTTGGCTCGACTTGAAAGCGTGCGGCCCGCAGTAACAGCCAGTTTTTATCAGGGGCCGATCCCGGAGGCCGGTCATGGACCGGGCCGCGGGGGCGTTTATCCCCGAATAACCTCCCGGGAACCTCCAGGTACCTGTGTCCCCTTGCTAGTGATCCAATGGTATTTCGGTGCTACCTGTCGTTTCCTTGCTATGATACTACCTGTTTTGTTCTGCTACCTGTCGTCCCTTGCTAGTGATACATCTGGTAGTTCGTATTTCCATCGTCCCTTTCTAGGACCATCTTTTAGTTCAGACTCCAGTCGTCCCCTTTCTAGTGACACATCTGGTATTCAGGCTTTTCCCGTCGTCCCCTTCGTACACTATCTGGGGGCTCAGTGCTACTTCGCCCCTTGCTAGGGAAATACTGGTAGTTCATACTACCATCGTCCCCTGCAGTGACACTACTGGTATTTTTTACTACCAGTCGCCCCTTCTAGTGAACTACTGGTATTCAGTGCTTCCTTCGTCCCTTGCTAGGCACTATCGGGGAGCTCAGGGTGCCTGTCGTCCCCTGTAGTGACACATCTGTATTCAGTACTACCATCGTTTTCCTGCTTCAATATTAGACTACTTTTACTTCCTGCAACGGCCATCTTCCACTAACTGTAGATTTTACTGCTCTTTAATTTAACTCAAGCTCACCCCACCCCCTGAAAACTTTTATCCCTCCCTCTCCATCCTTTTCCCCCCTCCACCTCTTTCTCTCTCTTTTTTCTCTCTCTCCCTCTCCCTCCCCTCCCCTCTCCCTCTCTCTCTCCCTCCACTTCATCAAAAATTCCATTCCGCTGTGTATGGGATACTTTAGGTAGGGGGGGGGGGGCTTCGATAAGGGGGCCACAAATAAAAAAATTTTTTTACACATTTTTAAATGTTGAAGAACCCAAAATTATTTGAAAATTTATTTTTAATCCCCAAAAAAACAAATTTTATAGTACTCACCACATAAAAGAACATTAACCTCTGCTTTTTAAAACTCTGATAGCCTAAAAAGTGGGTGGTAGGGTGTCAAAGGTGTTCTGAGGCTCATGAGGTGGCTGTTTTTCTGAGGAAGCACCACGTTTTTTCTTTTAAATTAGACACACGACCAAGGCTGAGGGGTTGATTACCTCATTCTCTCCTGTTCTTTAAGTTTATCCTTTTTTATGGGCTGAGAAGCCCTGGTGGCGAAACGTTTCCTAATAAAAATTACCCAAGAGTTGTACATGTGTCTAATTTTAACACATTCTGTTCTTTAAACCCCTCATCTACTTTTTTTGACTTGACAATTTTTATTACACAGGAGAGAGATTCCCAAATTTGTCCCCAGAACAGAGTGTAGTTGGAAGCCAGTTTTCTGAAGACTGGGATACTTGGCTTCTGGGATTTGTTTACAAAAGTCAGTTAGTGATGAGCTTTTATGCACTAGCTTCAAACCCACGTCTTCCTGCAGCTTGATGAGTTCTGTTTCTATTGAGGCAACAACCAAGGTAAAGGGTGCAACAACAGGACATCCATCGTTGATGACATCAATCACTAAAGGTGCAACAAGAAATTCAAAACATGGGTTTAACTTTTTTAGTTTGTCAAACCTGTTCTAAAAATCATTATAAAGTGCTTCTAAGTTTCCTTCGTATTGTTTCAGTTTACTGTCTTTAATTTCAACATCAGGATAAGCAGTTATTCTTAATTTAAAGTTAAGAAAGTGATCAAAGTTCTTTGTCAGATTTCTTTGAAAAAACCTCCACATTATTCTGAAAACTGACAACTGATTGGTCAAGTTGTGTAATAACTTTGTTCCGTCCCTGAAGCGCCAGATTTAAATACTGGAGGTGATGCATTACATCTGTAAAGAACATCAGATTCTCGACCCATTAGTGATCTTCTAGTTGTGGGTATTTTTTTTTCTATCATGAAGAGAATAACTGGTTCAAAAAGAATAACAAATTTATTCAAAAGACTGGTAGTTGACAGTCATCTTACAATACAGTCGACAATAAGGTCACTTGGCTTTTCTTCAAGCTCCAGCTCCTCAATAAAAGTTTTAAATTCACGGCGTGTTCTTGCACTTGTCAGAATTAAATTCACAATTTGTAAAACGCAATTTATGACATTGTTGAACTTGAAGTGTTTGTTTACTAAACGTTATGTGGATGTCAGGATTGATACAATTGAATAAACATAAATCAGGATAGTTAAAGATCTGGTACAATTGGCCCAACAGGGCACCAGTATTTTGACCTACCATATACAAGTTCGCTATTGCAATGCTAACCAATTTAGCAATGGTAGCTGAAGCATTTAATAAAGGCTTTGTAATGCATTTTTCATGTCTTTGTGGTTTCTTTAAATTCCTTATCGACTAGGAATTCTTGCTTTCCATGCTTGTAAACTACGACGAATAAAGCTAACTGAGGGATATGTCTACCGTAACATGCATAAGCAAGCGCTTTTCAGATCGGGTCTATATGAACTACGCAGTAGTATAATTCCTATAAATGGTCTCTCACTAGTGCAAGGCGAGAAGTTTAGAATTGTTCTATGATTGTTTTAAATTTTGAGATCTGTGAGCGAATCATATATTGGTTTACCAATTTATCCTGTATTTATTGGTCATTGTTCCATTGCTATAACAAAACTGGCTTCGCAAACATATCACTTTACTCAGAGGAAAACTGCTGTTTTGAGTAACTAAACTAGATTTCCAAAAATTCATCTATTTTTTCGCGATTCTGATTCAGAAATTCTATGCAACATTTTTGATGGTAGATATGTGAGGACTTTAAATTACTGATTTAATGGTTGGTTCTGAGAGAACAAAGTCTATTCTCCAAGTAGTGCCCTCAGATGACATACTGAGGTCTTTCCAGCAACAAAACTGGCTTCCTAAATAAACCCTCTTACAGACTGAAAACTGGGTCTTGCACGGCTGACACTAACTTCAAATCTTCCTTTTTTCGCACTTCTGATTCCAGGAGGAAATTCAGATGCAAATTTTTTATGGATAGATTCATGGTGAGGCTTTAAATTACTGACTTTAATGGCTGATGGTTGTATGACAGATGAGACATAAAGTCTATTCATTCCTCAGTAGTGCCAGCTCAGACTGACACTACTGAGGTCTCCCAGCACAGGCTGACACTACTGAAGTCTCCCAGCTCAGACTGACACTACTGAAGTCTGCCAGCTCAGGCTGACACTACCGAAGTCTCCCAGCTCAGACTGACACTACTGAGGTCTGCCAGCTCAGGCTGACACTACTGAAGTCTCCCAGCTCAGACTGACACTACTGAAGTCTGCCAGCTCAGGCTGACACTACCGAAGTCTCCCAGCTCAGACTGACACTACTGAGGTCTCCCAGCACAGGCTGACACTACTGAAGTCTCCCAGCTCAGGCTGACACTACTGAGGTCTCCCAGCTCAGGCTGACACTACTGAAGTCTGCCAGCTCAGGCTGACACTACTGAAATCTCCCAGCACAGGCTGACACTACTGAAGTCTCCCAGCTCAGACTGACACTATTGAAGTCTGCCAGCTCAGGCTGACACTACTGAAGTCTCCCAGCACAGGCTGACACTACTGAAGTCTCCCAGCTCAGACTGACACTACTGAAGTCTGCAAGCTTAGGCTGACACTACTGAAGTCTCCCAACTCAGGCTGACACTACTGAAGTCTCCCAGCTCAGGCTGACACTACTGAAGTCTGCCAGCTCAGGCTGACACTGCTAAAGTCTGCCAGCTCAGGCTGACACTACTGAAGTCTCCCGGCTCAGGCTGACACTACTGAAGTCTGCCAGCTCAGGCTGACACTATTGAAGTCTGCCAGCTCAGGCTGACACTACTGAAGTCTGCCAGCTCAGGCTGACACTACTGAAGTCTGCCAGCTCAGGCTGACATTACTGAAGTCTACCAGCTCAGGCTGACGCTACTGAAGTCTCCCAGCACAGGCTGACACTACTGAAGTCTCCCAGCTCAGGCTGACACTACTGAAATCTGCCAGCTCAGGCTGACACTACTGAAGTTTCCCAGCTCAGGCTGACACTACTGAAGTCTCCCAGCTCAGGCTCACACTACTGAAGTCTCCCAGCTCAGGCTCACACTACTGAAGTCTCCCAGCTCAGGCTGACACTACTGAAGTCTCCCAGCTCAGGCTGACACTACTGAAGTCTCCCAACTCAGGCTGACACTACTGAAGTCTCCCAGCTCAGGCTCACACTACTGAAGTCTCCCAGCTCAGGCTGACACTACTGAAGTCTCCCAGCTCAGGCTGACACTACTGAAGTCTCCCAGCTCAGGCTGACACTACTGAAGTCTCCCAGCTCAGGCTGACACTACTGAAGTCTCCCAGCTCAGGCTGACACTACTGAAGTCTCCCAGCTCAGGCTCACACTGCTGAAGTCTCCCAGCTCAGGCTGACACTGCTGAAGTCTCCCAGCTCAGGCTCACACTACTGAAGTCTCCCAGCTCAGGCTCACACTGCTGAAGTCTCCCAGCTCAGGCTCACACTGCTGAAGTCTCCCAGCTCAGGCTGACACTACTGAAGTCTCCCAGCTCAGGCTCACACTACTGAAGTCTCCCAGCTCAGGCTGACACTACTGAAGTCTCCCAGCTCAGGCTCACACTGCTGAAGTCTCCCAGCTCAGGCTGACACTACTGAAGTCTCCCAGCTCAGGCTCACACTACTGAAGTCTCCCAGCTCAGGCTACCTGGAGTCTCGTGTGTGTGTGTGTGTGTGTGTGTGTGTGTGTGTGTGTGTGTGTGTGTGTGTGTGTGTGTGTGTGTGTTCCTGGTCTCCCTCTCACAGTCACTAATCATGGAGGTGCGTGCGAGCTGGCGTGGTTGCTCAATACTCACAGCTTAATTCAGGACGAACGTAAGAGTATTCATCAGAGATTCCCGAGCTCTTAACCTTTACTCTAAAGCTCTACACAAATAGCCATGAGCTCACACATAAACATGAATTCAGGCGGCAGGAACTCCCCCATGACACACATACCCACGTGCACTCCCACACCTAACACAAACATAAACACACACACACGCGCGCGTGCGCAACACACACGCAACACAGCACACCAGGAAACCTGAACGTGCATGATCAAGAATGGTGGTCGCTCGCCCGCTGCTTGGCCGTAAAAGGCCGTTGAGGCCAAGAAGAGGTGTGAACGGGTCAGCTCAGTGTGGCTCGGGGCTCGGGGCTCGGGGCTATGCACTACTCAGCCATGGAAACAACATATCTTTATTTATACAACTTTCCTTCCCTAGCCAGAGCTTTATTCGACCCTGATAAAGCTCTACACCAGGTGTTTATCCACGTGGTGTGTGTGTGTGTGTGTGTGTGTGTGTCGACAACACCTTGCAAACTGCAGCGGGAACACAACCCAGCAAGACTACTTCAGCCGCAGCTGTTGAAACACACTCACTTGCCAGCGGGCCACCCACACTCTCCTCAGCACTCGCTGAGAAATCGACCTTAATTTGCGAGGAGTTAAGCACTATGATGGAGGGGGGGGGGGATGAGCACTCTGAAAGCTGCTTCAAGGTCAGAACGCCTTCCACTACGACACAACCAGCCCCATCTACCAGCCTCACCAGCCAACATGCGCTACTAGCACCCCCAACCACACTCCACGACCCCCGTCAGTAAATCTCTCCACCTCAGTACTACAGTACTCTGTGGGTGATAATAAGAGGACTCGGAAAGTGTGATGAAGACGAATACAAATGAGTGCAGTGTCGGGAGGGGGAAGAGAGGTTCACAAGGTTCACTATACCCAGCACTCTCAGTAGCATGGTGAACATCACAGCCTGAGTGTGTTACACTTGTCTTGCCTCCACGTGTCCGCTTTTGTCCCCTGCTACACATCACACTGCTAAATCAGACGACTGATGTCATGGCTAGCAGTAACACGCGCACTGCACCGCCAAATACTCAAACTTGTTCCGCTTTATTTTCTAGCGCGCGCCAGATTTTCCCGTTTTTCTCTCCATTTTCCGTGCTGTTCACAAAAACGAAAAAAAAATATACTAGTTCTGTTTACTCTGAAACGACAAGTAACGTAAAATATAGTATGTATATATATATATATATATATATATATATATATATATATATATATAATATATATATATATATATATATATATACATATATACATAATATATATATTATATATATATATATATATATTATATATATATATATATATATATATATATATATATATATATATACATGGAAATCGGTTTCTTTGAATACAATGAGATGTTTCCAAAAATACCGATAGGAGTGTACCCAATAAGACATCTACTTCTTGCAAATAATTGTAAATTTACTTATGAGTTAGTGGGACCCCCACCTGACGGTGGTCTGTTAAAATAGTCTCCCAGGAGCCAAAACAGTTTCTGGAGAAGCAAGCATTAGAGCCTCGAGGTATATTACACTGTGAGGAGTGTGTACATACACACACACACACACACCTCGCTACGGCCCTGTGGCAACGTACTTGCTTGGACATCCTCTTTTCTGCAATTTTGCAAGCTCCTGATGTATTGATTGCAACACGAAAGACCTAGAGCTATCATTCTACTCCCCCCGTGGTTGTTATATATATATATATATAATATATATATATATATATATATATATATATATATATATATATATATATATATATATTATATATATATATATATATTATATACAAGCGTTGTTTGTATATGCTAGAATTTTGATTTTTCGAAAGTCTTGGAAAGACTGATACAGCACTGTTATTTTGGCGCCAAAAGTTCAAACAATGATATGTGTTATATATTCACAACTAAGGTGCAAACACTGGCATATATCATATGTTGACACCGACGCTTCAAATATTCAGATTGTTTTCCATGACTGGTGTTGACAGCGTGTGTGTACTCTCCGTGACACCGCGTGTGTACTCTCAGTGACACAGTGTGTGCACTCTCCGTGACACACCGTGTGTACTCCGTGACACAGTGTGTGTACTCTCCGTGACACAGTGTGTGTACTCTCCGTGACACACCGTGTGTACTGTCCGTGACACAGTGTGTGTACTCTCCGTGACACACCGTGTGTACTCTCCGTGACACACCGTGTGTACTCTCCGTGTAGCTCACTGTTTAAAATATTAACACAGTACCGTATAAGGAAGGTAAGAGTGTATTGTGGTTGTATAATGTGTGGTGTTGTTGCTTGTTGGTGACGCTAGCACGAGTCTGTGTCCACTTCTTCATTATGCTCTCCTTCCCTTCCTTCCTCCCCCTCTCATTTTTCCCCATTCTCCTTTCCTTTTCACCCCCTTCTTTCCCTCCTTCCTTTTAGGCAGTTAAAAAAGTCTCAGAACTAAAAAATGTATAAATATTTAAGATCACCCCCGAAACCCTCTCCAGGTAAACTCCAGGTAAACTCGAAAAAGAGCAAGATTAGACTTACCAAGTGGAGAGTCAGTTGTGGCTGGTGTGGCACCTTGGGCTGGGTCAGGCTCACTCACGCCGCTGCAACAGTACACATAAAGGAGTTATGACAACGTCACTATCCATTAAAAACGCCATTACATCAAGCACAATATGAAAAACAATACCCTCAAATCCACCCATAAATTAATATATACTCTCCTATAATGTAGCGGAGAATATGGTTGAAACTTGTGTAACCCAGCAGCATACCACATACTGTACACACACACACACACACACACACACACACACACACACACACACACACACACACACACACACTCAAGGAAAAAGATCTTGGGGTGAGTATAACACCAGGCACATCTCCTGAAGCGCACATCAACCAAATAACTGCTGCAGCATATGGGCGCCTAGCAAACCTCAGAACAGCATTCCGACATCTTAATAAGGAATCATTCAGGACCCTGTACACCGTGTACGTTAGGCCCATATTGGAGTATGCGGCGCCAGTTTGGAACCCACACCTAGCCAAGCACGTAAAGAAACTAGAGAAAGTGCAAAGGTTTGCAACAAGACTAGTCCCAGAGCTAAGAGGTATGTCCTACGAGGAGAGGTTAAGGGAAATCAACCTGACGACACTGGAGGACAGGAGAGATAGGGGGGACATGATAACGACATACAAAATACTGAGAGGAATTGACAAGGTGGACAAAGGGACAGGATGTTCCAGAGATTGGACACAGTAACAAGGGGACACAGTTGGAAGCTGAAGACACAGATGAATCACAGGGATGTTAGGAAGTATTTCTTCAGCCACAGAGTAGTCAGTAAGTGGAATAGTTTGGGAAGCGATGTAGTGGAGGCAGGATCCATACATAGCTTTAAGCAGAGGTATGATAAAGCTCACGGCTCAGGGAGAGTGACCTAGTAGCGATCAGTGAAGAGGCGGGGCCAGGAGCTCGGACTCGACCCCCGCAACCTCAACTAGGTGAGTACACACACACACACACACACACACACACACACACACACACACACACACACACACACACACACACACACACACACACACACACACACACACACACAGGCAGCATGCCCCACAAGCAAATCTTGTATGCAAAATACCGACTGTGAAAAAAAAATAGTGAATTTCCAACGCTTTCGTGATTTATCACTTGGATATTCACTATTTTTTCATAGTGGATGTTTTGCATATTATGATATCACGTGTTTAGTGTGGTTAGAGCGTCGTGGATTTTGACTGACTTCCCATGAGGCGGATTGAAATAACACGGGTTCGATCCCTGGCTAGTCGTAGTTTGCTAATTACTTAAAAAACACTTACACTTAACACTTACCCATAATATTATATGAGGGGGCAGTGATGGGTGCCTGAACTTACCCATAATGCTATATGAGGGGGCAGTGATGGGTGCCTGAACTTACCTATAATGTTATATGAGGGGGCAGTAATGGGTGCCTGAACTTACCTATAATGTTATATGAGGGGGCAGTGATGGGTGCCTGAACTTACCCATAATGTTATATGAGGGGGCAGTGATGGGTGCCTATTTCTCCACATTGCTTCTCTGCCTTCATGTATTCAATTCAATTCAAAGTTTATTCTCTATAAAGATTACAATGTTGAATTTACAGAATTTGGTTGTTGTGTGGTTTACATGTAGTTAAATAATGATTACAGAGTGTACCACTAGAACGCCTAGCATGGCTAGGCATTTCGGGCAGACTTAGTTTAATTCTTTATTTTAAAATATTACAAATTATGAGGTAAGTTGGTATTATGGCTAAGTGACTAAATACTAGTTTGTGAGTTTAGCAATGTGAATGCTTTTGTTTTGGAACAGTACATAGTTTCAGTATTGGAGTATCATAGGATTCATTATTTTAAGATTGAGATTAATATTTCTGTTTATGGTCAAATGGGTGAGTGAGTGTAAGTGTGAACCACCAGGTGGTATTCGTGTAGTTGATGGGGTGTATCAGGGAGATAAGATGTTTTCTAATGGTAGTTTTGAAGGTGATGAATGTGTCTGCAGTTCTAGAGTTCTCAGGTAGGGTGTTCCAGATTTTAGGGCCTTTGACATACATTGAATTTTTGTAAAGGTTTAGTCGGACACGGGAAATGTCGTAGAGATGTTTGTGTCTGGTGTTATGCCTGTGGGTTCTGTCACAACTATCAAGAAAGCATTTTAGGTCAAGGTTGATATTGGAGTTTAAGGTCCTGTAGATGTAGATTGCACAGTAGTAAGTGTGGATGTACTGAACAGGGAGTAAGTTTAGATCTATGAAGAGTGGGGGGGGGGTGTTGCCAGGGATGAGATTTAGTGATTATTCTTACTGCAGCTTTTTGTTGGGTTATTATTGGCTTTAGGTGTGTTGCTGCAGTTGATCCCCAAGCACAAATAGCATAGGTGAGGTATAGATAAATAAGTGAGTGGTATAGTGTGAGATGGGCATTTTGCGGCACGTAGTATCGTATCTTGGAGAGGATCCCAACCGTTTTGGATACTCTTTTGGTTATGTGTTGGATATGGGTGCTGAAATTCAGGTTGTTGTCAAGGTATAGGCCTAGGAATTTGCCCTCATTATGTCTGGTAATTAGAGTGTTGTCGATCTTAATGTTAATTTGTGCATCTCCTGCTCTGCTACCAAACATAATATAGTAGGTTTTGTCAGTGTTAAGCGTAAGTTTATTGGCTGTCATCCAAGTCGATATTTTGATCAGCTCCTCGTTAACAATGGTGTTGAGGGTGGCAAGATTAGGGTGAGAGATGACATAAGTCGTGTCGTCAGCAAAGAGAATGGGTTTCAGGTGTTGGGATACGTTTGGAAGATCATTGATGTATATGAGGAAGAGCAGGGGACCAACGACACTTCCCTGCGGAACTCCAGTATCAAGTGGCCGTGTTGTTGATGCTGTGTCTTTAATGGTGACATACTGATACCTATTAGTAAGGTAAGATTTGAAATAAGCAAGCGCATGGCCTCTTATACCGTAATGGTCAAGTCTGTGGAGTAGGATGTCGTGGTCTACTGTGTCAAAAGCTTTTCTTAGGTCAATAAAAATTCCTAGTGGATATTCCTTATTTTCCAATGCTGTGTAAAGCAGATCTAGCATTTTTATGATTGCATCATTAGTGCTTTTATTTTTCCTGAATCCAAATTGGCAGGGGTTGAGTATGTTTTGTGTTGTTATAAATGAATATAGTCTCCTGTGCACGAGTTTCTCAAAGATTTTGGATAGCAATGGTAAGTTTGATATTGGCCTATAGTTGTTTAAGTCTGTAGGGTCACCACCTTTATGTATTGGTGTAACCCTTGCCATCTTGAGTAGTTTCGGGAAGGTGCTAGTTTCTAGTGACTTGTTAAAAAGTAATGAAATAGCATGCGAAAGGATATGGGCAAGTGTTAAGGTTTCAACACTAGCTGCGCATGTGTGAGACACTCATCACCCAGGATGGTTTCCCTGCCATATTCCATCACCCAGGAGGGTTCCTCTCTCATATTCCCTTCCCCAGGATGTTTTCCTTCTCATATTCTATCACCCAGGATGGTTTTCCTCTCATTCTTCATCACCCAGGATGGCTTCCCTCTCTTATTCTATCACCCAGGACGGTTTCCCCCTCATTCTTTATCACCCAGGATGACTTCCTTCACATATTCTATCACCCAGGATGGTTTCCCTCTCATTCTTCGTCAACCAGGATGGCTTCCCTCTCATATTCTATCACCCAGGATGGTTCCCCTCTCATTCATCACCCAGGATGGTTTTCTTGTCATTCTTCGTCCCACAGGATGGTTTCCACTATGCTGTTTCGTTATTTGTACCTCTCGTATTTTCGTGTCATCCTAACCATCGTGGACCTTCCTAAGGTCTGTGGAAGACGTGTTCACAAATGAACACTGTCGTAGGTCTTTCAACTGTTTACGTATTCCGAGATGCGTGCGGGCAACCACGGCACTCTGGGGCATTGTTGAGGTGCCACAAGGCTGACGTGCCCACCACGAGAACCTGCTTCATCCCAGGAGGGATAATCCCTAAGAAGGGGTCAGCCCTGGCTAGGAGACCGAGCCAGGGAAAATCAGGCTTGTGGTGGTGGGAGGTCTGTGTGTTGATGTGGCCGGGCCAAGACTGCATTCTTGTACGACTGCTGACACCATGACCAACACACTGGTTCTTGTACGACTGCTGATACCACGACCAACACACTGGTTCTTGTACGACTGCTGACACCATGACCAATACACTGGTTCTTGTACGACTGCTGACACCATGACCAACACACTGATTCTTGTACGACTGCTGATACCACGACCAACACACTGGTTCTTGTACGACTGCTGATACCACGACCAACACACTGGTTCATGTACGACTGCTGATACCACGACCAACACAATGGTTCTTGTACGACTGCTGATACCACGACCAACACAATGGTTCTTGTACGACTGATGACACCACAACCAACACACTGGTTCTTGTACGACCATTGACACAACAACCAGTACACACAGCTTTAAGAAGAGGTACGATAAAGCTCTTGGAGCATGGAGAGAGTAGACCTAGCAGCGATCAACGAAGAGGCGTAGCCAGGAGTGTGAATCACGTAGTCTTGAAGACTACGATGCTATTCACCAGCTCCTAGACTGAGGAACTTACTACATCATCTTTTGTGTATAGTTCTACATTCTTCACATTATGTCCTTGCACTGATAAAGCCACTGGATGGCGAAACGTCAACAATAAAGATACCCAGATGTTGCACATGTATCTAATTCTACATCTTGTCTGTACTGTATATCACACATGTACCACTACATTCTGGAAGTCATCCCAGCAATGCCAGGATGCTTGAAATGGAGTCAACAACTTTTGGTCACAGGACATGTGAAGATGTTAACTGCTCTTCCCAAGAATCTGGCCCTAGTTACCGTGCACAAGCGCTGAAATTTGAAGTCGATCGGATGAGTTCTTAAGAACATAAGAACATAAAGAAGGAACACTGCAACAGTCGTACTGACCCATGCGGAGCAGGTCCATGTTTTCCCCCCTCGGATTAGCCCAATGACCCACCCAGTCTGGTCACCTCCACTCAAGGAAGGAGCACGGCACCAGACCCAGCAGCACAAGCTAGTCAGGTCCAACTCACACCCACCCAGTGACAGCCATTTAAAGGTCCTCCTTTGGAGATTAATAATAATAATAATAATAATAATAATAATAATAAATTATAAACGGTGTGGAGGTGTGTTATATAATTCATTTGGTCTTTATAAGTCAAGGCTTCTTTACAGGAATTTCCAGCACTTGTCTTCGATGTAACTTTCTACAACCTTAACATACCAGGCTGGCCTGTGTCTTCACCAGACCTAGCACAGCTCTACCTCCCAGCACAGCTCTACCTCCTAGCACAGCTCTACCTCCCAGCACAGCTCTACCTCCCAGCACAGCTCTACCTCCTAGCACAGCTCTACCTCCCAGCACAGCTCTACCTCTTAGCACAGCTCTACCTTCCCAGCACAGCTCTTCCTCCAAGCATAGTTCTACCTCCCAGCACAGATGTCCCTCCCAGCACAGCTGTCCCTCCCAGCACAGCTGTCCCTCCCAGCACAGCTCTACCTCCTAGCACAGCTCTACCTCCTAGCACAGCTCTACCTCCTAGCACAGCTCTTCCAAGCATAGTTCTACCTCCCAGCACAGCTGTCCCTACTAGCACAGCTGTCCCTCCCAGCACAGCTTTACCTCCCAGCACAGCTGTCCCTCCCAGCACAGCTGTACCTCCCAGCACAGCTGTCCCTCCCAGCACAGCTGTCCCTCCCAGCACAGCTGTCCCTCCCAGCACAGCTCTACCTCCCAGCACAGCTCTACCTCCCAGCACAGCTGTCCCTCCCAGCACAGCTCTACCTCCTAGCACAGCTCTACCTCCCAGCACAGCTCTACCTCCTAGCACAGCTCTACCTCCCAGCACAGCTCTACCTCCCAGCACAGCTCTCCCATCACAGCTCTCCCAGCACAGCTCTACCTCCCATCACAGCTCTCCCAGCACAGATCTTCCTCCCAGCAAAACACTCGCCAACATCAATCATAACAAACACTCTAGACAAGTAATATAACATCTGTTGAGATGTTATTTCAATCATATTTTTGTTTACGCTTGAAGAAGTCGTTCTCTCCTCTCAGACTCTTACGCAGAAATAAAATAGCAACACGGTACGGAAAGTCTAGAAAATATAGCGAATTCGCCAAAGGTTCAGAGACCTTCCCCTGCGGCTCATGGGAGGAGCGAATCCAAGGTCCTCGAGGAGTTAGGCAAAAGACTCGTCAGGGCAGCTAAGGACCCTAGGGTAGCTAGGTTCAACATGTTCCAGCTGTTCAGTGGTGTACTTCTGAGGGTTTAATGCCTGTCGTAAACAGGTGGTTGTCTTTATTGTTGAAGCGTTTTTCCTCGGCTTCTTCAGTCATATAGAGGCAGTAGGTGTGGTAGTGAAATGAATACGATGTAAACAGTCCATCAACCTTGGAGAAATAGTATTTGAGGTGGTCAGTCCCTCAGCCTGGAAAAGAGTTCAGCTCCATGGAGCTGTACTCCATAGCACAGCTCTGGTACACAGAGCTTGAAAGCCTCTCTACACTTACGCTCATAAACAGAGCAATAGTGCACAGAACCCGCTCTACACTCATGCTGTCTTCAGTAGCACAGCTCTGGTACATAGAGCTTCAAGCACACCTCACCAGTTGTCAGAATTAATTCTTCAAGGGGTGCAGAGAGTAAGTGAAGAGCTTTATTTAAAGCTCTTGTCACATATGCCAGAGTTGGACACATGCTGTCCACTATGTAAATCTTAAGGATAGGACAAGTGCCAACAGCGCCTACGTGCTTGGAGCTAGGCGAGGTGTATATAGGCTTAGTGAAGCCAGGCAGTGTAGGCCCAGTACCTCCTACCCACCGGTAGTCCTATAACACTATTCTGGGTTAAGCCAGGAAGGTTATTAACCCAAGAAACCCAAGCCATATGGCTTATTTACGTTGTGGTAGTTAGGTTCTACGTTGGAACAGCCGAGTACATCACATAGGTACTTCTCAAGAACAAAAAGGCACAATACTGTGACTGAAACAATACACAAATAACACGCTCATAGGTGGCTTACGACGACGTTTCGGTCCCACTTGGACCAAGTGGGACCGAAACGTTGTTATAAGTTTCTTTTTCCTATGTGTAAGGGAAGCAGGTGAAGGAGACACAGGTACTTATTTACTGTTAGGTGAACATGGACTGCATTTAAGGGAGACAAACTGGTACCTATTTACTGTTGGGTATTTATATGTCGATAAAATACACTACTTGCCTGTTTGGTATAAGTGAATACGGTGTAAGTGTGTACGGTATAAGTGTGTACGGTATAAGTGTGTCAACAACGCTATATATCATACATACAGGAACCCAGTCAAGGGTTCATTATGCATGTATTTATGTGTAGCAAGAGGTGCCTGTCAGTTTGTCAAGTAGGTGCGGGAGTAGGTGCGGGTGAGCGGGGTTACTGAGTACTGAGCGGTGTACGGCGCCTCAAGGCACATACCTGACGGAGAGAGAGAGAGGATAGAGACTCCCACAATGGGAACAAGAGCTGCTTTTGTGGTCCCCCACATCCACCCTCTCCCCTTCCAGTTACCCTCCACCCCCAGCCACGCCCACACCCATCATCCCCGACCCCCGTCCACCCCCAGCCACGCCCACACCCACCGACACTTCACCCTGTGTTGTGCCTAGCATCAAGTGGGCTGCCTCCTTCTCATCCTGCATGGCGCACTCCTTCCTTCCTTATCACGCCCAACACTCACCACCACTCATCACGAACGCCACTCACCACCACTCATGACGAACACCACTCACCACCACTCATCACGCCCAACACTCACCACCACTCATCACGCCCAACACTCACCATCACTCATCACGCCCACCACTCACCACCACTCATCACGCCCACCACTCACCATCACCACTAACACTTCCAAACGAAGTAACCTGGGGACATCAGTGGAACCGGCCATAATAATTTTCACAGCATAGTTACATGCTATAACTCGCTGCTAACACACACCCTCAAGCATGTCCAGAACCTCACTCTTGGTTGTTTCAGACTCTCAAAGTGTGCTGCTGCAAGGTATTCAGAAGTATGACGCCCCTACATCTCATGATACTCCGTATACAACAGAGGTTGTGTCGAATTTCTAGCAAGCACGAAGTAGTCGATTTTTGGTGGGACCGTAGAGACTGAGGGAGCCAACACACTCAGCCACTGGGTCCGCTAGTCACGACCACCCAGCCTCTCGTAGGAGTACTAGCTCCCAGTACCACTCCAGGGACTCTGACACCATAATTATTATTATAATCATAAATAAACGCTAAACCCACAAGGGCCATACAACACTGATATGTTGGAGTTAGAGGCCAATATATTAGGCGACTCTTGACCACCTTATATCCATCGTAAACTGAATTTACACATTTAGAAATTAGCTGAACAAGATTTTCAAACAGATACCACATGGAAAGATGCTGGGGCACCTCTCTACGAGGGCTAATAAGGTTCTCTGTCCAGGTCTGCAAATTTCGCCTGCCGTGAAGGGAGCTGTTAGTATACAGCAATAATCCAGCCTAGAGACAATGAGTGAACTGAAAAGTGTTTTCACTGGTTTGGCATCTATTGTTTTGAAGGTTCTAGTTATCCAACTTTATCATTTTTCTTGCAGATAGAGTAATGACATTGTTGTGCTCCTTGACTGTAATATCTTCTGACATTATCACTTCCAGGTTTCTCACATTAGACTTATTAAGTGATTTGAATTTGTCTTATTATCAAATCTTGTTTTTATTTTCTCAAATCTTCCATATGTGAAATTTATCCTCATTGAACATCATAGTATCGTCAGCAACCCACTGGAAGTCTTAGTTGATATCAACTTGGAGATTCTCTGTGTCTTCTATGGATGCCACTCTAATGCTGACTCAAATATTGTCAACAAAGGATGGTACAGTGCTATTACCTGGAGTTTACCTGGAGAGAGTTTCGGGGGTCAACACCCCCGCGGCCCGGTCTGTGACCAGGCCTCCTGGTGGATCAGCGCCTGATCAACCAGGCTGTTGCTGCTGGCTGCACGCAAACCAACGTACGAGCCACAGCCCGGCTGATCAGGAACTGACTTTAGGTGCTTGTCCAGTGCCAGCTTGAAGACTGCCAGGGGTCTGTTGGTAATCCCCCTTATGTGTGTTGGGAGGCAGTTGAACAGTCTCGGGCCCCTGACACTTATTGTATGGTCTCTTAACGTGCTAGTGACACCCCTGCTTTTCATTGGGGGGATGTTGCATCGTCTGCCAAGTCTTTTGCTTTCGTAGTGAGTGATTTTCGTGTGCAAGTTCGGTACTAGTCCCTCTAGGATTTTCCAGGTGTATATAATCATGTATCTCTCCCTCCTGCGTTCCAGGGAATACAGGTTTAGAAACCTCAAGCGCTCCCAGTAATTGAGGTGTTTTATCTCCGTTATGCGCGCCGTGAAAGTTCTCTGTACATTTTCTAGGTCGGCAATTTCACCTGCCTTGAAAGGTGCTGTTAGAGTGCAGCAATATTCCAGCCTAGATAGAACAAGTGACCTGAAGAGTGTCATCATGGGCTTGGCCTCCCTAGTTTTGAAGGTTCTCATTATCCATCCTGTCATTTTTCTAGCAGATGCGATTGATACAATGTTATGGTCCTTGAAGGTGAGATCCTCCGACATAATCACTCCCAGGTCTTTGACGTTGGTGTTTCGCTCTATTTCGTGGCCAGAATTTGTTTTGTACTCTGATGAAGATTTAATTTCCTATGGTTTATGTTCTTGCATATGTCAGATATGAGGATGAGAACGAGAAGTGGGGCGAGTACTGTGCCTTGGGGGACAGAACTTATCACTTTAGCAGCTCCTAATTTCACTATGTTTACCACTGCTCTTAGGGTTCTATTAGACAGTTAAATATCCATCTGCATACCTTCCCAGTTATTCCATTTGCATATATACGGTGGGCAATTACCCCATAGTCACTCTTGGAAAGTCAGTGAACACTACATCTGCATTTTGCTGGTCTTACAATGCATCGAAGACCTTGTCATAATGATCCATCAGTTTGCAAGAGGCGGGAGCGACCTGTTCTGAACCTATGTTGACCTGGGTTATGCAACTGCCGTGATTCCTTGTGACTGGTAATCTTGCTTCTTAAACCCTCTTTCAAAAAATCTTAATAACGTGAGATGTCAACAATATAGGTCTATAATTTATTTTTGCAACTGCTTTCTGCCACTTTTGTGGAGTGTGACAATATCTGTGTTTTCCGTAATGACTGGATACTCCAGTGTTCAGGCTCCTCCACAGAATATTTAAGGGCATGTGATAATGCCTTCTTGATGAATAATAAATTAGAGTAGTCAGCGCCTGGGGCGGAGTGCACGGGCATGCACGTACTGGCTTCTTCAGTCAAGTGGCTTATAGTTATATCATAGATTATAGAGACGTTTGAAGAGTTTTGTCTCAATTTTTAGACTGAAATAACGGCGCACTAGGCATGATAAAGGCATCACGTTCTACATCATGCTTCATATGCTACATCATGCCTCACTGCCTGGATCATGCTTCACGTTCTACATCATGCCTTACGTTGTACATGACGTGGAGGTGGTATGCGTCATTCCCTGGCCTCTTTGAGCACTCCAACACTTTGACTTCCCACCTCAAACAAGTAATTACGATAGACACCCACTTGATGCTTCCTTCCCTTCCACTCTCCTTCCCTCCTCTACCCATCAACCCTCCTGTCTTCCCTGCCCACCTAACATCTTAACCTACCCTGCCCACCTAGCATCTTAACCTTCCCTGCCCACCTAACATCTTAACCTACCCTGCCCACCTAGCATTTTAAACCCTTTCCCCTGCCCACCAGCATTTTAAAACCCCTACCCTGCCCACCTAGCATTTTAAACCCTTTCCCCTGCCCACCTAGCATTTTAACTTACCGCCCACCTAGCATCTTAACCTTCCCTGCCCACCTAGCATCTTAACCTACCCTGCCCACCTAGCATCTTAACCTTCCCTGCCCACCTAGCATCTTAACCTACCCTGCCCACCTAGCATCTTAACCTTCCCTGCCCACCTTACATCTTAACCTTCCCTGCCCACCTAGCATCTTAACCTTCCCTGCCTACCTAGCATCTTAACTTACCCTGCCCACCTAGCATCTTAACCTTCCCTGCCCACCTAGCATCTTAACCTACCCTGCCCACCTAGCATCTTAACCCTTCCTGCCCACCTAGCATCTTAACCTACCCTGCCACCTAGCATCTTAACCTTCCTGCCCACCTAGCACTTAACCTTCCCTGCCCACCAGCATTTTAACCTCCCCTGCCCACCTAGCATCTTAACCTACCCTGCCCACCTAGCATCTTAACCTTCCTTGCCCACCTAGCATCTTAACCTTCCCTGCCCACCTAATATCTTACACACAACACTCGGGTGTTGAGTGTAAGAAACTCCAATACCTACTGGAAGTCTTCAGGTGCTGGATAACAGGTATCCCTGTAATTTAACCCTCTTCATTCCTTCGTTAACTCCCCTCCCCCCACCCAACTCACTTTTTATTGCGTTCATCTGAGTAATCAACTTTAATAATTCACGCTAAGCGCTAAACCCGTGTGGGGGTCATTTAGTGCAACAAAAAGGATGAATACGAATAAATAGTGTGTTTGTCTGGCGTTCATCAGACGGAGGATCAAGCCCGCACCCCCGTCTTGACCTTATCAGTTAAGATCACCTGTTAGATGTGTCACTCTGGTCGAGTGACCAGTGAGGCATCACTAGTTGAGTGACAAGTGAGGCATCACTCTAGTTGAGTGATCAGTGAGGCATCACTCAAGTTGAGTGACAAGTGAGGCGTCCTGGTTGAGTGACAGTGGGCACCATTGGTTGATGACCATAGGCGTCACTGGTTGAGGTGACCAGTGAGGCATCATTTGGTTGAGTGACCAGGAGCGTCACGGGTTTTGGTGCCAGTGGGGCATATTGGTTGTGCCAGTGAGGCACCCACGGGTTGAGTGACCAGTGAGGCATCACTCTGGTTGAGTGACCAGTGAGGCATCACTGGTTGAGTGACCAGTGAGGCATCACTCTGGTTGAGTGACCAGTGAGGCATCACTGGTTGAGTGACCAGTGAGGCATCACTGGTTGAGTGACCAGTGAGGCATCACTCTAGTTGAGTGATCAGTGAGGCATCACTCTAGTTGAGTGATCAGTGAGGCATCACTCTAGTTGAGTGATCAGTGAGGCATCACTCTAGTTGAGTGACAAGTGAGGCATCACTCTAGTTGAGTGATCAGTGAGGCATCACTCTAGTTGAGTGATCAGTGAGGCATCACTCTAGTTGAGTGATCAGTGAGGCATCACTCTAGTTGAGTGACAAGTGAGGCATCACTCTAGTTGAGTGACAAGTGAGGCATCACTCTAGTTGAGTGATCAGTGAGGCATCACTCTAGTTGAGTGATCAGTGAGGCATCACTCTAGTTGAGTGATCATGAGGCATCACTCTAGTTGAGGATCAGTGAGGCATCACTCTAGTTGAGTGATCAGGAGGCATACTCTAGTTGAGTGACCAGTGAGGCATCACTCTAGTTGAGTGACAGTGAGGCATCACTCTAGTTGAGTGACAAGTGAGGCATCACTCTATTTTGAGTGACAAGTGAGGCATCACTCTAGTTGAGTGATCAGTGAGGCATCACTCTAGTTGAGTGATCAGTGAGGCATCACTCTAGTTGAGTGATCAGTGAGGCATCACTCTAGTTGAGTGATCAGTGAGGCATCACTCTAGTTGAGTGATCAGGAGGCATCACTTGTTGAGTGATCAGTGAGGCATCACTCTAGTTGAGTGTCAGTGAGGCATCACTCTAGTTGAGTGACAAGTGAGGCATCACTCTAGTTGAGTGATCAGTGAGGCATCACTCTAGTTGAGTGACAAGTGAGGCATCACTCTAGTTGAGTGACAAGTGAGGCATCACTCTAGTTGAGTGACCAGTGAGGCATCACTCTAGTTGAGTGACAAGTGAGGCATCACTCTGGTTGAGTGACAAGTGAGGCATCACTCTAGTTGAGTGACAAGTGAGGCATCACTCTGGTTGAGTGACCAGTGAGGCATCACTCTGGTTGAGTGACCAGTGAGGCATCACTCTGGTTGAGTGACCAGTGAGGCATCACTCTAGTTGAGTGACAAGTGAGGCATCACTCTAGTTGAGTGACAAGTGAGGCATCACTCTGGTTGAGTGACCAGTGAGGCATCACTGGTTGAGTGCAGTGAGGCATCACTGGTTGGGGGTGACCAGTGAGGCATCCTGGTTGAGTGACCAGTGAGGCATCACTCTAGTTGAGTGACAAGTGAGGCATCACTCTGGTTGAGTGACCAGTGAGGCATCACTGGTTGAGTGACCAGTGAGGCATCACTGGTTGAGTGACCAGTGAGGCATCACTGGTTGAGTGACCAGTGAGGCATCACTCTGGTTGAGTGATCAGTGAGGCATCACTGGTTGAGTGACCAGTGAGGCATCACTGGTTGAGTGACCAATGAGGCATCACTGGTTGAATGACCAGTGAGAAGCGTCCACTATTAGTAGTAAGAGTGGAGAGGGGTATCCCTGTGACACGGCTGACTCACTGTCTTGACCAGAATGTCAACAAGGGACGCTCATCAACACGAGCACAGCGTCTTCACTAACACCTCCACACCCGGATTTACCCCGGGAGAACATGGGCGTGGGCTGGGAAGCATGAGTGGGCTGGGAGGCATGGGCTGGAGTGGGCTGTAGTGTAGATAACTTCAAAACAACATCAAAAGTACGAATGTAAACAGTTCTAGGTGAGGCTTGCATGAATAATGGTACAGAAAGGCAGGGGAGTGATTTCTTGCATGAGAATAATTAATTTTACCTCCCCCCTGGTATATCTTCTGTTGTAACTGCTTTTATATAGCTATAGTTACTTACCTGTTTTTAACTTTTAAATTTAAATAATAATTATCACAAAGACCCCAATGGAAATAAGTCAGTTTGTCTGACTCTTCTGGGTTATCCTAGGTTCTCTACACATCTGCTAGTATGTGATAATTAGTGTAAGATCCTCTTTCTCATGTGCGGGTTATTTGTGTATTGTTCCAGTCACGGTATTGTACCTTCTTGTTCTTTCCAGAGTCATCATTTAGAAAGAGAGAGAGATGAGTTCAGGGCTGAGTTCAGATCCAGGGTATGGGAGCTCGAGGCTGATCATCCTCACTGACTCCTGAGTCATCATCCTCACTGACATCTATCACCTTCTCACCATACAGGGCTTACCCGCCTTTCCCCACTGCACTATTTACGAAAGGTGGCACTCAATGCCAGCTGCTCACACAGTCCCCGGCTCAGGACACCAGCTGGGTACACTGTGTCAGCAGAATATTCACCCGATTCCTCTCCCATGAGAAGAGCCCAGTTCCTGACTCATTACCCCATCCCCGCAATCCTATATACCCACTACAGGATGGGTTATGGGAGTGCACGAGGAATACACCAAGACTCACTCCTGGTGAAGAGAAAGTACAGACGTATAGTTCCCTGAAAGAACACAACAGTGATGGTAAACCGAATACATAAATAACTTTGCCATGTAGAGAAGCTTATGGGCGCGTTTCGGTCCGCTAGGCATTTACAAAGTCGCCTAACAACAAAAGATGGGTGGCTAGTGTATATATAGGCGAGGGGGAATGGACGGGCCCAAGAGGGAAGGAAAAGAATTAGTGTTTGATGGAAGCAGAAGTAGTAAATGTAGCAGAAGTTTTAGTGGTAGTAGAAGGAGTGTGTTTTGTGGGACAAGAGACGAAAGGGGAGTGAAGGTTTAGGGAGGAGAAACTAAAGGACACTGACAGGTGGATAACTAGAAATTCAAAACAAAAGTGGGAAAACCAATGATTTTTCAAGTTACTTTTTTCCAGGCGGGAAAAATGATATATCTAACAAACCATCTTCAAGGCAGGAGAAATTGCAGAATTGTAAAACGTAAAAGAGCTCCTTCAATGTTCGCATATGAACAAAAGAAACAACACTGCAGTAGGCCTACTGGCCCATACTAGGTAAGTTCTTCTTAAGCCCAAACCCACTAACAAAAATATTTGACTAACCAGTTTTCAATAGTAGGGTTGGCCAAATATTGTTGTTAGTTTGTTTAGGTTTGAGTAGGACTTACCTAGTATGGGCCAGCAGGCCTGTTGCAGTGTTCCTCCTTTCTTGTGCTTTCATGCGAGCACTGAAGATTCTTTTTTTTTTACGTTTTACAGTTCTGTAATTTCTCCTGCCTTGAAGTCGATCAAGTATCTGAACTACTGGGAATTATTGAAATCCCTCCAACTGTATCCCTTGGAACGTAGGCGAGAAAGATACATTATAATCTACAGTCCCTCCAACTGTATCCCTTGGAACGTTAGCGAGAAAGATACATTAAATCTAAAAGTCCCTCCAACTGTATCCCTTGGAAGTAGCGGGGAAAGATACATTTATAATCTACCCGTCCCTCCAACTGTATCCCTTGGAACGTTAGCGAGAAAGATACATTATAATCTACAGTCCCTCCAACTGTATCCCT
>NC_069444.1:12897400-12997400 GCF_026875155.1 Cherax quadricarinatus
ATCTGGAACTGCAACGCATTTGTAAGTCCCCGTCCACCGCCTCCCCCTTTCCTTCCCCCTTCCCCGTCACCTCTCTTACAACTGGACACTCAGAAATAGAGATGGAAAGCTCTCCTGCAGTCACTGATAAGCTTCCCATCCCAGCTTATTCTACATGTAAGCTCTGTGAAAGAAAAGACACATGCAACGTTTATTATTATGTTGTTGAGTTTCCAGTTGTTACTGACTTTAGGAATGGTATAACTTGGACCAGTGTGAGTACTTTACGTACTCTGGAGTACTTGAGTATATCCTCGCTATCCAACACTAATTAGTAACCCAGTGATACCTAACTTGTATGTACATAAATACTGTATATGCATGTATATATGTATTATGTATGTGTACGCATATAAATAAGTGTGTATATGTATAGATATTCATGTGTGCAAGGATACATTATTAAAGTTAAAAAGAGAAACGTTTTTCTTTTTGGGCCGCCCTGCCTCGGTGGGATACGGCCGGTTTGTTGAAAGGATATATATATATATATATATATATATATATATATATATATATATATATATATATATATATATATATATATAATGGGGTCCCCCTCTGGTGTAAATTGTGGGACCCGTATATAATATATATATATATATATATATATATATATATATATATATATATATATATATATATATATATATATATATATATATATATATATATATATGTCGTGCCGAATAGGCAGAACTTGCGATCTTGGCTTAAATAGCAACGTTCATCTTGCCATATAGGACAAATGAAAATTTGTGTATGCAATAATTTCGCCAAAATCATTCTGAACCTAACGAAAAAAAATATATTTCACTGTGTTTGTTTAGTATTAAATTACTGTAAACAAATCTAAAATATATTTAGTTGGGTTAGGCTAAAATAAATTGTTCTTCTTATAATAAGGTTAGGTAAGCTTTCTAAGTTCCTTTTGGTGCAAAATTATAAATTTTTACATCAACATCAATGAAAAAAATATATCTTTAAACGTATAAGAGAAAATTTTAGAAAGGACTTAATTTTAAATGAGTTCTTGCTAATTGACCAATTTTACATATTCGGCACGACACACACACACACACACACACACACATATATATATATATATATATATATATATATATATATATATATTATATATATATATATATTTCCTCTGCCTCCTGTGTATATTTTCTGCTGTCTATGGGAAGGCTATTCTGAGAGATGGTAATGCCCAAGTGATAGTAACTCCAGCTCTGCTTGACGATATACTCAGTGTCCAACTGAAGTCTGCCAGCTCAGGCTGACACTACTGAAGTCTCCCAGCCCTGGCTGACACTACTGAAGTCTGCCTACTCAGACTGACACTACTGAAGTCTGCCAGCTCAGCTTGACACATTTCAACACCATGTATGAGCACCATCCCGTGTGATGGACTAGGAACAGAGGAAACACAGTTAGCTTTACTTGCTACCGGGGAACTATCATATACAGAAAAGGTCAGCAGCACATTGATGATGTATCCAGTTTTGTTTATAATAAAACTCAAACTTCAGGTGTTTACAACCGCACACATAAATGACACATATTTATACCTTCGTCATACAAACAGCGTACGTTTACAGCTGCGGTAAAGGATGATCTCGAATATTTCAAATAACTAACGCTATCATATCCTACGAATATCGATGACAATACAAAATAGGAAGACTTATGTCAATAAAAGAATATTATTGATGTATTGCGGCTTACCTATTAATGTGATGGATGGGGCCACTATTTCAACACAAAGAGTCAGTAAAGCTGAGAGTATTTGACGACGCTTTCACACCCTGATCTTTCTCAGCACTCATCCTCTGGTGATGTTTTGTTTTCAGTGCTGTGAGTGAAGACTACCTGGTCTATCATAGGTAGGTACGTCTTGGCAAAGATAAACAATGAAGTCAAAGCTGACTTGGGTAAGTCCTGCGGAGAAATTGTTCTCCAACCAGGGGGCGACGACCCCCCTCCACAAGTCCGGACACTCTGCCATGACCTGTGCTCAGGAATCCACGAGCAGTTTCCGTTTGTAATGAATTTAGTGTCCCCCATCAGACGATAACTCCATCAATTGTTGTTCGTGAAATGACTAGCGTGGATTGCGTATCCAGGTCTGAGACGGGTCCCTGGAGGGGAAGTATATCTATAGCTGCTGGCTAAGTTGCTTGAGGTGTTCAATTACGAGCACTTTCACATTCTTATCCCACAGTTTTATTTATTTTGATGAATTCTTGTGGTGCTGACACTGAAGGAAACTCTCCCTTACACTTCTTGATCAGACTCAGTTTTTTAATCATTACTGCGACCTTTGTGGCGAGTGCTGGACACTGACGACAACACCTTAGAAAACTGAATTTAGTTCATTCAAAGGTAAATAAAAAAACAAACTGCCAGGCATGCTAGTTTTTGTAACCAGTCATCTTCATGCAGACAAGAGACAAGTAAAACAGGTTGTTCATAAATAATTACTGAACATCTCAGTTCAAAAGGTTTGTTTAAACTTTGCCGCGTGACGAGGAATGCACGTCAGGGTGTACAAGTGTGGAAAAACAGACGCAAATACGTTCCGCCCACACAGTGGTCTTTATCAAGTCACAAACACACCTACCTGGTATTTTAAACCATTTATCTCCATCATGTACAAGAGTCTCGGGTTCGCTGTCTGAACCAGTGCACACAATTATAAAAATTCTTGAATTTAGTAGACGAGCTTTGATAAAGTTGACCATTTTCCCCGAATCACTGAGCGACGACCTGCACTCATCCGCCATGATTTTAGCAGCAAGAGCGTCTGTGCGAACGCTGCAGTGTACTCAGAAAACTGATGGATCCACTCTACTGAATGTGACCTAAAAGTGTTTTATACTTCCCTGTCACAGACAAGACTCCGTGGCTACAAACTCCCACACAGCGCGTCCAACTGATTTCATTAACTCTCTTGATGTCGATTAAAAATATCTGTTCCTGTTATAGTAGTGGGAAGCAGCCGACAAAACAAGAACTCCTCATCAACTGTACCTTGAATAAGTAACGAACTGAAGCCAAAAGATTGGTCAGATTTGTAATATCTGCAAACTCGTCACTAAGCGATTAAAACTTGCTATTTCTGATACAACAGCTGACTGAGAGTGTTTATCGACGTGTTGTTACTGAAGCCAGTCACTGTATCGTTGGAAACTGCGATTATATTAAACTTTTTTGCTCTATTTTTCCCGTTGCTCGATCGATAGCGCACTCGGTTCACACACACGAAGGTCCGGGGGTCGAGCCCTTGAACGGGTGGAAACATTAGGACGTGTTTCCTTAAGACACCTGCTGTCCATATTCACCTAGCAGTAAAATAGGTACCTGGATGTTAGTTGGCTGGTGTGGGTCGCATCCTGGAATAAAATTCACCTAATTTGCCCGAAATGCTCTACATAACAATCGACTTTCTATACAGTAGTATGTCACTGATGTCAGCTATGGTCTGTATACCTTGTACATGTACTTGTAGAAATAAAGATTATGATGATGTCTGTTATAAATGACAAATATACATTTCCTGTGAATTCTCTTTAACTAAAACGTAGTTGACAAATCTGAGGCTCACAGCATCCTTACACTCTGATGTTTAATAAAACACTGCCACGACACGAAGATGTGACGTGGTCAGTGTGAGATGAACACGGGAATTAATGTCAGTACCTGACCAGCCAGGCTGTGGTTCGTACGTTGTATTGCGTGCGACCGGTAGTAACAGCCTGGATGATCAGACCGTGATTCACCGCGAGGCCTGGTCATGGACCGGGTGGCGGGGGCGCTGACCCCCGGAACACCCTGCAGGTCTAGGGATCACTTGGGGATAGCGCGTCTCACTCACTTGTTCGTCTGTACTGTATACCAATATTAAGATGAGAGATGGTGAGTAAAACATTATGAATCTTTACTGACGAAACGTTTCGCCTAAGCTACTGGCTTCATCAGTCGAATACAGAGATGAATAACAATCCTTGAGACAGTTGACGAAGAGGAGAGGTAGTCCGAGGTAATCAGTTCCTCAGCCTCAAGCATTTATGCTACGAGACTCATTATCTTCCACTAAGACAGAGGGACGGATTACCTCAAACTCCCACTCCACTTCGTCTTTCTCCAGGTATGTGAATCATCTCTGCATCCAACTGATGGAGCCTGCAGCGCAGGCGACAACTCGTCAAATAAAGATTCCTGGTGTTACACATGTGTCTTACTCAAGGTCTCTCTCAAATCCAACCCTTCTCACTCATATATCTGTCCAGGTTATTTTGAAAGCTACCCATGATCTTACCTTCAGTGACCCTCCCTGGCAGACTGTTCTGCTCATCCACAACCTTAGCAATGTCATCCTATCTCGTTCAATCATTAAGAGGCACGTAAGTTCCTCCGTCAATTTCCTCCGTCTTCTAATAACATGTTCATTTTTCCACTATCTATCTTCTCCATAATTACTAGCGCATTTGCTTTGTCTGTTTCGTAAGGTGAAGTCCAGGATGATTCCTTAATTGATGGTATAACTCAACTAATCTTTGATGACACTGAGCACGTTATTAGAAGACAGGGAAATTTACGTACCCTTTAAGGTTCTCATTATTTTCTTCTGTGTGCTAGCTTAATTAAGCCCTGCGTCACTCACACGCACGCCCACCCTGCGTCACTCACACGCACGCCCACCCTGCGTCACTCACACGCACGCCCACCCTGCGTCACTCACACGCATGCCCACCCTGCGTCACTCACACGCACGCCCACCCTGCGTCTCGCACATGCACGCCCATCGTGCGTAACAGTATTTACACCCCACAGCCCACAATATACGGAGCAGCCGGGTCTAAAAGTTAATATATGTGCCAGGACGAGTTTTCGGCCCCAAGTCATAAGTTGACTCTGACATGGTGGGTTTCAAACCCAGGTGAACCGCGTACACGTCAGGTGGCGCTGACGTGCTACAGGCAAGTCGTGTACACGTCAGGTGGCGCTGACGTGCTACAGGTGAGCCGTGTACACGTCAGGTGGCGCTGACGTGCTACAGGTGACCCTTGTACACGTCAGGTGGCGCTGACGTGCTACAGGTGAGCCGTGTACACGTCAGGTGGCGCTGACGTGCTACAGGTGACCCTTGTACACGTCAGGTGGCGCTGACGTGCTATAGGTAAGTCGTGTACACGTCAGGTGGCGCTGACGTGCTACAGGTGACCCTTGTACACGTCAAGTGGCGCTGACGTGCTACAGGTGAGCCGTGTACACGTCAGGTGGCGCTGACGTGCTACAGGTGACCCTTGTACACGTCAGGTGGCGCTGACGTGCTACAGGTAAGTCGTGTACACGTCAGGTGGCGCTGACGTGCTACAGGTGACCCTTGTACACGTCAGGTGGCGCTGACGTGCTATAGGTAAGTCGTGTACACGTCAGGTGGCGCTGACGTGCTACAGGTGACCCTTGTACACGTCAAGTGGCGCTGACGTGCTACAGGTGAGCCGTGTACACGTCAGGTGGCGCTGACGTGCTACAGGTGACCCTTGTACACGTCAAGTGGCGCTGACGTGCTACAGGTGAGCCGTGTACACGTCAGGTGGCGCTGACGTGCTACAGGTGACCCTTGTACACGTCAGGTGGCGCTGACGTGCTATAGGTAAGTCGTGTACACGTCAGGTGGCGCTGACGTGCTACAGGTGACCCTTGTACACGTCAAGTGGCGCTGACGTGCTACAGGTGAGCCGTGTACACGTCAGGTGGCGCTGACGTGCTACAGGTGACCCTTGTACACGTCAGGTGGCGCTGACGTGCTACAGGTAAGTCGTGCACACGTCAGGTGGCGCTGACGTGCTACAGGCAAGTCGTGTACACGTCAGGTGGCGCTGACGTGCTACAGGTGAGCCGTGTACACGTCAGGTGGCGCTGACGTGCTACAGGTGAGCCGTGTACACGTCAGGTGGCGCTGACGTGCTACAGGCAAGTCGTGTACACGTCAGGTGGCGCTGACGTGCTACAGGTGAGCCGTGTACACGTCAGGTGGCGCTGACGTGCTACAGGTGAGCCGTGTACACGTCAGGTGGCGCTGACGTGCTACAGGTGAGCCGTGTACACGTCAGGTGGCGCTGACGTGCTACAGGTGACCCTTGTACACGTCAGGTGGCGCTGACGTGCTATAGGTAAGTCGTGTACACGTCAGGTGGCGCTGACGTGCTACAGGTGACCCTTGTACACGTCAAGTGGCGCTGACGTGCTACAGGTGAGCCGTGTACACGTCAAGTGGCGCTGACGTGCTACAGGTGACCCTTGTACACGTCAGGTGGCGCTGACGTGCTACAGGTAAGTCGTGTACACGTCAGGTGGCGCTGACGTGCTACAGGTAAGTCGTGCACACGTCAGGTGGCGCTGACGTGCTACAGGCAAGTCGTGTACACGTCAGGTGGCGCTGACGTGCTACAGGTGAGCCGTGTACACGTCAGGTGGCGATGACGTGCTACAGGCACCTGCCTTCTGCTTTCGTGGAGTATTGACCACATCGTCATGTATGGCACTCTCGCCTCGTGTGTTTAATATGTGAGCAGGGGTTTTATGCTCTTAACAGCGCAGAACAAGACACGTGGGGATGGAAATCTTTAGCTCTAGATCTCTCGCACTCTCGTGCATCGTCAAGAGCTATGCAATGTTGCAAGAAAGCAACAGGTAGGAGGGGAAATTCTGTGAGGCCAGGCAGGAGGTATCAGTGGCAGCGTAGGTGTAGTCAGGCAGTCTTCCACTATCCTCCTTCCAATGGTCTGGTGTCATCTTCATGTACTTACAGCTTTCCTGTTTTCCCACCTTCCTTGTACTCTCTAACAATTAATATTTATGTTTTATCTTCGTAAATGGTATTCTTTGCGGACTTTGTTCACTGATCTGTGTGTGTGTGTGTGTGTGTGTGTGTGTGTGTGTGTGTGTGTGTGTGTGTGTGTGTGTGTGTGTGTTTGTGTGTGTGTGTGTGTGTTTGTGTTTTGGTTCAACATTCTTGGCAGACAACATCAGCTTGAGTCGACTCCTCAGTACAGCATTGTCCTCCCTACCCCCTCACCCCTCACCCCAAACACCCCACATCCACACACCAACCCCACACACCCCACCCCCCTCACTCAATGCTACTTCTCAACACTTCACAACCCCATCCCTTTACCCACACCCCAGGCCCCTCACCACCACACCTCCCCACAACCCCCCACTCATTCCTACCCCCCACCATCAGTATTTTTGTTATTATATATTCTTAGACATATAATGACTCTGCATTCTTATCTACTACAGTATATATATTTAGTTAGATATATTAAGGCGTCCAAATTCCTCTTTCCCCCACTCCCCTCACTTCTCCTTCCCCTCTCTTTCCTCCCTCCCCTTCCCTTTCACCCTCCCTCCCCTAGGTTGTGCATTATTCCTTTAGTCCTGCCTGTGGCATAGTGGAAGATCTGCTGGAAGATGGTCAGTCCCAAGTGATAGTAACTGTAGCTCTGCTGGAAGATGGTCAGTCCCAAGTGATAGTAACTGCAGCTCTGCTGGAAGATGGTCAGTCCCAAGTGATAGTAACTGCAGCTCTGCTGGAAGATGGTCAGTCCCAAGTGATAGTAACTGCAGTTCTGCTGGAGGATGGTCAGTCCCAAGTGATAGTAACTGCAGCTCTGCTGGAAGATAGTTAGTCGGTCCCAAGTCATAGTAACTGCAGCTCTGCTGGAAGATAGTCAGTCCCGAGTCATAGTAACTGCAGCTCTGCTGGAAGATAGTCAGTCCCGAGTCATAGTAACTGCAGCTCTGCTGGAAGATAGTCAGTCCCGAGTCATAGTAACTGCAGCTCTGCTGGAAGATAGTCAGTGCCAAGTGATAGTAACTGCAGCTCTGCTGGAAGACAGTCAGAGCCAAGTGATAGTAACTGCAGCTCTGCTGGAAGATAGTCAGTCCCAAGTGATAGTAACTGCAGCTCTGCTGGAAGATAGTCGGTCCCAAGTGATAGTAACTGCAGCTCTGCTGGAAGATGGTCAGTCCCAAGTCATAGTAACTGCAGCTCTGCTCGAAGATAGTCAGTCCCAAGTCATAGTAACCGCAGCTCTGCTGGAAGATAGTCAGTGCCAAGTGATAGTAACTGCAGCTCTGTTGGAAGATAGCCAGTCCCAAGTGATAGTAACTGCAGCTCTGCTGGAAGATGATCAGTCCCAAGTGATAGTAACTGCAGCTCTGCTGGAAGATGATCAGTTCCAAGTGATAGTAACTGCAGCTCTGCTGGAAGATGATCAGTTCCAAGTGATAGTAACTGCAGCTCTTCTGGAAGATAGTGCCAAGTGATAGTAACTGCAGTTCTGCTGGAAAATAGTCAGTCCCAAGTAATAGTAACTGCAGCTCTGCTGGAAGATGGTCAGTCCCAAGTGATAGTAACTGAAGCTCTGCTGGAAGATGGTCAGTCCCAAGTGATAGTAACTGCAGCTCTGCTGGAAGATAGTCAGTCCCAAGTGATAGTAACTGCAGCTCTGCTGGAAGATGGTCAGTCCCAAGTGATAGTAAACTGCAGCTCTGCTGGAAGATGGTCAGTCCCAAGTGATAGTAACTGCAGCTCTGCTGGAAGATGGTCAGTCCCAAGTGATAGTAACTGCAGCTCTGCTGGAAGATAGTCAGTCCCAAGTGATAGTAACTGCAGCTCTGCTGGAAGATGGTCAGTCCCAAGTGATAGTAACTGCAGCTCTGCTGGAAGATAGTCAGTCCCAAGTGATAGTAACTGCAGCTCTGCTGGAAGATAGTCAGCCCCAAGTGATAGTAACTGCAGCTCTGCTGGAAGATGATCAGTCCCAAGTGATAGTAACTGCAGCTTTGCTGGAAGATGGTCAGTCCCAAGTGATAGTAACATGCAGCTCTGCTGGAAGATGGTCAGTCCCAAGTGATAGTAACTGCAGCTCTGCTGGAAGATGGTCAGTCCCAAGTGATAGTAACTGCAGCTCTGCTGGAAGATGGTCAGTCCCAAGTGATAGTAACTGCAGCTCTGCTGGAAGATGGTCAGTCCCAAGTGATAGTAACTGCAGCTCTGCTGGAAGATGGTCAGTCCCAAGTGATAGTAACTGCAGCTCTGCTGGAAGATGGTCAGTCCCAAGTGATAGTAACTGCAGCTCTGCTGGAAGATGGTCAGTCATAAGTGATAGTAACTGCAGCTCTGCTGGAAGATGGTCAGTCCCAAGTGATAGTAACTGCAGCTCTGCTGGAAGATGGTCAGTCCCAAGTGATAGTAACTGCAGCTCTGCTGGAAGATGGTCAGTCCCAAGTGATAGTAACTGCAGCTCTGCTGGAAGATGGTCAGTCCCAAGTGATAGTAACTGCAGCTCTGCTGGAAGATGGTCAGTCCCAAGTGATAGTAACTGCAGCCTTGCTGGAAGATGGTCAGTCCCAAGTGATAGTAACTGCAGCTCTGCTGGAAGATGGTCAGTCCCAAGTGATAGTAACTGCAGCTCTGCTGGAAGATAGTAACTGCAGCTCTGCTGGAAGAGAGTAACTGCAGCTCTGCTGGAAGATAGTAACTGCAGTTCTGCTGGAAGATAGTAACTGCAGCTCTGCTGGAAGATAGTAACTGCAGCTCTGCTGGAAGATAGTAACTGCAGCTCTGCTGGAAGATAGTAACTGCAGCTCTGCTGGAAGATAGTAACTGCAGCTCTGCTGGAAGATAGTAACTGCAGCTCTGCTGGAAGATAGTAACTGCAGCTCTGCTGGAAGATAGTAACTGCAGCTCTGCTGGAAGATAGTAACTGCAGCTCTGCTGGAAGATAGTAACTGCAGCTCTGCTGGAAGATAGTAACTGCAGCTCTGCTGGAATATAGTAACTGCAGCTCTGCTGAAAGATAGTAACTGCAGCTCTGCTGGAAGATAGTAACTGCAGCTCTGCTGGAAGATAGTAACTGCAGCTCTGCTGGAAGATAGTAACTGCAGCTCTGCTGGAAGATAGTAACTGCAGCTCTGCTGGAAGATAGTAACTGCAGCTCTGCTGGAAGATAGTAACTGCAGCTCTGCTGGAAGACAGTAACTGCAGCTCTGCTGGAAGATAGTAACTGCAGCTCTGCTGGAAGATAGTAACTGCAGCTCTGCTGGAAGATAGTAACTGCAGCTCTGCTGGAAGATAGTAACTGCAGCTCTGCTGGAAGATAGTAACTGCAGCTCTGCTGAAAGATAGTAACTGCAGCTCTGCTGGAAGATAGTAACTGCAGCTCTGCTGGAAGATAGTAACTGCAGCTCTGCTGGAAGATAGTAACTGCAGCTCTGCTGGAAGATAGTAACTGCAGCTCTGCTGGAAGATAGTAACTGCAGCTCTGCTGGAAGATAGTAACTGCAGCTCTGCTGGAAGATAGTAACTGCAGCTCTGCTGGAAGATAGTAACTGCAGCTCTGCTGGAAGATAGTAACTGCAGCTCTGCTGGAAGATAGTAACTGCAGCTCTGCTGGAAGATAGTAACTGCAGCTCTGCTGGAAGATAGTAATTGCAGCTCTGCTGGAAGATAGTAACTGCAGCTCTGCTGGAAGATAGTAACTGCAGCTCTGCTGGAAGGAAACCTTTGAAGCTGATGAACCTTTAATGGAATACTTGACCATATATCCTCGCTGACACTACTGACGTCTCCCAGCTCAGGCTGACACTACTGACGTCTCCCAGCTCAGGCTGACACTACTGACGTCTCCCAGCTCAGGCTGACACTACTGACGTCTCCCAGCTCAGGCTGACACTACTGACGTCTCCCAGCTCAGGCTGACACTACTGACGTCTCCCAGCTCAGGCTGACACTACTGAAGTCTCCCAGCTCAGGCTGACACTATGAAGTCTCCCAGCTCAGGCTGACATTGGTGAAGTCTTCCAGCTCAGGCTGACATTGGTGAAGTCTTCCAGCTCAGGCTGACATTGGTGAAGTCTTCCAGCTCAGGCTGACACTATGAAGTCTCCCAGCTCAGGCTGACATTGGTGAAGTCTTCCAGCTCAGGCTGACATTGGTGAAGTCTTCCAGCTCAGGCTGACATTGGTGAAGTCTCCCAGCTCAGGCTGACATTGGTGAAGTCTTCCAGCTCAGGCTGACATTGGTGAAGTCTTCCAGCTCAGGCTGACATTGGTGAAGTCTTCCAGCTCAGGATGACATTGGTGAAGTCTTCCAGCTCAGGCTGACATTGGTGAAGTCTTCCAGCTCAGGCTGACATTGGTGAAGTTTTCCAGCTCAGGCTGACATTGGTGAAGTCTTCCAGCTCAGGCTGACATTGGTGAAGTCTTCCAGCTCAGGCTGACACTGGTGAAGTCTTCCAGCTCAGGCTGACATTGGTGAAGTCTTCCAGCTCAGGCTGACATTGGTGAAGTCTTCCAGCTCAGGCTGACATTGGTGAAGTCTTCCAGCTCAGGCTGACATTGGTGAAGTCTTCCAGCTCAGGCTGACATTGGTGAAGTCTTCCAGCTCAGGCTGACATTGGTGAAGTCTTCCAGCTCAGGCTGACATTGGTGAAGTCTCCCAGCTCAGGCTGACATTGGTGAAGTCTCCCAGCTCAGGCTGACATTGGTGAAGTCTTCCAGCTCAGGCTGACATTGGTGAAGTCTTCCAGCTCAGGCTGACATTGGTGAAGTCTTCCAGCTCAGGCTGACATTGGTGAAGTCTTCCAGCTCAGGCTGACATTGGTGAAGTCTTCCAGCTCAGGCTGACATTGGTGAAGTCTTCCAGCTCAGGCTGACATTGGTGAAGTCTTCCAGCTCAGGCTGACATTGGTGAAGTCTTCCAGCTCAGGCTGACATTGGTGAAGTCTTCCAGCTCAGGCTGACATTGGTGAAGTCTTCCAGCTCAGGCTGACATTGGTGAAGTCTTCCAGCTCAGGCTGACATTGGTGAAGTCTTCCAGCTCAGGCTGACATTGGTGAAGTCTTCCAGCTCAGGCTGACATTGGTGAAGTCTTCCAGCTCAGGCTGACATTGGTGAAGTCTTCCAGCTTAGGCTGACATTGGTGAAGTCTTCCAGCTCAGGCTGACATTGGTGAAGTCTTCCAGCTCAGGCTGACATTGGTGAAGTCTCCCAGCTCAGGCTGACATTGGTGAAGTCTCCCAGCTCAAGCTGACATTGGTGAAGTCTTCCAGCTCAGGCTGACATTGGTGAAGTCTTCCAGCTCAGGCTGACATTGGTGAAGTCTTCCAGCTCTAGGCTGACATTGGTGAAGTCTTCCAGCTCAGGCTGACATTGGTGAAGTCTTCCAGCTCAGGCTGACATTGGTGAAGTCTTCCAGCTCAGGCTGACATTGGTGAAGTCTTCCAGCTCAGGCTGACATTGGTGAAGTCTTCCAGCTCAGGCTGACATTGGTGAAGTCTTCCAGCTCAGGCTGACATTGGTGAAGTCTTCCAGCTCAGGCTGACATTGGTGAAGTCTTCCAGCTCAGGCTGACATTGGTGAAGTCTTCCAGCTCAGGCTGACATTGGTGAAGTCTTCCAGCTCAGGCTGACATTGGTGAAGTCTTCCAGCTCAGGCTGACATTGGTGAAGTCTTCCAGCTCAGGCTGACATTGGTGAAGTCTTCCAGCTCAGGCTGACATTGGTGAAGTCTTCCAGCTCAGGCTGACATTGGTGAAGTCTTCCAGCTCAGGCTGACATTGGTGAAGTCTTCCAGCTCAGGCTGACATTGGTGAAGTCTTCCAGCTCAGGCTGACATTGGTGAAGTCTTCCAGCTCAGGCTGACATTGGTGAAGTCTCCCAGCTCAGGCTGACATTGGTGAAGTCTCCCAGCTCAAGCTGACATTGGTGAAGTCTTCCAGCTCAGGCTGACATTGGTGAAGTCTTCCAGCTCAGGCTGACATTGGTGAAGTCTTTCAGCTCAGGCTGACATTGGTGAAGTCTTCCAGCTCAGGCTGACATTGGTGAAGTCTTCCAGCTCAGGCTGACATTGGTGAAGTCTTCCAGCTCAGGCTGACATTGGTGAAGTCTTCCAGCTCAGGCTGACATTGGTGAAGTCTTCCAGCTCAGGCTGACATTGGTGAAGTCTTCCAGCTCAGGCTGACATTGGTGAAGTCTTCCAGCTCAGGCTGACATTGGTGAAGTCTTCCAGCTCAGGCTGACATTGGTGAAGTCTTCCAGCTCAGGCTGACATTGGTGAAGTCTTTCAGCTCAGGCTGACATTGGTGAAGTCTTCCAGCTCAGGCTGACATTGGTGAAGTCTTCCAGCTCAGGCTGACAAATTTCAACACTTTGTATGGGAATTATCCTGTATGATGAAATATGACAGGAAAACATAACTAATTTTTGTTCCCACTGTGTAACTATCATACAGAATAGTGTAGCAACGCACTGCTGGTGTTCCCACTGTGTAACTATCATACAGAATAGTGTAGCAACGCACTGCTGGTGTTCCCACTGTGTAACTATCATACAGAATAGTGTAGCAACGCACTGCTGGTGTTCCCACTGTGTAACTATCATACAGAATAGTGTAGCAACACACTGCTGGTGTTCCCACTGTGTAACTATCATACAGAATAGTGTAGCAACACACTGCCGGTGTTCCCACTGTGCAACTATCATACAGAATAGTGTAGCAACACACTGCCGGTGTTCCCACTGTGTAACTATCATACAGAATAGTGTAGCAACACACTGCCGGTGTTCCCACTGTGTAACTATCATACGGAATAGTGTAGCAACACACTGCCGGTGTTCCCACTGTGTAACTATCATACAGAATAGTGTAGCAACACACTGCCGGTGTTCCCACTGTGTAACTATCATACAGAATAGTGTAGCAATACACTGCCGGTGTTCCCACTGTGTAACTATCATACAGAATAGTGTAGCAACATACTGCTGGTGTTCCCAGTGTGTAACTATCATACAGAATAGTGTAGCAACACACTGCCGGTGTTCCCACTGTGCAACTATCATACAGAATAGTGTAGCAACACACTGCCGGTGTTCCCACTGTGTAACTATCATACAGAATAGTGTAGCAACACACTGCCGGTGTTCCCACTGTGTAACTATCATACAGAACAGTGTAGCAACACACTGCCGGTGTTCCCACTGTGCAACTATCATACAGAATAGTGTAGCAACACACTGCCGGTGTTCCCACTGTGCAACTATCATACAGAATAGTGTAGCAACACACTGCCGGTGTTCCCACTGTGTAACTATCATACAGAATAGTGTAGCAACATACTGCTGGTGTTCCCACTGTGTAACTATCATACAGAATAGTGTAGCAACACACTGCCGGTGTTCCCACTGTGTAACTATCATACAGAATAGTGTAGCAACACACTGCCGGTGTTCCCACTGTGTAACTATCATACAGAATAGTGTAGCAACATACTGCTGGTGTTCCCACTGTGTAACTATCATACAGAATAGTGTAGCAACACACTGCCGGTGTTCCCACTGTGTAACTATCATACAGAATAGTGTAGCAACATACTGCTGGTGTTCCCAGTGTGTAACTATCATACAGAATAGTGTAGCAACATACTGCTGGTGTTCCCACTGTGTAACTATCACACGAGGACACACTGAATACAACAGGTGGCTACCTGCAGCAGGACTGGAGTCCCTAACACAGTGCTCCTTGGTTGCCACCATCCACCTGCCTGCCTTCTCTGCCCGCACTTACCATCATTTTATTCCACGAATGTTAACAAAATCGGCTACTTAATAATAATAATAATAATAATAATAATAATAATAATAATAATAATAAATATTAGTAATAATAGTAGAAGTAGAAGTAATAGTATTAGTAGTAGTAGTAGTAGTAGTAGTAGTAGTAGTAGTAGTAGTAGTAATAATAATAATAATAATAATAATAATAATAATAATAATAATTATTATAATTATTATTATTATTATTATTATAATATTTAAAATAATATCAATAACATCACTGCCATCACCACAACCAGTATCACCACCACAACTAGTATCACCACCACAACCAGTATCACCACCACAACTAGTATCACCACCACAACCAGTATCACCACCACAACCAGTATCACCACCACAACTAGTATCACCACCACAACCAGTACCACCACCACAATCAGTATCACCGCCACAACCAGTATCACCTCCACAACCAGTATCACCACCACAACTAGTATCACCACCACAACCAGTATCACCACCACAACCAGTATCACCACCACAACCAGTATCATCACCACAACCAGTATCACCACCACAACCAGTATCACCACCACAACCAGTATCACCACCACAACCAGTATCACCACCACAACCAGTATCACCACCACAACCAGTATCACCACCACAACCAGTATCACCACCACAACCAGTATCACCACCACAACCAGTATCACCACCACAACCAGTATCACCACCACAACCAGTATCACCACCACAACCAGTATCACCGCCACAACCAGTATCACCTCCACAACCAGTATCACCACCACAACCAGTATCACCACCCACAACCAGTATCACCACCACAACCAGTATCACCACCACAACCAGTATCACCACCACACCAGTATCACCACCACAACCAGTATCACCGCCACAACCAGTATCACCACCACAACCAGTATCACCACCACAACCAGTATCACCACCACAATCAGTATCACCTCCACAACCAGTATCACCTCCACAACCAGTATCACCACCACAACCAGTATCACCACCACAACCAGTATCACCACCACAATCAGTATCACCGCCACAACCAGTATCACCACCACAACTAGTATCACCACCACAACCAGTATCACCGCCACAACTAGTATCACCACCACAGCCAGTATCACCACCACAACTAGTATCACCACCACAACCAGTATCACCGCCACAACTAGTATCACCACCACAGCCAGTATCACCACCACAACTAGTATCACCACCACAGCCAGTATCACCACCACAACTAGTATCACCACCACAACTAGTATCACCGCCACAACTAGTATCACCACCACAACCAGTATCACCGCCACAACTAGTATCACCACCACAACCAGTATCACCTCCACAACCAGTATCACCACCACAACTAGTATCACCACCACAACTAGTATCACCGCCACAACTAGTATCACCACCACAACCAGTACCACCACCACAACCAGTATCACCACCACAACCAGTATCACCACCACAACTAGTATCACCACCACAACTAGTATCACCGCCACAACTAGTATCACCACCACAACCAGTACCACCACCACAACCAGTATCACCACCACAACTAGTATCACCACCACAACTAGTATCACCGCCACAACTAGTATCACCACCACAACCAGTACCACCACCACAACCAGTATCACCACCACAACCAGTATCACCACCACAACCAATATCACCACCACAACTAGTATCACCGCCACAACTAGTATCACCACCACAACCAGTATCACCACCACAACCAGTATCACCACCACAACTAGTATCACCACCACAACTAGTATCACCGCCACAACTAGTATCACCACCACAACCAGTACCACCACCACAACCAGTATCACCACCACAACCAGTATCACCGCCACAACCAGTATCACCACCACAACTAGTATCACCGCCACAACTAGTATCACCACCACAACCAGTACCACCACCACAACCAGTATCACACCACCACAACCAGTATCATCGCCACAACCAGTACCACCACCACAATCAGTATCACCACCACAACCAGTATCATCACCACAACTAGTATCACCACCACAACTAGTATCACCGCCACAACTAGTATCACCACCACAACCAGTACCACCACCACAACCAATATCACCACCACAACCAGTATCACTGCCACAACCAGTATCACCACCACAACTAGTATCACCGCCACAACTAGTATCACCACCACAACCAGCACCACCACCACAACCAGTATCACCACCACAACCAGTATCACTGCCACAACCAGTATCACCACCACAACCAGTATCACCACCACAACCAGTATCACCGCCACAACCAGTACCACCACCACAACCAGTATCACCACCACAACCAGTATCACCGCCACAACCAGTATTACCACCACAACCAGTATCACCACCACAGCCAGTATCACCGCCACAACCAGTATCACCACCACAACCAGTATCACCACCACAGCTAGTATCACCGCCACAACCAGTATCACCACCACAACCAGTATCACCACCACAACCAGTATCACCACCACAACCAGTACCACCACCACAACCAGTATCACCACCACAACCAGTATCACCGCCACAACCTGTACCACCACCACAACCAGTATCACCACCACCAGTATCACCACCACAACCAGTACCACCACCACAACCAGTATCACCGCCACAACCAGTACCACCACCATAACCAGTATCACCACCACAACCAGTATCACCGCCACAACCAGTACCACCACCACAACCAGTATTACCACCACAACCAGTACCACCACCACAACCAGTATCACCACCACAACCAGTATCACCGCCACAACCAGTATCACTACCACAACCAGTATCACCACCACAACCAGCATTACCACCACAACCAGTATCACCACCACAACCAGTATCACCACCACAACCAGTATCACCGCCACAACTAGTGCACACCACCACAACCAGTATCACCACCACAACCAGTATCACCGCCACAACCAGTATCACAGTCACAACCAGTACCACCACCACAACCATTATCACCACCACAACCAGTATCACCACCACAACCAGTACCACCACCACAACCAGTATCACCACCACAACCATTATCACCACCACAACCAGTATCACCACTACAACCAGTATCACCACCACAACCAGTATCACCACAACCACCACTACGAACATCAGTTTCCGCCCCCACACACACACTTTACCAACCCTCCCTCCGTCAACACACTCAACAACACAAGTGAACCAACAATGCCACCAAACACCATCCCAATCACTTCAAGACTACCATCACCACCACTACCATCACCACCACTATCCCATGACCACTATCACCACCACTACCACCATCACCACTACTACCATCATACCACTACCACCATCACCACTACCATCACCACCACTACCCTCATCACTACTATCACCACCACTACCACCATCACCACTACTACCCTCACCATCACTATCACTGCTACCATCGCCACTACTATCACCACCTCTACCATCACCACCACTTCCATCACCACTACCATCACCACCACTACCATCACCACCACTATCCTCATGACCACTATCACCACCACTACCACCATCACCACTACCATCACCACCCTCACCACCACCACCAATGCTACCATTACCACTACTATCACCACCACTACCACCATCACCACTACCATCACCACTACTACCATCACCACCACTACCACCATCACCACTACCATCACCACCACTACCCTCATCACTACTATCACCACCACTACCACCATCACCACTACCATCATCACCACTACCCTCACCACCACTATCACTGCTACCATCACCACTACTATCACCACCGCTACCATCACCACTACCATCACCACTCCTACCACCACACTCTCCCTTCTATTCAACATAACCTAACTCGTGCCCCTTACAATGTACTTAACACTGTGACAGACACCCACTCCATCACCTCACTTTGCTCCTCCACATCCCCCCTCCCCTCCCCTCCCCCTTACAAAAGGAGCACTTGTAACTCCTGGAATTAGAGACCAGTTGAGGCACCACCAGTGCTCAGGTGCCTGGCTGTCTTAATGTCCAGGTGAAGATAATCTGACCTTCAAGTTATGACTGATAATAATAATACTTATCTGCTACCAGACCTGTTTCTCTCTCAGGCCTACTGACCCCACCCTGACCCCATCCCCCAGCGTGCAGTGACACCTGCAGGTAAGCTAAGCTAATACACGACAGCCTCCACTAAGGTACATTAGAAGTCTGCTAAACGTTTTGCACTCTGGCAAGACTGTTAATGTATGAACTCACCAATATGTATTAACTTATTGTTACAGGGGTCGATTCGCAGCTCCTGGACCTGCCTCTTCGCTGGTCGCTACAAGGTCCACTTTCTCCAGGCTTCAAGACACTTGTCGAACCTCTTCTTAAAGCTATGTATGAATCTCGTCTCTACCACTTCACTTTCCAGGTCGCTCCACTTCCTAACATTCCTATGATTGTCAACGGTATGTATACTTATAGACTACCTAACAACATTATAGACAGGCTCCCTGGCCATGCTGACGTCACGTGACTCCCCCAACGTAGGCTAGAGCTCCCGGTCAACACCCAGGCTAGCTATGGAAAGAGGCAGACAGACTCTGCTTCCATCACAACCCACTGTGACAAGATTCATCGGCATTTACAACTTCCAGTTGTGCTCTCTTGTTCCTGCATCCCATCTTTGAGACATTCTGTCCCAGCTCACCTTGTGAATTCCTCTTGGTATTCTGCACGTCGTTATCATATCCCCCATAGTCCTCATGTCCTACAGTGTTTTCGGGTTGAGTTCCCTTAACTTCTCGTCATATGACATACCTCTTAGCTCCGGGACTAGTCTTGTTGCAAACCTTTTGATATACTTGACCAGATGTGGGTTCCATACTGGTGCTGCATACTCCAGTATGGTCCTGACGTATACGGTGTACAGTGTTGTTAATAACTCCTTACTTGTAAGTCGAAAAACTATTCTTAGATTTGTCAGACACACATTTACTGCAGCATTTATTTCGTTGATGTGCACCTCAATGGTTATACAGGATTATGGTACTCACCCTAAGGTCCTCCTTGACTGAGGTTACCAGCTCTCGCAACCCCCCCCCCCCCGCGCCTGTACTCACCTATTTGTGGTTGCAGAGGTCGATTCATAGCTCCTGGCTCCGCCTCTTCACTGATCGCTACTAGGGCCTCTCTCTCTCTCTCTGCTCTATGAGATTTATCATACCTCATCTTAAAACCATGTATGGTTTCCGCCTACACTACGTCACTCTCCAGGCTATTCCACTTCCTGAGAACTCTATGACTAAAGAAATACTTCCTAACATCATTTTGACTCATCCGAGTCTTCAACTTCCAATTGTGACCCCTTGTTTCTGTGTCCCATCTCTGCAACATCCTGTCTTTGTCCCCCTTGTCTACTTCGCGCAGTATTTTATATGTCGTTACCATATCTACCCTGACCCTCCTGTCCTCCACTGTCGTCAGGCCAATTTCCCTTAACCTTTCTTCGTAGGACAATCCCCTCAGCTTGCTGCAAACCTTTGCACTTTCTCTAATTTCTTGACGTGCTTGACCAGGTGTGGATTCCAAACTGGTGCTGCATACTCCAGTATGGGCTTGACGTATATAGAGTACAGAGTCTTGAACGATTCCTTACTGAGGTATCAGAACGCTATCCTAAGGTTTGCCAGACACCCGTATGCTGCAGCAGTTATCTGATTGATGTGCGCCTCAGGAGATATGCTCAGTGTTATACTCACCCCAAGATCTTTTTTCTTGAGTGAGGTTTGCAGTCTTTGGCCACCTTAGACTATATACTCTGTCTGCGGTCTTCTTTGCCCTTCCCCGAACTTCATGACTGTGTATTTGTGTGTGTGTGTGTGTGTGTGTGTGTGTGTGTGTGTGTGTGTGTATATATATATGTGTGTGTGTGTGTGTGTGTGTGTGTGTGTGTGTGTGTGTGTGTGTGTGTGTGTGTGTGTGTGTGCATGTGTGTGTGTGTGTACTCACCTAGTTGTGGTTGCAGGGGTCGATTCATAGCTCCTGGCTTTTGTTAGTTAGTTACCATTTTGTCCTAGGCACATGTCGATTAGACACTAGGCCTGTTGTGTGTGTGTAGGTGTGTAGGCGTGTGTGTGTGTTAGTTACCATTTGGTCCTAGGCACATGTCGATTAGACACTAGGCCTGTTGTATGTGCAGGCATATGTGTGTGTGTGTGTGTGTGTGTGTGTGTGTGTGTGTGTGTGTGTGTGTGTGTGTGTGTGTGGTTGTTTATCTGTCTCCTGCCATATTTACCTGTGACTCAGAGAGGTGGTTGCCATGCTTCATGTATATAACTATTACATTTAAAATTTTGCACAGGTCGGCAAGTATCCACAGTAATAAACTACACAAGAAGTGCCGCCACACGTGTAACTCTGGCAGCTGCCACTGACTACACCAGTGTAAGGGACACTTGCGTCAAGCCTAACAAGACCGAGGTTGGTTCAGGGGCACAACTGTTGAATTTCAACAAGTTGTTAAGACATTTGTTGGCCATTACCGAGTCATTGAACGTATAAGTGGGAATATATACAAAGTTGGTGTTCTTGTCACTGGTCTATGTCAAGTGTCTTACTCAGACCAAATGAATCGTGTCAGTGACGATGTTCAACACCTTCCTGACACTGAGAGAGATAATGTAGTGTTTGAACAACCTTCTGACTCTACAGTCTTCTTCCGACCTACCCACCGACTCTCTCTTACCTTCATCTGACAAGCTGACTAGCGCGACACAAGCTGACTAGCACGACACAAGCTGATTAGCACGACACAAGTTGACTAACACGACACAAGCTGATTAACACGACACAAGCTGATTAGCACGACACAAGCTGACTAGCACGACACAAGCTGACTAGCGCGACACAAGCTGACTAGCACGACACAAGCTGATTAGCACGACACAAGCTAACTAGCACGACACAAGCTGATTAACACGACACAAGCTGACTAGCACGACACAAGCTGACTAGCACGACACAAGCTGATTAGCACGACACAAGCTGACTAGCACGACACAAGCTGACTAGCACGACACAAGCTGACTAGCACGACACAAGCTGATTAACACGACACAAGCTGATTAGCACGACACAAGCTGACTAGCACGACACAAGCTGATTAGCACGACACAAGCTGACTAGCACGACACAAGCTGATTAACACGACACAAGCTGATTAGCACGACACAAGCTGACTAGCACGACACAAGCTGATTAGCACGACACAAGCTGACTAGCACGACACAAGCTGACTAGCACGACACAAGCTGACTAGCACGACACAAGCTGATTAACACGACACAAGCTGATTAGCACGACACAAGCTGACTAGCACGACACAAGCTGATTAGCACGACACAAGCTGACTAGCACGACACAAGCTGACTAGCACGACACAAGCTGATTAGCACGACACAAGCTGACTAGCACGACACAAGATGACACAAGCTGACTAGCGCGACACAAGCTGACTAGCACGACACAAGCTGACTAGCGTGACACAAGCTGACTAGCACGACACAAGTTGACTAGCGCGACACAAGCTGACTAGCGCGACACAAGCTGACTAGCACGACACAAGTTGACTAGCGCGACACAAGCTGACTAGCGCGACACAAGCTGACTAGCACGACACAAGCTGACTAGCGCGACACAAACTGACTAGCGCGACACAAGATGACACAAGCTGACTAGCGCGACACAAGCTGACTAGCACGACACAAGTTGACTAGCGCGACACAAGCTGACTAGCGCGACACAAGCTGACTAGCACGACACAAGCTGACTAGCGCGACACAAACTGACTGCGCGACACAAGATGACACAAGCTGACTAGCGCGACACAAGCTGACTAGTGCGACACAAGATGGCACAAGCTGACTAGCGCGACACAAGATGACACAAGCTGACTAGCGCGACACAAGACGACACAAGCTGACTAGCGCGACACAAGATGACACAAGCTGACTAGCGCGACACAAGATGACACAAGCTGACTAGCGCGACACAAGATGACACAAGCTGACTAGCGCGACACAAGATGACACAAGCTGACTAGCGCGACACAAGATGACACAAGCTGACTAGCTGACACAAGCTGACTAGCTGACACAAGCTGACTAGCGCACACAAGCTGACTAGCGCAACACAAGCTGACTAGCACGACACAAGCTGACTAGCGCGACACAAGCTGACTAGCGCGACACAAGCTGACTAGCGCAACACAAGCTAACACAAGCTGACTAGCGCGACACAAGCTGACTAGCGCGACACAAGCTGACTAGCGCGACACAAGCTGACTAGCGCGACACAAGCTGACTAGCACGACACAAGCTGACTAGCGCGACACAAGCTGACTAGCGCAACACAAGCTAACACAAGCTGACTAGCGCGACACAAGCTGACTAGCGCGACACAAGCTGACTAGCACGACACAAGCTGACTAGCACGACACAAGCTGACTAGCGCGACACAAGCTGACTAGCGCAACACAAGCTGACTAGCACGACACAAGCTGACTAGCGCGACACAAGCTGACTAGCACGACACAAGCTGACTAGCGCGACACAAGCTGACTAGCGCAACACAAGCTGACTAGCACGACACAAGCTGACTAGCACGACACAAGCTGACTAGCGCGACACAAGCTGACTAGCGCAACACAAGCTAACACAAGCTGACTAGCGCGACACAAGCTGACTAGCGCGACACAAGCTGACTAGCGCGACACAAGCTGACTAGCGCGACACAAGCTGACTAGCGCGACACAAGCTGACTAGCGCGACACAAGCTGACTAGCGCAACACAAGCTAACACAAGCTGACTAGCGCGACACAAGCTGACTAGCGCGACACAAGCTGACTAGCGCGACACAAACTGACTAGCGCGACACAAGCTGACTAGCGCGACACAAGCTGACTAGCGCAACACAAGCTAACACAAGCTGACTAGCGCGACACAAGCTGACTAGCGCGACACAAGCTGACTAGCGCGACACAAGCTGACTAGCGCAACACAGCAACACAAGCTGACTAGCGCAACACAAGCTGACTAGCGCGACACAAGCTGACTAGCGCGACACAAGCTGACTAGCGCGACACAAGCTGACTAGCGCAACACAAGCTAACACAAGCTGACTAGCGCAACACAAGCTGACTAGCGCGACACAAGCTGACTAGCGCGACACAAGATGACACAAGCTGACTAGCGCGACACAAGATGACTAGCACGACACAAGCTAACACAAGCTGACTAGCGCGACACAAGCTAACACAAGCTGACTAGCGCGACACAAGCTAACACAAGCTGACTAGCGCGACACAAGCTCAGGTTGAGACAAATCATGGCTGTAAGACCAAGAACTATTATGTGTGTTACCACAGATGAGATGCAGCATCCTGGGACTCCAGTGTTCGGTCTGGTGTTCACACTGCTGATGATACTTGTATAATGGCAGATCCAGGCTTCAATGTACATAGTCTTAAGTCTAACAAAATTGTCTAATGTTAAGTTTGAAGGCAATCAAAAAAAGTAAAAAAAAATTATAAATAAATATAAATGAGTGTAGCCAAATAATCATATTAACATCCGTAGTGACTTTGACCGTATCTGAGAAAGATTGTCAGTGAGAAATAGTCAGGGTGAGAAATATTGTCCTACTCTATACTGGGCCCATTTTCGCATTGCCTATGGGACATGGTTCTTTTTTTATACAACTGTGTGTACTCACCTATTTGTACTCACCTATTTGTGGTTGCAGGGGTCGAGTCCTAGCTCCTGGCCCCGCCTCTTCACCGGTTGCTACTAGACCCTCTCTCTCCCCGCTCCATGAGCTTTATCAAACCTCGTCTTAAAACTGTGTATGGTTCCTGCCTCCACTACGTCATTTTCTAGGCTATTCCACTGCCTTACAACTCTATGACTGAAGAAATACTTCCTACTATCTCTCTGACTCATTTGTGTCTTCAACTTCCAATTGTGGCCTCTTGTTTCTGTGTCCCCTCCCTGGAACATCCTGTCCTTGTCCACCTTGTCTATTCCACGCAGTATTTTATATGTCGTTATCATGTCTCCCCTGACCCTCCTGTCCTCCAGTGTCGTCAGGCCGATTTCCCTTAATCTTTCTTCATAGGACATTCCCCTTAGCTCTGGAACTAACCTTGTTGCAAACCTTTGTACTTTCTCTAGTTTCTTGACGTGCTTTATCAAGTGCGGGTTCCAAACAGGTGCTGCATACTCCAGTATGGGCCTGACATACACGGTGTACAGTGTCTTGAATGATTCCTTACTAAGGTGTCGGAATGCTGTTCTCAGGTTTGCCAGGCGCCCATATGCTGCAGCAGTTATCTGATTGATGTTGCTTCCGGAGACATGCTCGGTGTTATACTCACCCCAAGATCTTTCTCCTTGAGTGAGGTTTGCAGTCTTTGGCCACCTAGCCTATACTCTGTCTGTGGTCTTCTGTGCCCTTCCCCTATCTTCATGACTTTGCATTTGGCAGGATTAAATTCGAGAAGCCATTTGCTGGACCAGGTGTCCAGTCTGTCCAGGTCTCTTTGAAGTCCTGCCTGGTCCTCATCAGATTTAATTCTCCTCAAGTGTGTGTGTGTGTGTGTGTGTGTGTGTGGTGTGTGTGTGTGTGTGTGTGTGTGTGTGTGTGTGTGTGACCAATGTCTTGGAGTAATATGTGACTGTGTCTCATCGGAGTATTGTTATGGCTCCACCAGTGATGTTTCCATGAGTCCTGGATCCTGACACACTGTTGTTGACGTTCCTTTTATAAATGTTCTCATCCATCAACAAATCAGCTCTGTTCCAGACTATGGAACAGAACTTCTCCAGGCTGAGGGACTGACAACCTCAAATCTACGACTTCAAGGGTGATGGACTGATTACATTGTCTTCACATCCCTACTGCTCCTGCCTACTTTCTGTACTCGATTGAAGAAGCCTACTGTGTAGGCGAAACGTTTCGGAATAAAGTTACCTAAATATTGTTTATGTGTCTTACCTACCAAATCACGGTCCGGGTGGGTATCGAACTCACGGCAAATGAGTCGTGTAACTCACCGTGGTTTGTTTGCAATAGTGTTATTACGAGTCTCATTCATAATATGTAGAACAACTCATTATTGTCAATCAACTAATTTGTGTACATTACTGAGTATTCAACTGATTTACTCATTGTTGTAAGCTGCAATGATAAGTTTTGCCTTGTGCTAGTTTTGAACTTCCAGCTCCGTGTGTCACTGCTTAGTACTGTAGTTAAGAGGTCGCCCAGATGTAGCGGTGTCGAGCTGTCATAGTTGTTTACGGTACCTCGGGTATGACTACTTCCACCGGGGAATAAAGGATACCAGTGACAATGTCTTCGTCTGCTACACGACTCTCACCTGACGACACTATATAAGCGCCGGTCTTAATCCTGTGCTTTAGACTCTTCAAGACTACGGTGGTGAAACTCCAAGGCTGAGGGACTGATTACCTCATATTTTGCATATAGTTCTACAATCTTCCTATTATGTCGCTGAATTTGTATTGATAAATCCACTAGATGGCGAAACATCAACAAATAAAGATACCCAGATGCTGCACATGTGTCTAATTCTTCGCTTAGTAAATCTCGTAGTTAGGTCAGGTAAGGTTTGTCAGGAAACAGGACAAGTGTTTCCTGACGCGGGTCTTAGTCAGATGATGACCCGCCTTTGGAGCTTTGGTCATCTGACCGAGGCCTTCCGCTGGCTTACCGGTTCACCCCTTTAAAAATAATGGTCATTTATAACCAATTCTAGGGTTATTAGTCCCGTAGTGTTTTCATCAGTGTGTGAAAACGTCAGTCAGGGTCAGTGTCCATTAAAAAATGAGCACACCATTCTCGCCTTTATGTTAGCGACACTTTTTCAATACATGCATAGTAGGTACTCTAGGAGGCTCACTGACTCTGCACAGGCCCAGAGTACTCAATTTAAACTCCGAGGACATGAGAACACGATGGGTATTTCTTATTTTCCTGCCACAAGTAGGACACATTAACTGCCTGTCGACAGGGCAGCAAAGAACAATACCGCGGCTAAAACAATGCTGTGACTGGAACAATATCGAATCTGGAACAATTCCCAACTGATCCACGACTTCGAGATCAATCTTTAGCCAAGGTCTGGGTCGGTCCTGGACCAATATCAAGTCACGACACAGTAATTGATTATGGTCCAGGACTGACCGAAATCTTGTTTACAAGACTCTGTGATGAAGAGAGCAATCACCAACAGCTTGGAGGGCCAGGATGCTGTTGATCGCCAGATCACGATTAACGGATGGAGGGTCGAGTCTCCAGCACTCCCTGCATTGCATAACCCTCACGGGTTTAGCGCCTTACTAAAAAACGAACGTACAATTCGTGGGTTATGTGCAACAAAGCCACGAGACTGATGGGAAAACCAGCTGCATAAGCATCAATGCAGTGGCTTTGCTGCACAACCATTATCGCTTGCTGCGAAAGCCATTGCATTGTGGGTTACTTGCAATCTAGCTGCAGACGAGGGGGTTGAACCAAACAAAGAAACTGCAATAAATGCACATATATGCCAACCAAAACAAACAAAAATAAACTTCAGAGACACTGAAAAGACTGAAGTTGTTTGTTAAGTCTAGCCAGAGTTGCAACAGATCAGCCAAGGTAGCAAGACACTGTATAATGAGAGAAATATAAACAATTGTGATGGTTTTAAAAACCGACAAGTTGAAGATTGAGACACTTATGCAACATATGGGAATCCCATATGTTGCATAAGTGTCTCAATCTTCAAATATAAACAAGTAAAGCACAATAAAAGCAGTGAGAATATAATGGCAAGAACAATAGCAAGACAAAGACAGAGAGACAGAGAGATCAAAAGAGAAGTCGATGGAACACAACGCGAAGATATTTGACCCATCAGACAAACACAGCAGCAGATGAAAGAGGCAGAATCTTATAAAAAGTAATATAAATAAGTTGAAGATTGAGACACTTAGGCAGCATATGGGAATCTTTATTCAGGAAACGTTTCGCCACACAGTGGCTTCATCAGTCCAATACAAAGAGGAAGGCGTAAGAAGAGGAGTATGAGGTAATCAGTCCCTCAGCCTGGAGTCGATGTGTTCAGTCCATCAATCTTGTAGAATGTACAGCATAGGGCCGTAGACGTGGCTATATACTGTAGTGAGGTGAGGTGAAGCAGGCGGAGGCGGGGTCATAGTGGTACCATCCACTAGTCGAAGTAGGTCTTCGTCCAAAAGTTGAACAAGTGTTGAAGAATTCTTTGTAACAAGATCCCATCATGGGGTGGAAGGTACGGGAGTATTTATAGTCATGTTCAGAATGTTGAGGTCAGGTGGAGAATGCTGCATCTGATGATCTACCGGGTATAGTTATAGAGTCTTGGGTAGCTTGGCAGGGGTATTGGACAAGTTGTGAGTAGACCTTCTGCAGTGTTCTATGTTCTTATGTGGGATAGCGATGAAGAAGTTTCTTGGCGAGTGGTTCAGCTATGTTATAGAAGCCGTTGTTCTGGTTGAAATTGTTGGTTATAGAGATAAGCGATGATTCCAGGATTCTTCGGTATTGAGTGTTGTCTTCTGTGGCGATAAGTTTTGAGTTTCTGTAGTTAATTAAATGGTTGTGTGAATTGCGATGTTGTACACAGGCATTCCTTGTATCGTCAGTCCTGCTTGCATATTGGTGTTCTGAAATACGTGTTTGGAGGTCTCTTTATGTTTCGCCCACATATAATTTGTTGCAGTCATTACAAGGGATTATGTGTACCCCTGCAGAGGATGGAGCTTGTCCTGTCTACTACTGGTGATGTCCTTGATGGTCGTGGTTGTGGAGGTAGATACTTGGAATGATGTATTGGAAAAGATGTTGGAAACATGTTTGGCAATGGAGTTGGTGGGGAGGACTATGTATCTCTTCTCGGCAGTGTCTTCTCTGGGTGTGTTGAAGATGTTTAATGCCCGCCGTCTGCAGTCTCTGATGAAGTGACGAGGATAGTGGAGTTTAGAAAATACTTGTTCAATTATAGTGCATTCTTCCTCAAGGAACTCATTGCTGCAGATTCTGAGTGCACGCAGGAAGAAGCCTATAATTACATCAACACACCCAGAGAAAACACTGCCGAGAAGAGATACATAGTCCTCCCCACCAACTCCATTGCCAAACATGTTTCCAACATCTTTTCCAATACATCATTCCAAGAATCTACCTCCACAACCACGACCATCAAGGACATCACCAGTAGTAGACAGGACAAGCCTCCATCCTCTGCAGGGGTACACATAATCCCTTGTAATGACTGCAACAAATTATATGTGGGCGAAACATCAAGAGACCTCCAAACACGTATTTCAGAACACCAATATGCAAGCAGGACTGACGATACAAGGAATGCCTGTGTACAGCATCGCAATTCACACAACCATTTAATTAACTACAGAAACTCAAGACTTATCGCCACAGAAGACAACACTCAATACCGAAGAATCCTGGAATCATCGCTTATCTCTATAACCAACAATTTCAACCAGAACAACGGCTTCTATAACATAGCTGAACCACTCGCCAAGAAACTTCTTCATCGCTATCCCAGGCCGAGGGACTGACAACCTCAAATTCTACGACTTCAAGGGTGATGGACTGATTACATCGTCTTCACATCTCTACTGTTCCTGCCTACTTTCTGTATTCGACTGAAGAAGCCTACTGTGTAGGCGAAACGTTTCGGAATAAAGTTGTCTAACTGTTGCATATGTGTCTTACCTAACATGACTATAAATACTCCCGTACCTTCCACCCCAGGTAGATCTGTGTGTGACTTGAAAAAGCCGACTGTGTGGGTGAAACGTTGTCAATAAAGGATCACATTATACTGCATATGTGTTTATATTTCCATCTGCACTCTCTTGAAAGGCGTAGAATTGGGGGGGGGGATATGACTGAGGTGAATAAATGGAAGACAGGAATAAATAAAGGGGATGTAAATAGCGTGTTGAAAATATCTAGCCTAGACAGGACTCGCAGCAATGGTTTTAAGTTGGAAAAAATCAGATTCAGGAAGGATATACGAAAGTACTGGTTTGGTAATAGAAATGTGGATGAGTGGAACAAACTCCCAAGTACAGTTATTGAGGCTAAAACGTTGTGCAGTTTTAAAAATAGGTTAGATAAATAAATGAGTGGGTGTGGGTGGGTGTGAGTTGGACCTGATTATCTTGTACTACTAGGTCAGTTGCCGGTTCCTTCCCTAAGTGAATGTGACCGACCTGAAGTTGGGGGGAAAGGCTTTAAACCGGGAGGAACTTTGACCTGCCTCGCATGGGCCAATAGGGCCCGCTGCATGTTCCTTCTTTCTTATTTCTTATGTGTGTGAGTGACTAACAGTTGGGGCAGTGTGGAGTGACTAACGTTTGGGACATGTGTGAGTGACAACAGTGTGGGACAGTGTGTGAGGACTAACAGTGGGGCGGTTTTAGGACAACAGGGGGGACATGTGTGAGTGACTAAAATGTGGGTGACAACAGTTTTTGAGGTGAGACTAACAGTGTGTGAGGTGGACTAACATGTTGAGGGAACTAAAGTGTGTGAGGTAGCAACATGCGTAGGTGAGACTAACGTGTTGAGGGGAGATTTAACAGTGGTAGGTGAAATAACAGTGTGTGAGGGGAACAACAGTGTTGAGGGGGACTAACATTTGTGAGGGGAGACAAAAAATGGTGAGTGACTAACAGTGTGTGAGGTGAGACAACAGGCGTGGGTGAGATTTAAAAGGGGGAGGGGAGTTAACAGTGTGGGGTGGACAACATGGGGTGAGGGAGATTAACAGTGGTGGGTGAACAAAAAAGTGTGGAGGGGAGATTAACAGTTGTGAGGGGGGACTAACAGTGTGGGGGAGACAAAAAAGTGTGTGAGGTTAACAACAGTGTGGAGGTTAACTAACAGGGGGGGGAGATTTAAATGTGTGAGGTGAGACTAACGTGTGTGGGTGGATTAAACAGGTGTGAGGTGAAATTAAAAGGTGTGAGGGGGGGACTTTAAAAAGGTGTGGAGGTGAGACAAAAAGGGGGGGGGAAAATTTTAGGAGACAACAGTGTTTAGGGAAAAAACTGTGTGAGGGAACAACATGGGGTGATAACATGTGTGAGGGAGAAAAGTGTTATGGGCAACAAAATTTTAGGGAATCATTGGAGGGAAAATTTTAATGTTTTATGGGGAAAAAACAGGGTATGAGCTAACCCGGGGGAGGTGAAACAACAGGGGGGGGAGTAAAGTGGGGGAGATAAAAAGGGGGAGTAGATTTAAAAGTTTATGAGATTTAACATTGTGAGGTAACTAACTTTTGATAGTTAAACAGGTAGGGGAAACATTTAGGTGGGGCTAACATTTGATGAGATAAAGTTTAGGGCTAAATTGTAGGGGGAAAAAAACTTGGAGGTGAGATTAACGGTTATAACTAACATTGTATGGATTAACTTTATTAACTACCCGGGGGATTTCCATTTAGGGAGAAACATTTATGAGAAAACATGTTGATAGTTTAAACGGGTTGTATAATTTAAACGGGGATAATTTAAACTTGTGGGGTAGATTAACAGGGTGTAGGTTTGATAACATTTTTAGGAATTAACTTTAAATTTAAAATTTTATAATTAACAGTTTATAGTTTTAACTTTATTTAACTAACTTTATAGTAACATTTATTTAAAAAATTTGGGGTGAACTAACATTGTATAATTAAATTTATAACTAAATCTAATAATTAACGTCTAGGTGAGTTAACAGTTTTTAATGAACGAACATTGCAAGGGGTTCACAGCCATCAACTTCGCAAGTGAAACTGTGCAAAGACACTTTTACACACAGGTTTGTCGGGGGCGCAGAGTTTTTTGGGGGTGGAGAGGGAGGGGGGAGGGAAATGGGAGGGTGTGGGAGGGGGCACGGGAGGGAGGGGGGGCGAAAGATAAGAGTACGATATTACCAAAAAAATTTTCGCTCTATGAAGACTTTATCAGCCATGTGCTGTGTAAGTTTTACAACCCATGTGTCGTGTAACTTTATCACCCTTGTTTCTCTCTGTGTAAGTTTTAAAACAAGCCAGGCCTGGCAGAGCTTTATCAAGCCGTTTTTCTCTTGTGTAGAGTTTTAATCAACCCATGGGTCTGTGCAGAGCTTTTAAACCCGTTTTCTCTCTTGTAGACTTTATAAACCCACGTTTCGCTCTGGTAGAGTTTTACCGACCACGTTTAGCTCGTGAATTTTAAATCAAGCCATGTTTTGATAAATTTTTCCGGATCTGTTCAAACTATTTTGGGGCTCCATCTGGTGCTGGTTATTAAAGGATCATTCAGCAATTTGGTAAATGATCCATTAAAGGAAGCATTTTTTTAATTCACATGAAGGAACACGATAACAGATCAACGTGAACGAAAGGGATGTAATGCCTACCGTCACCGTAGCCAACACAGTGACTACTATACTACGTAAATCCAACATGGATATTCCTGTATTCGCCTTATTAACTATCCTTCACGAGGGTTTCCACACCCTAAAGAGGATCTGAGGACGCAGGAGTCAACAGGATACCCTGTGGAGGATGTGTTGAAGTTCACACCGGAGAAACTGGTAGGCTTTTTCCTATGCGAGTAAAGTAACACAAGTACACCTGAAGAGTGGGTAATATAAATAACACATGTCTACAACATGTGTGATGAGTAAGACCCATGTGCAACAGTTGGGTATGTTTATTGTTGAAACGTTTCGCCTACACGGTAGGCTTTCTCAGTCAAATACAGAGTCAGCAGGAGTAGCGGAGAAGGAAAGAAGACGTATTTGAGGTGGTCAGTCCCTCAGCCTGGAGAAGAGTTCAGCTCCATGGTCTGAATACTCTTTTCCAGGTTAAGGGACTGACCACCTCAAAATGGCGTGACAAAACCGTGTCCTTTTACCTAACATATTCGAAAATTATACCAACATTATTACGACCTTTGCAAGGCTAAAAATCTTAGAGTAGCGTTCAAAAATCTCAACAAAGAACCTTTAGGACTCTGCAAACACGATACGTCAGGCACCTCCCAGAGTATGCAGCCCCAGCTTGGAGCCTCGTCTGATTAAGCACTTTCAAAAGCTTGAAAATGTGTGATTTTTGCAGCCAGACTACCCACGAACTTGAAGCCGAACCTGACGATTCTGGAAGAGAGGAGGACACGGGAGGACATGATCACGACGTACAAAGTACTCAGAGGAATTGGTCAAGCTCATAAGAACAATTTTTTTTTTTGTACAATAAGTACCAGGTATAAGAAACATTGATGGAAGTGAAAAAAATAGTCACTGGGATATTAAGAAGTATTTTTTTTAGGTTGGAAAGTGAAGTGAACTGTGTGGAAATGACGGAGATGAACTACACAGTTTCAAAGTAGGACAGGACTCATCTAGGCTAGACGCCAATGATGGTTGTTGATGAAAGTTAAGAAGCGAGGCCAAGAACCGTGAATCGACTCCCGCAAATGCAAATTAGCGAGCACATGTCATGTAGGCTCACTAACACACATCTTGTAGACTCACTAGCACACATCTTGTAGACTCATTAACAGACATCTTGTAGACTCACTAACACACATCTTGTAGGCTCACTAACACACATTTTGTAGACTCATTAACAGACATCTTGTAGACTCACTAACACATTTTGTAGGTTCACTAACACACATCTTGTAGGCTCACCAACATACATCTCTTTGGCTCATACACAGAGACAAATACAGCAAGCAAAAACAAGTGACCTTAACACGCCCTGTTGGTTGCAAGCAGTAAGGAGAATTCGCCGAGACGCCAGAATAGCCGGGGAGCCGCTGGCTGTCCTTCCACACTCCAGATAGCAGATAGTGATCACCAGTGGATGACACCATCACCCACTTTGTTCCTACCCCCATCAACCTCCTCCCCACCCACACACAACATACCCTCCTACTTCCCCCAACCTCGCCACACCCATCCCCAACTCTCCACTCAGCTCAACACTCACCCCAACTTTCCTCGTCAGAGCCTCTATCCCTATTTTCCACTTCCCTCTTAACACCCATCCCCCTTCCATACATTACTGAAATCCCTCTACCTCACTGTCCAAAATAGTCGTCGTTCAGAATAGTATTTATATAAGACTGACGCTGTCGTTTCAACTTCTCTTCCACCCATACTTGAACCCCCGTCCATCCCATAGTCATAGTGGAATACTTGACCATATCATCAACACTACTCTGAAATCAACCAGCTCTGGCTGACACATTTCATTACCTTATGTATGAAATCCATCCTGTGTGGTGGAATATGAGAGGGACACATAGTTTGCTTGCTTGCTTGCCTGATAATAATAATAATAATCTTTATTTCTACAAGTACATGATACAACTTATACAAACCTAGGTGACATCAATGACGTACTATATAGAAAGCCCCTGATTAAGCAGGGGATTACAATATAGATTAATTTTGTCCCCAGGACAAACACTAACACCCAGCTTACCTACGTGCTGCTAGGTGAACAGGGACACCAGGTGTCTTAAGGAAACACTTCCAATATTCTCACAGGGGAGGTATCATTGAGAGCAGAGTAACAGCATACTGCAGCTCATCCTAATTAAAATACTGACATCATTCTTCCTCTAATCATTCACAGTAATCATACACACAGATGTTCAAAGTATGTGGTCAGTCCTACGGTCACTTTCTTCAGCATAATGTGTTTTGTTGTCCACTTACTGAGAAATGCAGAGATAGCATAATAACCTATATGATATGCCAAGATATCTTATTAATGAAAATAAGATACCAGACATATTAAGTGACTATCGTAAATTTGCTTGTAACAGAAGAAACATAAGTAAATATTTGCAGGTACACACCTGTGAACTCTTAACCAGACTAGTTCCCAGGCCTAGTGTGTATCCACATGATCCAAAAGATGGACATGAGGTACACAATAAACTAGCCACTACCATCCATAGGATGGCTATGATGTACATAATAAACTAGCCACTACCATCCATAGGATGGCTATGATGTACATAATAAACTAGCCACTACCATCCACAGGATGGCTATGAGGTACATAATAAACTAGCCACTATCATCCACAGGATGGATATGAGATAAATAATAAACTAGCCACTATCATCCACAGGATGGATATGAGATAAATAATAAACTAGCCACTATCATCCACAGGATGGCTATGAGGTACATAATAAACTAGCCACTACCATCCACAGGATGCATATGAGGTACATAATAAAGTAGCCACTATCATCCACAGGATGCATATGAGGTACATAATAAACTAGCCACTATCATCCACAGGATGCATATGAGGTACATAATAAACTAGCCACTATCATCCACAGGATGCATATGAGGTAATAATAAACTAGCCACTATTATCCACAGGATGCTATGAGGTACATAATAAACTAGCCACTATCATCCCACAGGATGCATATGAGGTACATAATAAAGTAGCCACTATCATCCACAGGATGCATATGAGGTACATAATAAACTAGCCACTATCATCCACAGGATGCATATGAGGTACATAATAAAGTAGCCACTATCATCCACAGGATGCATATGAGGTACATAATAAACTAGCCACTATTATCCACAGGATGCATATGAGGTACATAATAAACTAGCCACTATTATCCACAGGATGCATATGAGGTACATAAACTAGCCACTATTATCCACAGGATGCATATGAGGTACATAATAAACTAGCCACTACCATCCATCCCAAGCCAACCCCACTACACCCACCTAACTGCAGTCCACCTAATACATAAATGACCCGCATATAGGACCAAAACGTCGTGGTAAGTCTATGTGCGGGTTATTTGTGTATTGCTCCAGTCACGGTACTGTGCATTCTTCTCCGTCCGCCCAGTAACACCCGCCACAACCACCTGTCCTCAAGGCATCCATCCATACACAACCTCCTATTCCCCGCCCTCACCACACCACGCCCACACCCACAACCACCCACCTCTGCTCACAACCACCCACCTCCGCCCACAACCACCCACCTCCGCCCACCACCCGTACTCAGATAATTGCAGCGCCTCCATCACTGTGTTTACATGCAACACAATAGAAAAGTTGTACGAGTGGGCGCAGAACCTGCCGACCTTCTTGCCCACCCTCCCTTCCCTCCACATAACCCTCCCTCCCTCTACATAATTACCCTCCCTCCCTCCACCTACCACCCTTCACAAAACTACCCTCCCTCCACTAACTACCTTCCCTCTTACACTGTCAACCCCCCGGCAGTTTTCCTTACTGCAACATGGATGACAAACTACATCAAACCAGCCTGGATAACGAGACAGCTGAGTGAGATCATGGACCAAACAACATAACACACACAAGTAATTCTAACAAGTGGTAAGTCCAGAGACGATACCAACTACATACTCCTTTAAAAAATATCCTAAACCTTAGATAAATGTCTTTTACCACATTTTGTCGGCATCACCAGATCATTTCTCAAAAGAAAATAGAAAGAAAAGATAAAGTCGACAATATTAAGTGAGAATATAAAGAAAGTTCGGCTTGAAATACGAACTCTCTCTCAAAATATACCAAGAGAAAAAGAGGTGAAAGTAATGAGAGGACTTCCAGCCAGAGATAACAGTAGAATGGCTAGTCGGTTAATTGGCCTTGAAGGCTATCGACCACACGAGAGTCATTAAGGATGCTTGTCACCTGTTAATCACCAGACAGCAATACACTGCTCTGTGTATTATGTATCCTGTGGTGGTAGTATGACCAACGTGTAGAATTAGACACATGTGCAACATCTGGGTATCGTTAATGTAAACATTTCGCCATCCAGTGGCTTTATCAATACATATTCAAGGACATAATTGGAAGACAGTAGAACTATATACAAAAGATGAGGTAATCAGTCCTTCAGCCTTGGAGCTGGTGAAGAGCACCGTAGTCGTGCAGGCTCTGAACAACAGGCATGAAGACTGCCGCTTATATACTGGCCACTGGATAATGAAATGTCTACAATAAAGATACCCATATATTGCACATTTGTCTGATTCTTCATCTTATCGGTACTGTATACCATACATGTACAGCTTGACCAGCAGCAACGTAGAACTACCAGGACACTCCGCACAGCCTCCACCTTCCAATGTACACTAACACTTGTTCTCTCTAGGCTGGAATACTGCTGTACATTAACATCTCCATTCAAAGCAGGTGAAATCGCAGATCTAGAGAGTGTACAGAGATCCTTTACTGCACGTATAAGTTCTGTCAAGCACCTTAACTACTGGGAACGCTTGGAAGCACTTGACTTGTACTCGTTGGAACGCAGGAGGGAGAGATATATCATAATCTACACTTGGAAAATCCTGGAAGGAATGGTTTCAAATCTGCACACAGAAATCACTTCCTACGAAAGTAAAAGACTGGGCAGGCGATGCAAAATGCCGCCAATAAAAAATAGGGGCGCCATTGGTACACTAAGAGAAAACACCATAAGTGTCCGGGGCCCAAGACTATTCAACAGCCTCCCATCAAGCATAAGGGAAATTACCAATAAACCCCTGGCTGCCTTCAACAGAGAGCTGGACAAATACCTAAAGTCAGTGCCGGATCAGCCGGGCTGTGGCTCGTACGTTGGACTGCGTGCGGGCAGCAGTAACAGCCTAGTTGATCAGGCCCTGATCCACCGGGAGGCCTGGTCATGGAGCGGGCCGCGGGGGCGTTGATCCCCGGAATAACCTCCAGGTAACATTCTTCTCTGTACTGGACTGAGGAAGTCACTGGTGGGCGAAAAGTTTCCACAAAGATACCTGAGTGTTGCATAAGTGTCTTATTCTTCAACTTGTCGGTTTTCTGAGCCATTCATCTGCAGTATTTACACATCAACGTGACACTTACATCGTCAAGTTACAACTTGCTGTATGATCGGAAATCGCTTTTGGAAAGGGTTGGACAAGTGGGTGGGTGGGAATGGTTGGTTCTGAGAATAACCTGCCTAGTTTGGGCCAGTAGGCCTACTGCAGTGTTCTTCCATTCTCATATTTTGATCTCCATCATCCTGTCTCAACATAGCAACACAACTGACCATTTAACGCATCAAGCGAACTGAACAAATTGGCTGTTTTCAAGAAGGAACTCGACAAATTCCTCAAAGTCAGTTCCTGATGAGCCTGGCTGTGGTGCACACGTTGGACTGTGAGTGGCGGACACCAACAGCTTAATCAATCAAGCCAGCAACCAAAAAATCCTAGTCTGTGGCCGGGCAGCAGATGATAGACGGTCTAGACATTAACAAGGAAGCAAGGTGCCTGACTACACCATGCTGCTCGTAGGTAACCTGTGCCTGTAGACCATTCTGGGGGACTGCCCCCTCCCCCTCCCCTTTTCTGGTCCCAGACCACACCTCCTGGTTGACAGCCTCATTAACAAGGCTATCGGCCCTAACCCCATGTAGTCAAACGCGTGGTGTATGTACACTGAGATATACCTCTCTGTGTATATACACTGAGAGTGATATACCTCTCGGTGTATATACACTGAGATATACCTCTCTATGTATATACACTCAGAGAGATATACCTCTCGGTGTATATACACTGAGATATACCTCTCTGGGTATACAGACTGAGAGAGACATACCTCTCGGTGTGTGTATATACCGTGTGTCATTAGGTACGGCAGCAGGTCCCTGAGTACATATCTGCCTGGAGCAACTACGTGAGTAGCAGTTTCGAGTGGAGAAACGAGCGAAGTGTGTCGGTCAGAGTGTATAAGATTGGCGGAGCTCACTCAGTGTTATTCACTGCCTCCAAGAACCGTGACGTCACACACCAGTCATCACCACATCCAGCGGTTGTGACGTCACGGAGGTATGTGTGACGTCACACACCGGTCATCACCACATCCAGCGGTTGTGACGTCACGGAGGCATCTGTGACGTCACATACCGGTCATTACCACATCCGGAGGTTGTGACGTCACAGCAGACACACTGATGATACCTGGAGGTTACCTGGAGGTTATTCCGGGGATCAACGCCACCGCGGCCCAGTCCATGACCAGGCCTCCCGATGGATCAGTATATGTACAAGGTACACAGACCGTAGCTGACATCAGTGACATACTATATAGAAAGCTCCTTGTTATGCAAAACATTTCGGGCAAATTAAGTCAATTTTTGTTCCCAGGATGCGACCCACACCTGCCGACTAACACCCAGGTACCTGTTTTACTGATAGGTGAGCATGGACAGCAGGTGTCTTAAGGAAACACGTCCTAATGTGCTCATTTGTACCAGGGATCGAACCAAGGATCTCAATGTGTCAGCTAAGTGCGACAGCGATCGAGCTACGGGACTTAGTAGCCAGGTTTAGGCTTGGTTACAAGCACTTCTGGTAGTCTGACAGACACAGGCTGACTGATGTTGTAGTAGCCAGGCTTAGGCTTGGTTACAAGTACTTCTGGTAGTCTGACAGACACAGGCTGACTGATGTTGTAGTAGCCAGGCTTAGGCTTGGTTACAAGTACTTCTGGTAGTCTGACAGACACAGGCTGACTGATGTAGTAGCCAGGCTTAGGCTTGGTTACAAGTACCCCCTCATGGAAGGTTCCTTGATGTTGGTGAGGGGCTCTTGATTTAGGGAATTGGATCTGTGCTCCAGTTCCCCGAATTAAGCCTGAATGCCTTCCACATCCCCCCTCCCCTGGGCGCTGTATAATCCTACGGGTTTAGCGCTACCCCCTTGATTATAATAATAATAATACAAGTACTTCTGGTAGTCTGACAGACACAGGCTGACTGATGTTGTAGTAGCCAGGCTTAGGCTTGGTTACAAGTACTTCTGGTAGTCTGACAGACACAGGCTGACTGATGTTGCAGTAGCCAGGTTTAGGCTTGGTTACAAGTACTTCTGGTAGTCTGACAGACACACAAATGATGATTAAACTAAATACAAAGTATGTGGTCAGGCCTATGGTCACTATCTTGAACACTATGCGCATTATTGTCCACTGATTGTGGATTACAGAGGCAGTATAATAACGTATGTAACATGTCAAAATATCTTATTCATGAAAATAAAACACCAGACATATCTATATACAATGAGATATATAAAACTGTCAGCGAATATACAGAGAACAATTCTGCATATACATTGTGACATGTACAACTATATATATATATATATATATATATATATATATATAATATATATATATATATATATATATATATATATATATATATTCAACAAGTCGGTCGTCTCCCACCGAGGCAGGGTGACCCAAAAAAAGAAAGAAAATCCCCAAAAAGAAAATACTTTCATCATCATTCAACACTTTCACCACACTCACACATTATCACTGTTTTTGCAGAGGTGCTCAGAATACAACAGTTTAGAAGCATATACATATAAAGATACACAACATATCCCTCCAAACTGCCAATATCCCAAACCACTCCTTTAAAGTGCAGACATTGTACTTCCCATTTCCAGGACTCAAGTCCGACTATATGAAAATAACCGGTTTCCCTGAATCCCTTCACTAAATATTACCCTGCTCACACTCCAACAGATCGTCAGGTCCCAAGTATCATTCGTCTCCATTCACTCCTATCTAACACGCTCATGCACGCTTGCTGGAAGTCCAAGCCCCTCGCCCACAAAACCTCCTTTACCCCCTCTTTCCAACCCTTTCGAGGACAACCCCTACCGCTCTTTCCTTCCCCTATAGATTTATATGCTTTCCATGTCATTCTACTTTGATCCATTCTCTATAAATGACCAAACCACCTCAACAACCCCTCTTCTGCCCTCTGACTAATGCTTTTATTAACTCCACACCTTCTCCTAATTTCCACACTCCGAATTTTCTGCATAATATTTACACCACACATTGCCCTTAGACAGGACATCTCCACTGCCTCCAACCGTCTCCTCGCTGCTGCATTTACCACCCAAGCTTCACATCCATATAAGAGTGTTGGTACTACTATACTTTCATACATTCCCTTCTTTGCCTCCATAGATAACGTTTTTTGACTCCACATATACCTCAACGCACCACTCACCTTTTTTCCCTCATCAATTCTATGATTAACCTCATCCTTCATAAATCCATCCGCCGACACGTCAACTCCCAAGTATCTGAAAACATTCACTTCTTCCATACTCCTCCTCCCCAATTTGATATCCAATTTTCTTTATCTAAATCATTTGATACCCTCATCACCTTACTCTTTTCTATGTTCACTTTCAACTTTCTACCTTTACACACATTCTCAAACTCATCCACTAACCTTTGCAATTTTTCTTTAGAATCTCCCATAAGCACAGTATCATCAGCAAAAAGTAACTGTGTCAATTCCCATTTTGAATTTGATTCCCCATAATTTAATCCCACCCCTCTCCCGAACACCCTAGCATTTACTTCTTTTACAACCCCATCTATAAATATATTAAACAACCATGGTGACATTACACATCCCTTTCTAAGACCTACTTTTACCGGGAAGTATTCTCCCTCTCTTCTACACACCCTAACCTGAGCCTCACTATCCTCATAAAAGCTCTTTACAGCATTTAGTAACTTACCACCTATTCCATATACTTGCAACATCTGCCACATTGCTCCTCTACCCACTCTATCATATGCCTTTTCTAAATCCATAAATGCAATAAAAACTTCCCTACCTTTATCTAAATACTGTTCACATATATGCTTCAATGTAAACACTTGATCTACACATCCCCTACCCATATATATATATATATATATATATATATATATATATATATATATATATATATATATATATATATATATAATATACTACTGTATGTAATGATTCTTGATGCAGAACTCAGATCCTTTTCCTTGGATCATACCTGACTGCCTACCATTCTGCAGGTGTTGTATGACCCACTAGGTGTTTATCGTTCCTGGTGACTATAATAGCAGGGTGTATGTATGAGGGCTACAAGCAAGAGACCTGGACAACAACGGTTAAGGTCTGGCTTGATATCATCACCAGAGTGGTCTGGACCAGTTTTTGCGGCACACGTCTTCACCACCCTGGTAACCTGCCCCAGGGCCCCTAACTCTCTCCCTCCTAGGGGCCCCTTACGATCTGCCTCCTAACACGCACTACCTCCGAGGGCCCCTAAAAGTGGGTTTTCAAGACCCCCAATACTGGATCCTCGATACCCACACATTTTACCCCTAGGACCCATAAATCTGTGGCCCCCACGTGCTCTATGGCACATTCTATGTCACCGCTAAGTGCAACACACCCCATAAAACACTGGAGTGGCTACGAGACCCCAGCTGGCGAGTATAAACAGTCAGTAATGAGAGAGAAACTACCCGACTGACACTGCTTGTGGAGTCCGTCCGTCAGTCTTTAACTTATAACAATCTTGGTAGAATTACCCACAATATGTTAGGTAAAAATAACACAAGTGCAACTAATGTGACATTTTACTGTGGCAACGTTTCGCTCTCCAGGAGCTTTGTCAAGCCGTGACAGCTTGACAAAGCTCCTGGAGAGCGAAACATTGTCATAACAAAATACCGCATTAGTTGCACTTGTGTCCTTTTTACCTAACAGTCTTTAACCTGTTACGGGTAATGAAGCAGTCCATCCTCGGGTCAGATGTTCTTATCAAACTGCCTGGTCAGTCAAGCTGTTTGCGCTAGCCGTCAGCACACACGTAGATAACACAGTTCGGCTGATCGGGAATTTACAGAAGATGGTAAAGTTTACACTGTAGGAGGCCTACTGGTCTACAATGTCAATTATAAATGATAATAAGGCTTTTTCATTAAATTGGTAAAATGCAAATAAGTCAAATATCTAAATAGTTTCCGGATGAATACTTTTTATCTTGTAATAAAGTTGGTAGAATTACCGACAATATGTAAAGTAAAAGGACACAAGTGCAACTAATGTGACATTTATTGTGGCAACGTTTCGCTCTCCAGGAGCTTTATCAAGCCTTTACAAACAATACATGTTAGGTAAGACACATATGCAACAGTTAGGTATCTTTATTTCGAAACGTTTCGCCTACACAGTAGGCTTCTTCAGTCGAGTACAGAAAGGTTGATAGAAGCAGAAGATACTTGAAGACGATGTAATCAGTCCATCACCCTTAAAGTTTTGAGGTGGTCAGTCCCTCAGTCTGGAGAAGAGCATTGTTCCGTTGTCTGAAACAATATGAAGTTGAAGTGACAGAATGGGGCCTTTATATAGTGCCAGGAGGTGAGACGTAGGTTGCTTTGGGAGGGCAGGTCCTTCTCAAACCCAGCCGTTCTCACTAGTAGAGGTTGTCGAAGTGGTCTGTACCAAGATACCCTTGTGTTGCAGTGTCTGACAGAATGAACATTAAAATGGTATGAAATACCGACAGATTGTTAGGTAAGACACATATGCAACAGTTAGGTATCTTTATTTCGAAACGTTTCGCCTACACAGTAGGCTTCTTCAGTCGAGTACAGAAAGGTTGATAGAAGCAGAAGATACTTGAAGACGATGTAATCAGTCCATCACCCTTAAAGTTTTGAGGTGGTCAGTCCCTCAGTCTGGAGAAGAGCATTGTTCCGTTGTCTGAAACAATATGAAGTTGAAGTGACAGAAAAGGGGCCTTTATATAGTGCCAGGAGGTGAGACGTAGGTTGCTTTGGGAGGGCAGGTCCTTCTCAAACCCAGCCGTTCTCACTAGTAGAGGTTGTCGAAGTGGTCTGTACCAAGATACCCTTGTGTTGCAGTGTCTGACAGAATGAACATTAAAATGGTATGAAATACCGACAGATTGTTAGGTAAGACACATATGCAACAGTTAGGTATCTTTATTTCGAAACGTTTCGCCTACACAGTAGGCTTCTTCAGTCGAGTACAGAAAGGTTGATAGAAGCAGAAGATACTTGAAGACGATGTAATCAGTCCATCACCCTTAAAGTTTTGAGGTGGTCAGTCCCTCAGTCTGGAGAAGAGCATTGTTCCGTTGTCTGAAACAATATGAAGTTGAAGTGACAGAATGGGGCCTTTATATAGTGCCAGGAGGTGAGACGTAGGTTGCTTTGGGAGGGCAGGTCCTTCTCAAACCCAGCCGTTCTCACTAGTAGAGGTTGTCGAAGTGGTCTGTACCAAGATACCCTTGTGTTGCAGTGTCTGACAGAATGAACATTAAAATGGTATGAAATACCGACAGATTGTTAGGTAAGACACATATGCAACAGTTAGGTATCTTTATTTCGAAACGTTTCGCCTACACAGTAGGCTTCTTCAGTCGAGTACAGAAAGGTTGATAGAAGCAGAAGATACTTGAAGACGATGTAATCAGTCCATCACCCTTAAAGTTTTGAGGTGGTCAGTCCCTCAGTCTGGAGAAGAGCATTGTTCCGTTGTCTGAAACAATATGAAGTTGAAGTGACAGAATGGGGCCTTTATATAGTGCCAGGAGGTGAGACGTAGGTTGCTTTGGGAGGGCAGGTCCTTCTCAAACCCAGCCGTTCTCACTAGTAGAGGTTGTCGAAGTGGTCTGTACCAAGATACCCTTGTGTTGCAGTGTCTGACAGAATGAACATTATGTGTCTTACCTAACAATCTGTCGGTATTTCATACCATTTTAATGTTCATTCTGTCAGACACTGCAACACAAGGGTATCTTGGTACAGACCACTTCGACAACCTCTACTAGTGAGAACGGCTGGGTTTGAGAAGGACCTGCCCTCCCAAAGCAACCTATGTCTCACCTCCTGGCACTATATAAAGGCCCCATTCTGTCACTTCAACTTCATATTGTTTCAGACAACGGAACAATGCTCTTCTCCAGACTGAGGGACTGACCACCTCAAAACTTTAAGGGTGATGGACTGATTACATCGTCTTCAAGTATCTTCTGCTTCTATCAACCTTTCTGTACTCGACTGAAGAAGCCTACTGTGTAGGCGAAACGTTTCGAAATAAAGATACCTAACTGTTGCATATGTGTCTTACCTAACAATCTGTCGGTATTTCATACCATTTTAATGTTCATTCTGTCAGACACTGCAACACAAGGGTATCTTGGTACAGACCACTTCGACAACCTCTACTAGTGAGAACGGCTGGGTTTGAGAAGGACCTGCCCTCCCAAAGCAACCTACGTCTCACCTCCTGGCACTATATAAAGGCCCCATTCTGTCCCTTCAACTTCATATTGTTTCAGATAACGGAACAATGCTCTTCTCCAGACTGAGGGACTGACCACCTCAAAACTTTAAGGGTGATGGACTGATTACATCGTCTTCAAGTATCTTCTGCTTCTATCAACCTTTCTGTACTCGACTGAAGAAGCCTACTGTGTAGGCGAAACGTTTCGAAATAAAGATACCTAACTGTTGCATATGTGTCTTACCTAACAATCTGTCGGTATTTCATACCATTTTAATGTTCAAACAATACATGGACACAGAGGGTATATATAGGCTCAGAGTGAGGTGCAATACTAGTGAGGTACCATTTCGATGTTCACTAGTGGTAGTAGTAGTAGTAGTAGTAGTAGTGACAAAAGTAATACAATATGGTAGAGCAATTAATTCGTACATGAGTAAAAGGATATAAAAGCTATTACTTGGGTAACATAAAAATAGGTTGGACAAATATAGACTGGAAAGAGGCAGCTTGTTTCAGTGTTCACTCTGTAATGTGCTTTGTGTAGTATAACAGGAGAGACTATGTGATGGCAGGGTTTACTGTTTTCAGGAGGATTCTTGCTAAGACTTCGGAGATGGTGAAGCTGCCGTTGTTTTGTTTAATTGTATTCGAAACAGCGATCAGTGCTGATTCGAGGCACTTGCGTCTGCGGAAATTAGTTTCTTTGATCACTAATTGGGCGTCTCTGAATTTCATGAGATGATTGGTGGAATTTCGGTGTTGTACACAGGCGTTGTTCAAGTTATCGTTCCTACATGCGTAAATGTGTTCATTGAGGCGGGTGTCGAGGTTTCTGGCTGTTTCACCTACGTAAATCTTATCACAGCCTCCACAGGGTATAGTGTAAACTCCTGCATTGACTGGTTCATGGTGCTTGGATTTTGTCCTGGTTATATCCTTTATTGAAGTGCTAGAAGCGATGGCGACTCTGGTGTTAACATGGAAATGTTACCTCACTAGTATTGCACCTCACTCTGAGCCTTTATATACTCTCTGTGTCCATGTATTGTTTGTAATGGCTTGATAAAGCTCCTGGAGAGCGAAACGTTGCCACAATAAATGTCACATTAGTTGCACTTGTGTCCTTTTACTCTACATATATATATATATATATATATATATAATATATATATATATATTATATATATATATATATATATATATATATATATATATACATGGTTTAGAAAGACACGTAAGCAAACACTATAACATATTTATTAGAAAACGTTTCGGTCCTGGGACCTTGACCACTTCTAACATACAGAGGTAGTTAGGTAAGACACATATGCAACAGTTAGGTATCTTTATTTCGAAACGTTTCGCCTACACAGACTCAAGGCACAAGCTATCCTCAATATTAAAGTTGTATTCAAAAATCTTGATACAGTAAAAAAACTTTTGATAAAGAATTCCCCCCAAAATGCTGATGGATGTGTCTATAAGATTCCTTGTAAAATTTGCGATAAAGTTTATTACGGTCAAACTGGTAAAAATCTCTAACTAAGATTAAAACAACATAAATATAGCATTAGAACTGGACAAGATTCCAATGCTCTATTTATTCATGTAAGAGATTTTAACCATCCAATTGATTTTCAAAAAGTTGAGAAAGTAGTATCAAGCAAGTCCATGGTCGACAGGAATATAATTGAATCTTGTTTCATAAAAAGCAGTTTTGACAATAATATGAATATTTCCTTTGGTTTATATAAATTAGATCCATTTATAATTAATAGAATTTGGGAAGAATTTAATAATACACTGGACAAATAATAATTTTTAAATTTTCTTGGGTAGAATAGTTTGTGGGTGAGTTGTGCAAAGGACCTATCCAAGTTGGGTCGGCGCGCGTCAGGTGTTTAACCGTTGTGGGATCTGATAGTGAGGTGTTGGCCAGACCCCTTATATAGCTTCCTTGGATGCTTTACTTTCATAGTTCCTTGATAATGTGAGTAGTCACGAAAGCGCTTGGAATTTCTCTATTCTTTCAGAGTGGTTGTTTTGCATATATATATATATATATATATATATATATATATAATATATATATATATATATATATATATATATATATTATATATATATATATATGTCGTGCCGAATATGTAAAACTGGTCAATTAGCAAGAACTTATTTAAAATTAAGTCCTTTCTGAAATTTTCTCTTATACGTTTAAAGATATATTTTTTTCATTAATGTTAATGAAAAATTTTTTAATTTTGCACTAAAAGAATCTTAGAAAACTTACCTAACCTTATTATAACAAGAACAATTTATTTTAGCCTAACGCAACTAAATATATTTTAGATTTGTTTACAATAATTTAATACTAAACAAACACAGTGAAATATATTTTTTTTCGTTAGGTTCAGAATGATTTTGGCGAAATTATTGCATACACAAATTTTCACTTGTCCTATATGGCAAGATGAGCGTTGCTATTTAAGCCAAGATCGCAAGTTCTGCCTATTCGGCACGACATATATATATATATATATATATATATATACCACACACACACACACAACACACACACACACACACACACACACACACACACACACACACACACATATATATATATATATATATATATATATATATATATATATATATATATATATATATATATATACAGTTTAAAAAACTGTAGTGCAAAGCACCCTTCTGGCAAGAGAGTGATGGAGTGAATGATGGTGAAAGTTTTTCTTTTTCGGGCCACCCTGCCTTGGTGGGAATCGGCCGGTGTGTTAATATTAATATTATATATATTATATATATTTATATATATATATATATTATATATATATATATATATATATTATATATATATATTATATATATATATATACTGCTTTAATTGTACTGTCTTTTGGCAATTTAAGAACATTATCAATTAGGAATAAGTCAGTATAAGAGGGAATTTATTATTATTATTATTATTATTATTATTATTATTATTATTATTATATATTATTATTATTATTATTATTATTGGAATGCCAGTGAGGTACCTGTGAGAGGTGTCGAGGATTCTTCTCAAGACATCAACAATGTGATGATTTCTTCCAAGAAAGACAACTCTCAAGAGTGGATTTAAATTGGACGAATTTATAATCCCCAGAAGTATCCTCACCCCCATCCTTCACCTACTCTCTTCCCACACCCTACCATCCTATCTCCCTCTAACCTTCCCATTCTCTAACCTCCCTCTAGCCTTCACTTCTTCCCTTCCACTGCCTCCCACTTCTCTCTCACCCTTGTGGCATATGTTGCAAGAGAAGGGAGTAGTGTGAGGAAGGAGGGTGGGATGGGGGAGGGAGGGATAAAGGGAGGGAAGGAGGGAGGGAGGGAGGGAGGGAGGGAGGGGAGGGAGGGAGGGAGAGAGGGAGAGAGGGGAGGAGGGGAGGGGAGAGAGAGAGGGAGAGACGGAGGGACGGAAAGAAGGATCTTGAGGACAGAATGTTATCTTGTTTCGCGAGCACAAAAGTGGGAACACCAGCAGTGTGTTGCTACACTATTCTATATGATAGTTACACAGTGGAACACCAGCAGTGTGTTGCTACACTATTCTATATGATAGTTACACAGTAGGAACACCAGCAGTGTGTTGCTACACTATTCTATATGATAGTTACACAGTGGGAACACCGGCAGTGTGTTGCTACACTATTCTACATGATAGTTACACAGTGGGAACACCAGCAGTGTGTTGCTACACTATTCTACATGATAGTTACACAGTGGGAACACCAGCAGTGTGTTGCTAACTATGTTTCCCTGTCATGTTCCACAACACAGGATGGGTTACACACACGAGGTAGTGAGTGATGTCACTCTGAACTGGTTGCTGTAGCTGCTGAACTGGGTTCAGCAGCTACAGCAGCTTCAAACGTTTGAGACTACTGATAAGTGGGCGGATGGAGGGTGGGTGGGAGAGATGGACCTGTCTGGGCGTGGGGGTGTGTGGGCGGAGGGTGGGAGAAGGCATGTGGGAGGGTGGGGGAAGATGGGAGAGAAGACAAGTTTCAACACGGGGAGAGGTGAGGCGGCTGCCAATACTGTGTATTTACCTATTTGAGATTGCCAGGGTTGGACCTTAGCTCCTGAGCCGGCTTGCACTATCCCTGGTCTGACGTGGTTAAGTCACACCTGCTTTTAGCCCCATGCATGGTGTGTGTGTGTGTGTGGAGCAACGCCCTGGGTCACACTCACCCAACAAGAATCCCTCAACAAACACTCACAACATAAACAAAACCAGAAAAGAATGCAGAGATAAATCCCTGATAATCCCACACCGCAAATCCCCCACCATTGCGGTAATCTTAACCGCAGCATCTTACACAAGAAGATTCTCTTGTGTCTCAGCCAAGATGCTTCTCCGATCTCTCTCTTCTCTTAAATAATCAATATAACCTGATGTCAGTTGATCAGGCAGTAGGCAGGTCACACGTCAGTTGAGTAGACAACAGGTCACACGCCAGTTAAACTGACAGGTCACACGCCAGTTAAGCAGACTAGCAGGTCACGCGCGTCAGATGAGCAGGCTACAGGTCACCCGCAGGCTCGGTACACCCTGCCAAATCTCGACTGGTTTGAGGAGAAATTTTTAGGACCAACCCCGCCCCACCCCCCGCCCGAGACCCTGGAAGTAGTCTTCATGTTGGTCTCTATGGTGGACCCTCCCCTTCCCCCCTTTCTCTCCCCCCTCCCCCTCAGGTATTCATCAATGATGGGAAGGGAAGGTTGCTCCTCCCCCTCCCCTCTCCCCCTCCCACCTCGGGGCATCCACGTAAGCAGTATCTTTTACAGTGATCCTCTGAGCTTAGATTGGTCATCCGAGCCTCGTCACCAGGCCAGCTGTGATGTTAAACGCTTGAGAGAGAGAGAGAGAGAGAGAGAGAGAGAGAGAGAGAGAGAGAGAGAGGAGAGGGAGAGGGAGAGGGAGAGGGAGAGGGAGAGGAGAGAGGAGGAGAGAGAGAGAGAGAGAGAGAGAGGAGAGAGAGAGAGAGAGAGGAGAGAGAGATGAGAGGAGAGAGAGAGAGAGAGAGAGAGAGAGAGAGGAGGGGGGATAGATGGCTTTAATTACATCCTGTTCCCTATCCGTGTATCTCTTAACAATAAAAATGCTTTCAAATGAGCTGATGTAGGTAACAGCTCTTAGCTTGTCAATAAAGTTAGGAACTTTAAGCCTAAGCTTGTAAAACCCTGTGTAAAGAGAGAGAGAGTGAGACAGTTTAAAAAAGGCGTTAAGCGAATGTTTCGGGAGTTTTGACTCAGGTTGAGTGTCCCGTAGTTCGGTCGCTAGCACACCCAGCTCTCACACTGAGGTCCGTGGTTCGATCCCCAGTGCAGGTGGAAATATTAGGATGTGTTTCCTTAAGACACCTGCTGACAATGTTCACCTAGCCTTCACAAGCCTTCTGCGAGTGATGTTTCCACCCATACCGGGGATCGACCCCCGGGCCTCAATATGTGTGAGTTGAGTGCGTTACCAATCGAGCTACGGGACAGCATGCACGAGAAATTTACATATCAGGGTGGTGGCCTCAACCCATGGTAAGTGTGTCCTAAAACTCACCACGGGTTCAAATACCACCACCTATTCCTCGATTTGTTTACAATCGTCTTATTACGATTTCGAGAGTCATGAGCCAGTTTACAGAGTTTGTGAATGCCACAACTGCTGGTGAAACTTAACCAGTGATTAATTTCTGGTCACAGATGAACCGTATTGCCACCCTAGGTGTCAACATGGCCGTACCTGGCTGATCAGACCCTGGTCCACTGGGAGGCCTGGTCAAGGACCGGGCCGCGGGGGCGTTGACCCCCGGAATACCCTCCAGGTACCAAAACTTTTAACTTCACACAGAGCACAACGTACCTATATGGATTTACTGTAGATAAAAGGTTTAGAGAACTGACAAGTTAATTTAGACACATGTGCAACACCTGGGTGTCTTTATTTGAGGAAACGTTTCGCCACACAGTGGCTTAATCAGTCCAATACAAAGAAGAATAGTGAAGAGTAGAAGGAGAGTGAAGTAATCAGTCCCAGAGCCTAGAGTAGATATAATCAGTCCAATATTGAAAACAACATTTGGATTTATCGTTTTGTGGACCATTAATAAGAAGACTGGTGCCAGGGTCCTGGTGGAGGAAGACCTCGGGAAGGCACTGTACCACTAACACTCAGACTCGACGCTTGACTCACCAAGCACGTCCTTCACACTCAATTTCCGGCAGCTAAAACGAACAGTAAATATGTTGCGTTGTGGTTACCTGTGTGTAGTTGATATCCAAAAATAAAAAAAAAATAAATAAAGATTCTATGCTTTATTTCTTAAAAGATAATATTTTTTTACATTTATTTTTATTATTAGTCCATGGGGACGTGGAGAAGAACTCTTCCTCCGTAAGCCATGCGAGTAAAATACCGGGAGCAAGGGGCTAGTAACCCCTTATTATCATGCTAGAATTAACTATTCAGAGTAACAATTTATCTTTCAATAAAGGAAGACTTTATTTAGCACGGTTAAGGATTAAGGATTAAGGATTAAGACGACAAGAGCTGTCGTGAGATGGGAAGGAAGAAGGATAAGGAAGGATGGAAATAACTGGAAAAGGATGGGAAGGAGAGGAAGAGGAGGAATCAAAGCAAGTGGCCCTTGCACGGTTATCTTTTTCATATAAGAACTTTACTCCACAAACTTAGAAATAGATTGCTCTGTCTGTCTTTTATTTCAGACATCATTTGTGGAAATTATGTCTGACAGCGGTACAAGGGAGTGAATGGCTGATAAAATATAACGTCAAGGGACGTGTTAGTGGGTACACAGTGAGGGACAGACTTCTGGGTGTGTAATGTGTGTAGAAGGTCGATTGATGTGTCAGATGGTTGTTGAGTGGCAGCTACAGTGAGGCTAAAACAGAGTACAAGACACGGATAAGACACGGATAACAAGCACATAAGACACGGATAACCCGCATATAGGAGAGAAGAGCTTACGACGACGATTCGTTCCGACTTGAACCATTTACAAAGTTACAGTGTGACTGTCGGACCGATACACCGTCTTAAGCTTCTCATATGTGCAGAATATTTGTGTGTTGTTCCAGTCACGGTATTGTGTCTTATGTTCTTTTCAGAGTACAAGAAGAGTGTGATCAGGTGGTATGAGAGAAGTGAAAATGAATGAAGGAATGAAAGAGGATAGTTAATGGGTGGTATAGGAAATTACTGAAAGGTGGGTGAGGGAGAGTACAGGTAATGAGAGGTATAGGACAGATGTAAGAAAGAAGTGGAACAGGTTTGTAGTTATAAGAGGGTGGGTGTGAGTGGAAACAGGAATAATTGGTGGAGTGATGAGCTTACCATAAAAGTTAATATATGTACGATTTTACAAGATAAAAACAAATGAGTTAGAGCACAAGGAGAGCAAATGAAACAATAGATGAATTTTTTAACAAACTTATGTTGAGAATAAGAAAGTGTTTCTGATGAGAGATTAATAAGCAGTAAATGGACTCACAAGTCCAGAATGAAAGAGAGATGCTGGAGAGATGGGGATGAGGAGATGCTGGAGAGATGGGGATGCTGGAGATGCTGGAGAGATGGGGATGAGGAGATGCTGGAGAGATGGGGATGCTGGAAAGATGGGGATGAGGAGATGCTGGAGAGATGGGGATGAGGAGATGCTGGGAGAGATGGGGATGCTGGAGAGATGGGGATGCTGGAGAGATGGGGATGAGGAGATGCTGGAAAGATGGGGATGCTGGAGAGATGGGGATGCTGAGAGAGGATGAGGTGCTGGATGAGGGGGATGCTGGAGAGATGGGGATGCTGGAGAGTGGGATAGGAGAGCTGAAGGGGATGAGGAGATGCTGGAGAGATGGCGAGAATATTTTAATTGTTAGTTGTTTATGATAAAAAGGAGGCAGTGATTTCTTGCACTGCACAAGGAATAACATCTTGTAGGAGTAAGGAAGAGCCAGAGGTGAGTGTGGAGGAGGTGAGTGTACAGGTGCGTGTGAAGGAGGTGAGTGTACAGGTGCGTGTGGAGGAGGTGAGTGTACAGGTGCGTGTGGAGGAGGTGAGTGTACAGGTGCGTGTGGAGGAGGTGAGTGTACAGGTGCGTGTGGAGGAGGTGAGTGTACAGGTGCGTGTGGAGGAGGTGAGTGTACAGGTGCGTGTGGAGGAGGTGAGTGTACAGGTGCGTGTGGAGGTGCGTATGGAGAAGGTGAGTGTGGAGGTGCGTGTGGAGGAGGTGAGTGTGGAGGTGCATGTGGAGGAGGTGAGTGTAGAGGTGCGTGTGGAGGAGGTGAGTGTAGAGGTGCGTGTGGAGGAGGTGAGTGTAGAGGTGCGTGTGGAGGAGGTGAGTGTAGAGGTGCGTGTGGAGGAGGTGAGTGTAGAGGTGCGTGTGGAGGAGGTGAGTGTAGAGGTGCGTGTGGAGGAGGTGAGTGTAGAGGTGCGTGTGGAGGAGGTGAGTGTAGAGGTGCGTGTGGAGGAGGTGAGTGTAGAGGTGCGTGTGGAGGAGGTGAGTGTGGAGGTGCTGTGGAGGAGGTGAGTGTAGAGGTGCGTGTGGAGGAGGTGAGTGTGGAGGTGCATGTGGAGGAGGTGAGTGTAGAGGTGAGTGTAGAGGTGAGTGTAGAGGTGCGTGTAGAGGTGCGTGTAGAGGTGCGTGTGGAGGAGGTGAGTGTAGAGGTGCGTGTAGAGGTGCGTGTAGAGGTGCGTGTAGAGGTGCGTGTAGAGGTGCGTGTAGAGGTGCGTGTAGAGGTGGTGTGAGTGCGTGTAGAGGTGGTGAGAGTGCGTGTAGAGGTGCGTGTAGAGGTGCGTGTAGAGGTGCGTGTAGAGGTGCGTGTAGAGGTGCGTGTAGAGGTGCGTGTAGAGGTGCGTGTAGAGGTGCGTTGTTAGAGGTGCGTGTAGGAGTGTGCGTGTAGAGGTGCGTGTAGAGGTGCGTGTAGAGGTTTCGTGTAGAGGTGCGTGTAGATGTGGTGTCGTCTGTAGATGTGCGTGTAGAGGTGCGTGTAGAGGTGCGTGTAGAGGTGCGAGTAGAGGAAGCTAGAATGAAAAATGGGGGTAAAAGAGGTGCGTCAGATGGGATTAAGACAGAGATGTTAAAAGATGTCGGAGTAATTAATTAGTGATTCATGAAGTCATTAAAGCAGACCAGAGGTGATGGTATCTAGACTGGCTGGCTGGCGGCTCACCACACTAACAACTCCACACTGCATTACGAATTTAGAAATGTCTTATGACAGTGTGGAGAAAAAATCAATATGGCAGGTGTTGCAAGTGTGAAGATGATGTTATTCAATACAGACAAGTTGATAAGCAAGACACATGTGCAATACTTTCGGAAAAAAACATACCTAAATGTTGCACATGTGTCTTACTTATCAGATGTTGCATATGTATGGAACAGGTGGCAGGTTATTACGAGCAGTACGGCAACTGAGGTTTAGATTAGGAAATGCAGGAGAGAAGGAGATTATTTTATAGTGAAAGTAAGCCTATCAATAATTATAACCATAATTTCTAAAGGGGTGGAAGGGTAAGCCAGTGGAAGGCCTCGGTCAGGTGACCAAAAGCTCCAGTTGTGGGTCATCATATGACTAAAGATCCGCGTCAGGAAAAACGTGTCCTGTTTACTGACAAACCTCACCTAGCCTAAGTAGGCCTTAGACAAGGATGTGTGCTGTCACCACGGTTGTTCACTAGGTTTGAAGATGGGGTAAAAGATGTGACCGCTAGGAGGGCGTGCAAGAGGTTCTCAGGGGCAGATGCTTGAGTATGCAGCAGGCATGTGTAAGAGACGCATTGGACACCAGTAATTTTTAAGGTTTTGACGTGCTGTTGGAGTGCGAGCAATGATAACATTTACGAAGGGAGTTAGGGTAAGCAGTTAGCCGGACTTGAGTCCTGGAGGTGGAAAGTACAGTGCCTGCAGTCTGAAGAAAGGGTGGGGACATTACAGCTGTTGAACGAATGATGGTGACTGTTTACTTCTCTGAGCCACCCAGGCTGTCAGGAGACTACCAATATACTGAAAAAATATACATTACATGAAGAGTCTTGGACTTATTAGTACTACTAGTACTACTGGTGCTAGTACTACTAATACTATTACTAGTAGTACTACTAGTACTATTACTAGTACTACTGGTGCTAGTACTACTAATACTATTACTAATAGTACTACTAGTACTACTGGTGCTAGTACTACTAATACTATTACTAGTAGTACTACTAGTACTATTACTAGTACTACTGGTGCTAGTACTACTAATACTATTACTAATAGTACTACTAGTACTACTGGTGCTAGTACTACTTATACTATTACTAGTAGTACTACTAGTACTATTACTAGTACTACTGGTGCTAGTACTACTAATACTATTACTAGTAGTACTACTAGTACTACTGGTGCTAGTACTACTAATACTATTACTAGTAGTACTACTAGTACTATTACTAGTACTACTGGTGCTAGTACTACTAATACTATTACTAGTAGTACTACTAGTACTACTGGTGCTAGTACTACTAATACTATTACTAGTAGTACTACTAGTACTACTGGTGCTAGTACTACTAATACTATTACTAGTAGTACTACTAGTACTATTACTAGTACTACTGGTGCTAGTCTACTAATACTATTACTAGTAGTACTACTAGTACTACTGGTGCTAGTACTACTAATACTATTACTAGTAGTACTACTAGTACTACTGGTGCTAGTACAACTAATACTATTATTAGTAGTACTACTAGTACTATTACTAGTACTACTGGTGCTAGTACTACTAATACTATTACTAGTAGTACTACTAGTACTACTGGTGCTAGTACTACTAATACTATTACTAGTAGTACTACTAGTACTATTACTAGTACTGGTGCTAGTACTACTAATACTATTACTAGTAGTACTACTAGTACTACTGGTGCTAGTACTACTAATACTATTACTAGTAGTACTACTAGTACTATTAATACTGGTGCTAGTACTACTAGTACTATTACCAGTACTGCTGGTGCTATTATTACTGCTAGTACTACTGGTGCTATAGTAATTATTACCACTACAACTACCACTATTTTATTACACTGGTACTAGTGAGAGAGGTGTGTGTGGTAACAGTGTTAACACTGACACAGTGCGTGTGGCAACAGTGTTAACACTGGAGCAGTGCGTGTGGCAACAGTGTTAACACTGACACAGTGCGTGTGGCAACAGTGTTAACACTGGCACAGTGCGTGTGGTAAGTGTTAACACTGGCACAGTGCATATGGTAACATTGTTAACACTGGCACAGTGCGTGTGGTAACAGGGGTAACACTGGCACAGTGCGTGTGGTAACATTGTTAACACTGGCACAGTGCGTGTGGTAACCGTGGTAACACTGACACAGTGCGTGTGGTAACCGTGGTAACACTGACACAGTGCGTGTGGCAACAGTGTTAACACTGGCACAGTGCGTGTGGTAACAGTGGTAACACTGACACAGTGCGTGTGGCAACAGTGTTAACACTGGCACAGTGCGTGTGGTAACAGTGTTAACACTGGCACAGTGCGTGTGGTAACAGTGTTAACACTGGCACAGTGCGTGTGGTAACAGTGTTAACACTGGCACAGTGCGTGTGGTAAGATTTGTTTAACCACGGGCACAGTGGTGTGGAAACATTGTTAACACTGGCACGTGCGTGGGTAACAGTGTTAACCTGGACGTGCTGGGGCTTTTAAAGGCACCTCGGTTTTAAAACAGTGTAACACGGGCACATGGGGGTTTCTTGTTTGGGCCCGTTGGGAACTTTGTTAACACTGGACAGGCGTGTGGTAACGGGTGGTAACCGGGCCGTCGTGCGGGGAACATTGTTAACCTGGCCAGTGCTTTTTGTGGTAAATTGTTAACACTGGACAGTGGTGGGGGTAACGTGGTAAAACTGGCCAATGCGTGTGGAAACTTGTTAACACTGGCACAGGCGTGTGGTAACTTTGTTAAACGGCACGTGGTGTGGTAACAAGTTAACACTGGCACGTTTTGTGGGCAAGTGTTAAACGGGCACAGGGTGTGGTAATGTTTAACACGGCCGTGCGTGTGGTAACTTGTTAACCGGCCCCGTGCGTGGGGGTAACTGTTAAGAGAATCATAAATTATGGGGTGGCGAAGCTTGTTAACTTTAATATATAAAAACAGCGTGTCCAAATACATGTATTAGAAAGCGGTTTGATAGACCCTCTATCAGGTCACTATAAGCGAGAAGGTTAAATTTGGGGTTTTGTGATGTTAAAAATGGGGGTAATGTGAGGGAGATAATTAGTTGTAATAACGCTTTCTGTAATGCGTTGAAAGCGCCATTTTCGTAAAATTTTTAAATTTTGATGGTAAGTCTTCGTGTATTCGTTGATCTGGTGTTGCCCTCTACGGGGGGGATACTGATGCACAACTGCCACTACCCTCCTCGGGTGGGATGAGGTACACAAACTACCTATACTATCCAAGGTTTGGGATGAGGGCACAAAAACTACCTATACTACCCCTAGGATGGGTATGAGGTACACAAACTACCTACTACTATCCATAGGATGGGTATGAGGTACACAATAAACTACCTACTACTATCCATAGGATGGGTATGAGGTACACAATAAACTACCTACTACTATCCATAGGATGGGCATGAGGTACACAATAAACTACCTACTACTATCCATAGGACGGGTATGAGGTACACAAACTACCTACTACTATCCATAGGATGGGTATGAGGTACACAATAAACTACCTACTACTATCCATAGGACGGGTATGAGGTACACAAACTACCTACTACTATCCATAGGATGGGTATGAGGTACACAATAAACTACCTACTACTATCCATAGGATGGGTATGAGGTACACAATAAACTACCTACTACTATCCATAGGATGGGTATGAGGTACACAATAAACTACCTACTACTATCCATAGGATGGGTATGAGGTACACAATAAACTACCTACTACTATCCATAGGATGGGTATGAGGTACATAAACTAGGCACAAGTCACTGTGCCTGCAACAATACCGTGACTGGAACACCACATATCTCACACTTTGAAAAGGGACCTTTGAACTACTAACTGCTACTACTAGTTACCACTATTACTAGTAGTAGTAGCAGTAATTCTACTACTTATTCCCTCCTCCTTTATCCTGACCTCTCTTCTGCTCTTTTCTGCAGCTTCTCACTCACTCGTGACTTGACAATGGTTCCTTATGGCCAGAAACGTCGTGACAACTTTCCTCTTCAAGTGTGGGTTCGATGAACACTATGCACACACACACACTCACACACACACACACACACACACACACACACACACACACACACACACACACACACACACACACACACACACACACACACGTCCAAGTTTAGAGTAAACACGGAGACTGAGGTCCCCGTGACGGGTGTTTACAAGAGGTGTTCCGCCCGCTGGTGTTTTACGACACAGTTTTCCCGTGTTTCCATCTCCACGGGTTTAAAGGGACATATTCTGACGGGTACATAATTAGATCTGTTTGTTTGCGTCCAGAATACGCCCAAACTGGGTCGTCTGCGTCAATCTGCGTCACTTCAACGTCTTAAGGGAGGTAGGCTATAGAGGAAGCCTGTCTTGATGGTGAGTGATAAGATGGTGCTGCCACGCCCACAACACCAGCTGGTGCTGCCACGCCCACAACACCAGCTGGTGCTGCCACGCCCACAACACCAGCTGGTGCTGCCATTCCCACAACACCAGCTGGTGCTGCCATGCCCACAACAGTAGCTGGTGCTGCCATACCCACAACACCAGCTGGTGCTGCCACGCCCACAACACCAGCTGGTGCTGCCAAGCCCACAAAACCAGCTGGTGCTGCCAAGCCCACAACACCAGCTGGTGCTGCCAAGCCCACAACACCAGCTGGTGCTGCCAAGCCCACAACACCAGCTGGTGCTGCTAAGCCCACAACACCAGCTGGTGCTGCCAAGCCCATAACACCAGCTGGTGTTATGGGAGTGGCCACACCATCAACCCAACGGTCTCACTTCAATGACGCAAGTTTAGAAGTTCCAATTCTGGCAGTGCGGTATCCTGGCTAACGCAGCCAACGTTAAAATCACCACGTTGGTTCTTCACCAGGAAGCCTTGTCTGTGCTCTTGTGGGCAGATCCTGGCAAGACACATAAAAAGTACCAAGTGTAGAGTGTGGGGTAGAAAATTTAACGCTTGCTATGCAAAGCTCGATACAGTCATGAGAAGTATTAATGGAAGGTAGTAGAGCACTAGCTAAAAATTACAGACCATTATCCCTAACTTCCTACATTATAAAAATCTTGGAAAGTGATGAGATGCCAGATTACAAACTTTATGGAACAACACAATCTGTATAACCCCAACCAGTTTTAGATCTGGGAGATCATGCCTGTTACAGCTGCTGAACCACTATGACATAATTACAGAGGCAATGGAAGAAAACCAAAACGCAGATGTGATATACAAACTTTACAAAAGCGTTTGGCAAATGCCATCATGGGGTGACTGAACACAAAATGAAGGCCATAGACATAATGGGGAAGGTACGCAGGTTGATTTTCAGGTTTCTAACACACAGACTGCTAAGACTAGTAGTAAACAGAGCAAAATCCAGCATCAGTGAGGTAAAAAGCTGTTTCCCAGGGCACTGTCCTCGCACCTCTGCTGTTTCTTATCCTCACAACAGACATAGACAAAAACACTTATCACAGTTTCATATAATTTGCAGATAACACTAAAATATGCATGAAAGTCGCCTTGGTAGAAGACACTAAAAAACTGCAGGAGGATATAAATAGTTTTTTCCAGTGGGCGGTGGAAAACAGTATGACGTTCAATGGTAATAAGTTCCAGCTGCTCAGATATGGAAAGAGTAAAGAACTCAATAGGGACACTATACAAAACTTAAGATCATCAAATAGAATGAGGGGAATACATGAAAAGCCCTGAGAGTAATTATGTTGGCTGACCATTCCTTCTTAGAAAACAATGAGGCAAATGTTACAACAGTCAGGAAGAAAACAAGGTGGATAACGAAAACTTTCAAAACAAGAGAAATAGTGCCAATGGTGACACTGTTCAAATTGCTTGTGCTCCTTCATTCAGAGTATTCCACAGTGTCGACGGTCCCGTCCAGCGCAGGAGAGATACAAAAGCCTGAATAGAGACAAGAAAGTATTTAAATTACTGGAAATGTCTCAAAGTCCTAAATAAGTAATCACTGTAACGGACGAGAGAAAGATAGATGATAATAAAAAGGAGGAGAGTACCTGAGGGTGAGATCAAACCTGCACACTGCTATAACAACATACTGGAGTGAGAGAGATGGAAGTGTAAAATAAATCCAGTGAGGAGCAAGGGTGAGACGGGCACAATAAGGAAACACTGTATCAACATTCGTGGCCCCAGACCATTTAACATCTTACCAGAAGATATCAGAAACATGGTTGGAACTATTGTATTAGTCTTCAAGAGGAAACTGGACAAGTATTTTCACTAGCTTCCAGATCGACCAGGCTATGATGGATATGTGGGGCAACGAGCCATCAACAGCAACAGCCTGGTTGACCAGGCAAGCACCAGACAAGCCTGAACCATGGCCGGGATCCGAGAGTAGAAAAACTCTGGAAGCTCATCAAATGTATAGTAAAGGTATTCTGGGCCGCTGGAGGGGGAGCCGCCCCCCGCCCATAGAAGGAATAAGATGCTCCCCAGAACTTATATATACGCACACCAAGTGCGTATACGCCAAGTGCGTATACTGGTCGTACGCTACAGGTGGTACTTCACAGGTCGTACTCTACAGGTGGTACCACATAAGCACATCACTGGTCGTACTACACAGGTCGTAACTCTCAGTCCCTCCAGCAGTTAAACATGGAACACTGGACTAAAATAAACAACTTACTTAACGTAGAGTTTGCTACAGCCGCAGTCCCCTCAAGGCAGGTTCCTTGACGCTGATGATGGGTTCTTGATCTAGGGAATTCTGTGCTCCAGTTCCCTAAATTAAGCCTGAATACCTTCCATCTCCCCCCCCCCCACAGGCGCTGTATAATCCTACGGGCTTAGCGCTTCCCCACAATAATAATAATAATAGAGCCGCAGTTAACAGATCACCCTGTACCGCTAACTACCGTACCACACCTGTCATTACAACTAACGAGTCCAACAACAGCCACTAACACCAGTAGCCAAACCATCAAAATCATATAACCATTGTGTTTGAATACGTCGAAATTTATATAAATGTGGTCCCGGAATGTATATACACATCCGTAAAGATTATATAGCGTAGTTTATATGGAATATTTATATGATGTAACGGTGACTGACAGGTTTACAGATATGGCGAATTTACTCGCTGATCAGATATGAAGCAGTTGGTGGCTGTGGTTACAAGCAGGGGAAGGTGCAGGAGCAAGCAGGGGCAGAGCAGAGGAAGAGGTGCAAGAAGGGTCACAGGAGCAAGCAGAGGCAGACATGAGCAGGAGGATAGAGCCAAGAGAGAGAGAAAGCAATGATCACAGCATGGAAGAATGAGGAAGAAGCTAAGGGAGGAAGCATCACATGTCAACAGTCCAGAATAGCGGGACTAGGGAAGGCAGGGAAGGACTGAAGGAGGCTGAGAGGGAGGGTGGTTGGTTGGGGATGGAGAGATGAAGTGGTGGAGGCAGCAGGTGTGTGTGAATTAGGGGTCAGGGAAGGGGATCTTGTACCCTGGCAGCAGGGGTCAGGGAAGGGGATCTTGTACCCTGGCAGCAGGGGTCAGGGAAGGGGATCTTGCACCCTGGCAGCAGGGGTCAGGGTAGGGGAGTCTACCAGGAGGTTATTCCGGGGATGAACGCCCCCGCGGCCCGGTCCACGAGCAGGCCTCCCTATGGATCAGGGCCTGATCAACCAGGCTGTTACTGCTGGCCGCACGCAGTCCAACGTACGAACCACAGCCCGGCTGATCCGGCACTGACTTTAGGTATCTGCCCAGCTCTCTGCTGAAGGCAGCCAGGGGTTTATTGGTAATTCCCCTTATGCTTGGTGGGGGGCTGTTGAACAGTCTTGGGCCCCCGACACTTATTTTGTTTTCTCTTAGTGTACCAATGGCGCCCCTACTTTTAATTGGGGGTATTTTGCATCGCCTGCCCAGTCTTTTACTTTCGTAGGGAGTGATTTCTGTGTGCAGATTTGAGACCATTCCTTCCAGGATTTTCCAAGTGCAGATTATGATATATTTCTCTCTCCTGCGTTCCAACGAGTACAAGTCAAGTGCTTCCAGGCGTTCCCAGTGGTTAAGGTGCTTAACAGAACTTATACGTGCAGTAAAGGATCTCTGTACACTCTCTAGATCTGCAATTTCACCTGCTTTGAATGGAGATGTTAATGTACAGCAGTATTCCAGCCTAGAGATCAGGAAAATATATATATATATATATATTATATATATATATATATATATATATATATATATATTATATATATATATTATATATATATATATATATATATGTCGTGCCGAATAGGCAGAACTTGCGATCTTGGCTTAAATAGCAAGGTTCATCTTGTCATATAGGACAAGTGAAAATTTTTTTATGCAATAATTTCGCCAAAATCATTCTGACGCTAACGAAAAAAATATATTTCACTGTGTTTGTTTAGTATTAAATTACTGTAAAAAAATCTAAAATATATTTAGTTGGATTAGGCTAAAATAAATTGTTTTTGTTATAATAAGGTTAGGTAAGTTTTCTAAGGTCCTTTTGGTGCAAAATTATAAATTTTTACATTAACATTAATGAAAAAAATATATCTTTAAACGTATAAGAGAAAATTTTAGAAAGGACTTAATTTTAAATGAGTTCTTGCTAATTGACCAGTTTTACATATTCGGCACGACATATATATATATATATATATATATATATATATATATATATATATATATATATATATATATATATATATATGTAAGAGAAGTAAATGCGAGGGTCTTGGCAAGAGGCGTGGAGTTAAAAGATAAAGAATCACACACAAAGTGGGAGTTGTCACAGCTGCTCTTTGCTGATGACACTGTGCTCTTGGGAGATTCTGAAGAGAAGCTGCAGAGATTGGTGGATGAATTTGGTAGGGTGTGCAAAAGAAGAAAATTAAAGGTGAATACAGGAAAGAGTAAGGTTATGAGGATAACAAAAATATTAGGTGATGAAAGATTGAATATCAGATTGGAGGGAGAGAGTATGGAGGAGGTGAACGTATTCAGATATTTGGGAGTGGATGTGTCAGCGGATGGGTCTATGAAAGATGAGGTGAATCATAGAATTGATGAGGGAAAAAGAGTGAGTGGTGCACTTAGGAGTCTGTGGAGACAAAGAACTTTGTCCTTGGAGGCAAAGAGGGGAATGTATGAGAGTATAGTTTTACCAACGCTCTTATATGGGTGTGAAGCGTGGGTGATGAATGTTGCAGCGAGGAGAAGGCTGGAGGCAGTGGAGATGTCATGTCTGAGGGCAATGTGTGGTGTGAATATAATGCAGAGAATTCGTAGTTTGGAAGTTAGGAGGAGGTGCGGGATTACCAAAACTGTTGTCCAGAGGGCTGAGGAAGGGTTGTTGAGGTGGTTCGGACATGTAGAGAGAATGGAGCGAAACAGAATGACTTCAAGAGTGTATCAGTCTGTAGTGGAAGGAAGGCGGGGTAGGGGTCGGCCTAGGAACGGTTGGAGGGAGGGGGTAAAGGAGGTTTTGTGTGCGAGGGGCTTGGACTTCCAGCAGGCATGCGTGAGCGTGTTTGATAGGAGTGAATGGAGACAAATGGTTTTTAATACTTGACGTGCTGTTGGAGTGTGAGCAAAGTAACATTTATGAAGGGATTCAGGGAAACCGGCAGGCCGGACTTGAGTCCTGGAGATGGGAAGTACAGTGCCTGCACTCTGAAGGAGGGGTGTTAATGTTGCAGTTTAAAAACTGTAGTGTAAAGCACCCTTCTGGCAAGACAGTGATGGAGTGAATGATGGTGAAAGTTTTTTCTTTTTCGGGCCACCCTGCCTTGGTGGGAATCGGCCAGTGTGATAATAATAAAATATATATATATATATATATATATATATATATATATATATATATATATATATATATATATATATATACAAAAACATTGTGTCTACGTCCACAGCAGGATTCAAACCTGCCAACTCTGTATCAGAGCCCATAGTACTTTACCACTGAGCTAGACCCAAGATAAGTATGAGCATCCAGTCGGAGCCAGACGATGTTACCCCATACCCCCATGCACCATACCCCCAGGAACCATACCCCTGAGGCACCATACCCCCATGCACCATACCCCCAGGAACCATACCCCTGAGGCACCATACCCCAGGCACCATACCCCAGGCACCATACCCCAGGAACCATACCCCTGAGGCACCATACCCCAGGCACCATACCCCCAGGAACCATACCCCCAGGAACCATACCCCCAGGCACCATACCCCAGGAACCATACCCCCAGGCACCATACCCCCAGGAACCATACCCCAGGCACCATACCCTCAGGAACCATACCCCCAGGCACCATACCCCCAGGAACCATACCCCAGGAACCATACCCCCAGGCACCATACCCCAGGCACCATACCCCAGGAACCATACCCCCAGGCACCATACCCCAGGCACCATACCCCCAGGAACCATACCCCAGGCACCATACCCCCAGGCACCATACCCCCAGGAACCATACCCCCAGGCACCATACCCCGGGCACCAAGGTCGTTTTGAAAGTTATTTCATTGAATCCTGCCCATGCAGAGTTGGAGGTTCGAGTCCTGCTGTGGACGTTCAGACAATGTTTGTAAATAATTTAGTTTGTCTGCGAGTTGTTAAGCATATATATATATATATTATATATATATATATATATATTATTTATATATATTATATATATTATATATATATATATATATATATTTATATGTGTGTGTGTGTGTATATATATATATATATATATATATATATATATATATATATATATATATATTATATATAGAGAGAGAGAGAGAGAGAGAGAGAGAGAGAGAGAAAGAGAGAGAGGGGTACCACCTCTATAACTTTACTGGGGACCCTCATCCTCAGAGAAGACAATAAACGTACCTCAGGGAAAACTCAAGGTTCTCCCGGGACCTGTTTGAATATTTTCTACTCCTACCACCCCCTATATTTTATATTCTATGTGAACATTTATTAATGAACAAAATACATTTACAAAACACACAAACATGAATACAATGGTACAATATGTTAAAGATCATGAATTTCCTACAGCTCCTCCGAAGCCGGACGCGAGCCAAGTATGCAGCAAGCATTTCCCCTCTGGATGGCCACGCTAAGGCGCTGGAGCATATATATATATATATATATATATATATATATATATATTATATATATATATATATATATATATATATATATATAATATAGATATAGATAGATAGATATATACGTATATATATATGCCGACTGGATGAGGGATTCTCAAGGTTTAAATGCTCACTCACCCTAGACACACTTTCATTTTGTTTCTCTTTGCCTAGGAAGAATAAACAAACCAGGGAACGGGTGGTGTTCGAACCATGGCGAGTGAGTCGTAACACTGCAGGCCAATGCGTTAACCACCGGACCAGCTGGCTACATGATTCATCCAACTAGGCATATTTATATGACGGCTTTGAGGGGACTTGAGCTAGAGTCCGTCACAGTCACGCTGGCGGGAGATTCATTTATAAAAACTTGCATTTGTGGTCACAGTGGTGGCCCATGCTAACCTCCCTATGGTGTATAAATATACCTAGATGTATGAAGCTTATTGCAGCCAGCTGGCCCAGTGGTTTACGCACTGGCCTGCAGTTTTCCCACTCACTCGCCATGGTTCAACCACCACCCGTTCCCTGCTTTGTTTGTAATCGCGTTATTACGATTTCGCGAGTTAAGAATAAATAATTATGTTAGTCAATTAAGGGTGCTCCCTCAAGGGATACCCAATCATCCCACCTAGGTTAATAACCCTCAGGGGATACCCAATTAACCAAACTGGGTTAACAGCCCTAAGAGGTTGACAACCTTAGCAATTACTCTCTGCAGTCTCGTGTGTAAGTTCATGTGAACATATGTGTTGGCGTGAGTGTATGTACACGCAAGTGTCACGCCATACTAATGCGACATTTTGCGGCAACCTTTCGCTCTCCAGGAGCTTTGTCAAGCTTGACAATATCAGTGTCATACGAAAGCCTTTTTTGTCCTGAGCACTCTGCGAGTGTATACAAGTGTGTGTGTGTATGTGTGTGTGTGTGGCAGAGGTGTCATGTGTCATGCACATCACTCACCGCCTCCCAGCCCCATCACACACCACACACACACACACACACACACTGGCATCACTCTCCTACACTTGAGGTTACTTGCTCCTTGAGTGCCGCTGCTTTCCACCAATTACGTGAAAAGTAAGGAGCATGTGTTCCTTGAGGGTGTGGATCAAGGCACAGGGGCCGTGATCAAGCCACGAGGGTAATGATCAAGGTGCAAGGGCCGTGATCAAGGCACCTGACTCATCTCCCTTGTTTCTGACACCTACCTGCATTCCAACCACCTGTTGACAACACCTACACTAACAGTCTACTACACTAACAATTTACTGCGCTACAAAGCTTCCATTAATACATAGGTACAAAATAAATATCAATGCAGAAGAAATGTGTATACTGCTGGTATACAAAAATGTGTATATCCTGGGCACCGTGGAGGCTGGTATGTTGCCATGTGCCCAGACAGTGATAGTCGCTGTTAGCTATGCTACTTCCAACCTCAAGTTTGTTGTTGTCACGGTGGTTTCAGTTCTCCTAGACATCTTGTTGCCGTCACCGTTAAGATAACATGACACCTTCAGCATACTGTTAAGGGTAGCAGGGATAAAGTAGCGATACCTTAACACACTGATATGTGGGTCGCATCCAGCAAGGTTAGGTTAGGTAAGATTCGTCAGGAACCAGGACAATTGTTTCCTGACGCGGGTCTTAGTCACATGATGACTCGCCGCTGGAGTTTTTGGTCATCTGACCGAGGCCTTCCACTAGCCTACCCGTCCACACTTTTAAAAAATAAAATTATTATTACTTTTATTCAGAAAGAAAATAAAATGCAATGTGTGAAAAACTCCAGACTTTCTTGTTTTCGGTTTACAGGGCCACTGAGAGCCTACGCCGTATCAATTCCTAACTTTGAGGTTTCTAGGGCTACCGAGAGCTTACGCCGTATGAAGACTAATTCCAGACCAGCTGGAAGACGATGCAGCAGCGTACTGGTCGCACACAGTGCCGAAGAGAACACACAGGTGCAGAGAAAGGCTTTATCGTAAGAAAATTTTGTTCTGACGTGTGTGTTCCTACTGGAAGTATTCCCGTGTTGGGTCTGATTTATCTACACAATTCACGTGTTGAGCCCGAATTATCTTCACAATTCACGTGTTGGCTTTGATTTATCCACACCATGTGATTTATATATTGATGTATATAATGACATCAGCCGTTCAGTGGTGTCAGCACTATGGTGAGGACACGAGTGTCAGTACTATGGTGAGGACACGAGTGTCAGTACTATGGTGAGGACACGAGTGTCAGTACTATGGTGAGGACACGAGTGTCAGTACTATGACTAGAGCTTGAGTATCAGCACTATGATGAGGCTCTGATACCAGCACTATGGCTACTAACTCTACCTACCAGTTGCTGTCAAAGTTATCAAGTCACTGTTGTCGACAGCACGCCATTAACATCTTTCAAAGGGTCCTTGTCTCACTCCCTCACCTGTTACTGCCCCTGGGTGTCACCACTACAGCGGCACCGCCTCAAAGTAAATCTTAAATAACAAAAAAAAAAAAAAGGAACTTTACAAGAATGAGATATATCAGAAACACTGAGAAAAGCTGAGGATACTTTAACTAACAATGTATGTGGAAGTCTGTGAGATTTACCTGTCGTCTTGCGCGCTCAGACAAAGTGAAGAACAGCAATTCCTGCCAGAGTGCAAAACATTTGTCGGGTTTCCTTTGCAAGCTCACATGACAGAAGAGTGGCTTACCCTCCCTCCCTTCCCTCTCCTCCCTCCCTCTATCCCCTCCCTCCCTCCCTTTCCTACCTCCCTCCCTCTCTCTCCTCTCTCTCCCTCCCTCCTGCACTTAATCTCCCTACACAACGTAAGACCTCATTACCCTCCATCAGTCTCCTACCTCATCTTCTTCCCATATCCCCCCCTCTCTCCCACCTTCTGCCTCCCCCCCCACCTTCCTCCACATAGTCTCCACGGATCTAAAGTGTCGTTGGCTCCCACGATAAGCAACATTTAAATATACCAAGTGGTATAGCCGGATATACTCTAGTGTGAGAGTGAGTGTAGCAAGACTCCAGCTGGCACCCTCCCAACCCTGCTATATATACCCAGCATCTCACTGGAGGATTAACATGGCAACACTGGCAATAATACACCCACAACACAACCTCCCCGCACCCCCCTCACCCTCACTAGTAGTGTGCTGGCATCTGCATCACCTCCTCCAGCTATGTCAGCATGGGGAATACATCGCCTGTTGTCTCTGTAATAACTAAGACATTCAAGCACACGCACACACACACACACACACACACACACACACACACACACACACACACACAAACACACACACACACACACACACACACACACACACACACACGCGCGCGCGCACACACAGGCAGGATCCATACATAGCTTTAAGAAGAGGTACGATAAAGCTCATGGAGCCGGAAAAGAGTGGACTAGTAGTGACCAGTGAAGAGGCGGGGCCAGGAGCTATGAGTCGATCCCTGTAACCACAACTAGGCGAGTACACACACACACACTTGTACAGCCACATCGGGAGGAAAACAACAGTCAAGGACCAGGCAATCAGGCTGAGGAAGGAAGGAGGGGAGATCACAAGCAACGACGGAGAAGTATGTGAGGAGCTCAACATGATATTCAAAGAAGTGTTCACGGAGGAGACAGAAGGTACTCCGGAAAGACGGAGAAGTGAGGTACACCATCAAGTGTTGGACACAATAGTGTCAGTGACATATATTGACCTGATAAAGATGAAAGTGAGGTTTCTTTGAGACGTCGTCAGGTCACACATTAGGTCAAGTGGTTGAAATATCATGTATGCCAGCTTCTTTTTGTACTTTTGTAGCTTCTAGTATAATGTTTCACTGTGTTGGTGACGGTGATTAGCGAGGCTTCTAGTCACTGTTGGCGTCTAAGGTCACGTTCAGTGAGGACGAGTTGTGCCTTATTCAGACTCATCAAAGGTCCCGTGGAGTTCCTGTGGAGGACACTGGCGTCCTTTGAGGGGCACATAAGTACCCCTGTCTTCTAATAACATGTTCATTTCTCCAATGTGATCTACCTTGTCCATAATTATTATCACATTTGCTTTGTCTGTTTCGTAACGTCAAGTCTAGGATCTGTCCTTGTGTTGTAGAGGTGTGAGTTTTGCTCACACCTCTACAACACAATTATCAAAGATTTGTCAAGTTATGCCATGAATTAAGGAAAGATCCTGGACTTCACCTTACGAAACAGACAAAACAAATGCGATAGTAATTATGAACAAGGTAGATTATAGTGGAAAAATGAACATGTTATTAGAAGACGAGGGAACTTACGTGCCTCTTATGGCGTCCCTGTTGCAGGTGCTTCTATGTTCACTTGGGCGGACTGATAGATTTCTGCCTGTTTTTCCTACATATTTCTTTGAACAGTGTTCACAGGGGATGGTGTAGACGCCTGCTGTGGCAGTCTGAGGTGTGGCACTTCACTCCGTAGCGAGGTCTTCGTTGAAGGATGTAATGATAGTGAAAATATTGACATTGCCTCTAGCAAGCATCTGGCGGGTGTTATACAAATAAAATAACTACAATAAACAATTCTTTAAACAATTTACAGTTGGTACAGAGAAGGTGATGTTACTAATATACTTTATAGAGAGTCCTTGGTTATGTAGAGCATCTCTGGCAGTCCTGGCAACACCACCACAACAGTAGCGCTACGAACTCTTTGTAGGATTGCTCCGTGGGGGGGATTTATTGAGGATAACTCGTGTTTTAAGTTTGCAGTCCTAGAGGAAGAAGGAAGGAAACTGAAGAGGTGTGAAGACCTGTGTTATGTAAGTCACACTGTTGTTGCAGGAAACAACGTCTGGAGATGTGAACAGCTATCAACGAAGAAACCAGCAAGAACACCTCTTTAGTGAGAGTGTCATGGTGTTGTTGTACAGGAACATCCTGGTTGGTAGGTATCCTAGTACACTTTGAAGAGAAGCTTGTTGTCGTCGGGAGGCCTGCACACGAGGACGGGAGTCCTGCACACGAGGACGGGAGGCCTGCACACGAGGACGGGAGGCCTGCACACGAGGACGGGAGTCCTGCACACGAGGACGGGAGGCCTGTACACGAGGACGGGAGTCCTGCACACGAGGACGGGAGGCCTGCACACGAGGACGGGAGGCCTGTACACGAGGACGGGAGTCCTGCACACGAGGACGGGAGGCCTGCACACGAGGACGGGAGTCCTGCACACGAGGACGGGAGTCCTGCACACGAGGACGGGAGTCCTGCACACGAGGACGGGAGTCCTGCACACGAGGACGGGAGGCCTGCACACGAGGACGGGAGGCCTGTACACGAGGACGGGAGGCCTGCACACGAGGACGGGAGGCCTGCACACGAGGACGGGAGGCCTGTACACGAGGACGGGAGTCCTGCACACGAGGACGGGAGGCCTGCACACGAGGACGGGAGTCCTGCACACGAGGACGGGAGTCCTGCACACGAGGACGGGAGGCCTGCACACGAGGACGGGAGGCCTGTACACGAGGACGGGAGTCCTGCACACGAGGACGGGAGGTCTGCACACGAGGACGGGAGGCCTGTACACGAGGACGGGAGTCCTGCACACGAGGACGGGAGGTCTGCACACGAGGACGGGAGGCCTGTACACGAGGACGTAGAGGATATAAAGTTTGCTTTTCTTTGTCGAGTTTCAGTGTAAACTACACAGATGGCCCAGCCTCAGCAGCGACAGCAGCAGTAGCAGTAGCAGACAGCAGCAGTAGCAGACAGCAGCAGTAGCAGTAGTAGCAGACAGCAGCAGTAGCAGTAGCAGACAGCAGCAGTAGCAGTAGCAGACAGCAGCAGTAGCAGTAGCAGACAGCAGCAGTAGCAGTAGCAGACAGCAGCAGTAGCAGTAGCAGACAGCAGCAGTAGCAGTAGCAGACAGCAGCAGTAGCAGTAGCAGACAGCAGCAGTAACAGTAGCAGACAGCAGCAGTAGCAGTAGCAGACAGCAGCAGTAGCAGACAGCAGCAGTAGCAGACAGCAGCAGTAGCAGACAGCAGCAGTAGCAGTAGAAGACAGCAGCAGTAGCAGTAGCAGACAGCAGCAGTAGCAGTAGCGGACAGCAGCAGTAGCAGTAGCAGACAGCAGCAGTAGCAGTAACAGACAGCAGCAGTAGCAGTAGCAGACAACAGCAGTAGCAGACAGCAGCAGTAGCAGACAGCAGCAGTAGCAGTAGCAGACAGCAGCAGTAGCAGTAGCAGACAGCAGCAGTAGCAGTAGCAGACAGCAGCAGTAGCAGCCAGCAGCAGTAGCAGACAGCAGCAGTAGCAGTAGCAAGCAGTAGCAGTAGCAGACAGCAGCAGTAGCAGTAGCAGACAGCAGCAGTAGCAGTAGCAGACAGCAGCAGTAGCAGTAGCAGACAGCACAGCAGTAGCAGTAGCAGACAGCAGCAGTAGCAGTAGCAGACAGCAGCAGTAGCAGTAGCAGACAGCAGCAGTAGCAGTAGCAGACAGCAGCAGTAGCAGTAGCAGACAGCAGCAGTAGCAGACAGTAGCAGTAGCAGACAGCAGCAGTAGCAGACAGCAGCAGTAGCAGACAGCAGCAGTAGCAGTAGCAGACAGCAGCAGTAGCAGTAGCAGACAGCAGCAGTAGCAGTAGCAGACAGCAGCAGTAGCAGACAGCAGCAGTAGCAGTAGCAGACAGCAGCAGTAGCAGTAGCAGACAGCAGCAGTAGCAGACAGCAGCAGTAGCAGTAGCAGACAACAGCAGTAGCAGTAGCAGACAGCAGCAGTAGCAGTAGCAGACAGCAGCAGTAGCAGTAGCAGACAGCAGCAGTAGCAGACAGCAGCAGTAGCAGTAGCAGACAGCAGCAGTAGCAGACAGCAGCAGTAGCAGTAGCAGACAGCAGCAGTAGCAGTAGCAGACAGCAGCAGTAGCAGTAGCAGACAGCAGCAGTAGCAGTAGCAGACACCAGCAGTAGCAGACAGCAGCAGTAGCAGTAGCAGACATCAGCAGTAGCAGTAGCAGACAGCAGCAGTAGCAGTAGCGGACAGCAGCAGTAGCAGTAGCGGACAGCAGCAGTAGCAGTAGCAGACAGCAGCAGTAGCAGTAGCAGACAGCAGCAGTAGCAGTAGCAGACAGCAGAAGTAGCAGACAGCAGCAGTAGCAGACAGCAGCAGTAGCAGTAGCAGACAGCAGCAGTAGCAGACAGCAGCAGTAGCAGTAGCAGACAGCAGCAGTAGCAGTAGCAGACAGCAACAGTAGCAGACGGCAGCAGTAGCAGGCAGCAGCAGTAGCAGTAGCAGACAGCAGACAGCAGCAGTATCAGTAGCAGACAGGAACAGTAGCAGACAGTAGCAGTAGCAGACAGCAGCAGTAGCAGTAGCAGACAGCAGCAGTAGCAGACAGCAGCAGTAGCAGTAGCAGACAGCAGCAGTAGCAGTAGCAGACAGCAGCAGTAGCAGTAGCAGACAGCAGCAGTAGCAGTAGCAGACAGCAGCAGTAGCAGTAGCAGACAGCAGCAGTAGCAGACAGCAGCAGTAGCAGTAGCAGACAGCAGCAGTAGCAGTAGCAGACAGCAACAGTAGCAGACAGCAGCAGTAGCAGGCAGCAGCAGTAGCAGTAGCAGACAGCAGACAGCAGCAGTATCAGTAGCAGACAGGAACAGTAGCAGACAGTAGCAGTAGCAGACAGCAGCAGTAGCAGTAGCAGACAGCAGCAGTAGCAGACAGCAGCAGTAGCAGTAGCAGACAGCAGCAGTAGCAGTAGCAGACAGCAGCAGTAGCAGTAGCAGACAGCAGCAGTAGCAGACAGCAGCAGTAGCAGTAGCAGACAGCAGCAGTAGCAGCAGCAGACAGCAGCAGTAGCAGTAGCAGACAGCAGTAGTAGCAGTAGCAGACAGCAGCAGTAGCAGTAGCAGACAGCAGCAGTAGCAGTAGCAGACAGCAGCAGTAGCAGTAGAAGACAGCAGCAGTAGCAGACAGCAGCAGTAGCAGTAGCAGACAGCAGCAGTAGCAGTAGCAGACAGCAGTAGTAGCAGTAGCAGACAGCAGCAGTAGCAGTAGCAGACAGCAGCAGTAGCAGACAGCAGTAGTAGCAGCAGCAGACAGCAGCAGTAGCAGTAGCAGTAGCAGACAGCAGCAGTAGCAGACAGCAGCAGTAGCAGACAGCAGCAGTAGCAGACAGTAGCAGTAGCAGTAGCAGACAGCAGCAGTAGCAGACAGCAGCAGTAGCAGACAGTAGCAGTAGCAGACAGCAGCAGTAGCAGTAGCAGACAGCAGCAGTAGCAGTGGCAAACAGCAGCAGTAGCAGACAGGAGCAGTAGCAGACAGCAGCAGTAGCAGTAGCAGACAGCAGCAGTAGCAGACAGCAGCAGTAGCAGTAGCAGACAGCAGCAGTAGCAGACAGCAGCAGTAGCAGTAGCAGACAGCAGCAGTAGCAGACAGCAGCAGTAGCAGTAGCAGACAGCAGCAGTAGCAGTGGCAAACAGCAGCAGTAGCAGACAGCAGCAGTAGCAGACAGCAGCAGTAGCAGACAGCAGCAGTAGCAGACAGCAGCAGTAGCAGACAGCAGCAGTAGCAAACAGCAGCAGTAGCAGTAGCAGACAGCAGCAGTAGCAGTATCAGACAGCAGCAGTAGCAGACAGCAGCAGTAGCAGTGGCAAACAGCAGCAGTAGCAGTAGCAGACAGCAGCAGTAGCAGTAGCAGACAGCAGCAGTAGCAGACAGCAGCAGTAGTAGACAGCAGCAGTAGCAGACAGCAGCAGTAGCAGACAGCAGCAGTAGTAGACAGCAGCAGTAGCAGTAGCAGACAGCAGCAGTAGTAGACAGCAGCAGTAGCAGTAGCAGACAGCAGCAGTAGTAGACAGCAGCAGTAGCAGACAGCAGCAGTAGTAGACAGCAGCAGTAGCAGACAGCAGCAGTAGTAGACAGCAGCAGTAGCAGACAGCAGCAGTAGTAGACAGCAGCAGTAGCAGTAGCAGACAGCAGCAGTAGTAGACAGCAGCAGTAGCAGACAGCAGCAGTAGTAGACAGCAGCAGTAGCAGACAGCAGCAGTAGTAGACAGCAGCAGTAGCAGACAGCAGCAGTAGCAGTAGCAGACAGCAGCAGTAGTATACAGCAGCAGTAGTAGACAGCAGCAGTAGCAGACAGCAGCAGTAGCAGTAGCAGACACCAGCAGTAGTAGACAGCAGCAGTAGCAAACAGCAGCAGCAGCAGTAGCAGACAGCAGCAGTAGAAGTAGCAGACAGCAGCAGTAGCAGACAGCAGCAGTAGCAGACAGCAGCAGTAGCAGACAGCAGCAGTAGCAGACAGCAGCAGTAGCAGTAGCAGACAGCAGCAGTAGTAGACAGCAGCAGTAGCAGACAGCAGCAGCAGTAGCAGACAGTAGCAGTAGCAGACAGCAGCAGTAGTAGACAGCAGCAGTAGCAGACAGCAGCAGTAGCAGACAGCAGCAGTAGCAGACAGCAGCAGTAGCAGACAGCAGCAGTAGCAGTAGCAGACAGCAGCAGTAGCAGACAGCAGCATGAGAGACAGAGGGGGGAAGGTGAGGTCAAGTCAGCTGTGAAAGTGAGAGACGTGACATAAAACAATCATGTCAAGGTGAACACAACCTGTGTTCAACACCATCCTGGTGAACACCACCTTGGTGAACACTACCCTGGTGAACACCTTAGTGAACACTACCTTGGTGAACACTACCCTGGTGAACACCAGCTTGGTGAACACTACCCTGGTGAACACCTTGGTGAACACTACCTTGGTGAACACTACCCTGGTGAACACCAGCTTGGTGAACACTACCCTAGTGAACACCTTGGTGAACACCACCTTGGTGAACACCAGCTTGGTGAACACTACCCTAGTGAACACCTTGGTGAACACCACCTTGGTGAACACTACCCTGGTGAACACCTTGGTGAACACCACCCTGGTGAACACCTTGGTGAACACCACCTTGGTGAACGCCACCTTGGTGAACACTACCCTGGTGAACACCACCTTGGTGAACACCACCTTGGTGAACACTACCTTGGTGAACACTACTTTGGTGAATACTACCTTGGTGAACACTATCTTGGTGAACACTACCTTGGTGAACACCACCTTGGTGAACACTACCCTGGTGAACACTACCCTGGTGAACACCACCCTGGTGAACACCACCTTGGTGAACATCACCTTGGTGAACACCACCCTGGTGAACACCACCTTGGTGAACACCACCTTGGTGAGCACTACCCTGGTGAACACCACAGATGAACACTGGTAGTGTCCTGGATGGCAGTGTATACTGACTGATAGTGTATACTGACTGGCAGTGTATACTGACTGGCAGTATATACTGACTGACAGTATATACTGACTGGCAGTATATACAGGCAGGTAGAGAGTACCTGGTGATGAGTGGACGTAGTATCGAGCCTGCAGCGTCCCTCCTGTTGAACCACCTACCTTTTCTTTTTTTGAATTAGGTAATTCAAAGAGGATGCTGGATCCTGTGTTCTGAGAGACGTCACGTGATAACACAACCTTGAGAGGATCTGCAGATCTCGTCTGGGCCGCCCCTTCCTGAAAGGGTGGCAGGGAGGGGGAAGGAAAGGGGGGGAGGAGGGAGTGTCAACACATGCAACAGCTGATATTGAACAGGGTGATAGTGAGCTATCTTACAAGCTTGTGTTCATTTTCCAAACACCCGCTTTTACTGTACCTGATAATATGTATCGTTATTTAACACCTCGTTTGTTATGTCACACACACACACGCTCGCACACACACACACACACACAGGAGCTGAGTATCGACCCCTGCAACCACAATTAGGTGAGTACACACACACACACACACACACATACACATTCTGATCAATGTGGAGAGTGATGTAGTGGAGGCAGGATCCACACATAGCTTTAAAAAGAGGTACGATAACGCTCGTTGAGCAGGGAGAGAGTGGACCTAGTAGCGACCAAGAGACGGGGCCAGGAGCTGTGAATCGACCCCTGCAACCACAAACAGGTGAGCATAAATAGGTGAGTACACACACACACACACACACACACACACACACCACACACACACACACACACACAACACACACACACACACACACACACACACACACACACACATTATGGATACAGACACAGGAACTTCCTAATCCATCATAAAAAAACAGCAACAAGGCTGAGAAGTGATGACACAGGGAACAGGTTAGACCTGGTATTCACCCCAGGTGAAACAGTTGTAGCCCCAACGTTGCCTTCTCATTACTGACAACATCACGGAAACACAACTGAATCTCAGTATAGGAGACAACGACGGAATGTGACATTTCCTGGGAGATAAAACGAAGCTATGATGGGATTATATATAAACCGGGGAATGGGCGGAGTTTGAACTGTGGTGAGGGGTAAAACTGCAGGCCAGTTTGTAAACCACTGGGCCAGCTGGCTACAATAAGCTTCACCCAACTAGGTATATTTATACACCATAGGGAGGGTAGCATGGGCCACCACTGTGACTACAAATTAAAGTTTTTGCAGATGAATCTCCGCCAGCGTGGCTGTGAAGAACTCTAGCTTAAGTCCCCGCAAAGCCGCCATATAAATATACCTAGTTTGATGAATCTTACTGTAGCCAGCTGGTCCAGTGGTTAACGCACTGGCCTGGAGTTCAACCACTCACTCACCATAGGTTCAAACACCACCCGTTCCCTGTTTTGTTTACAAGAGTGTTATTACGATTTAGTGAGTCATGATAAAGGAAACACTGTACAGGAGATGAAGAAATACCTGGCTCAGGGATACTGGAAAATACAATGTACTTGTATTTTCAACAATACAGAAACAAACACAAAACATATGATTCAAGTGAAGATATAATGAGACGAGGTCAAAAAGAGAGAGTGAAAAACATCAACAGAAGAAAACAAAGAAACTGGTTGAAGGGCAAGAAATTAATAAAGTGGGACCAGAGGGGAAGCAGAGAGAATTACGAAAATGATATAATAACAAAAGAACAACAATATGAACGACCAAACTAAACCATATCGCTTCAAGAAGGAAATAACAAGAAAAGATAAAGCAATAGGAAGCAAAAACCAAGCACACACACACACACACACACACACACACACACACACACCACACACACACTCAGGGTCAGGAGCTGTGAATCGACCCCTGCAACCACATATAGGTGAGAACACACACACACACGAGGGGGACAAAAATCGACCAGTCAGATTGGTTTTCATGACATAAACGGTGCGAAACAGGATCCTGCAGCGGAAACCCTGGCTAAAGGAAACAAGAAAATACCAGCGAGTGCACCTAGACCGCGACAGATTATATTTTAAAATTTGCCACTGAAGTGGCTGATTTATTGTGCACCCCATGTCCATCCTGTGGACACATGTATCGAAACAGGGCAGCTACCTGAAGTGTGGAAGACAGAAAATTTGGTCCCAATATTTAAGAATGGAGACAGGCAGTTAGCAGGAGAAGAGTGGTGGAGCACCTAGAATGGAATGAACTTATATACGATAACCAGCACGGTTTCAGGGAAGGGAAATCCTATGTCACAAACCTACTGGAGTTGTATGGCAAGGTCACAGAGAGAGAGAGAGAGAGAGAGAGAGGGATGGGTAGACTGCATTTTCTTGAACTGTAAGGCTTGCTACACAGTTCCACAAAAGAGATTGGTGCAAAAGTTAGAGGAGCAGGCAGGAATAACAGGAAAAGCACTGCAACGGATCAAAGAATACCTGACAGGAAGGAAACAACGGGTGATGATACGTAACGAGGTGTCAGGTTGGGCGCCTGCGTCGAGTGGGATTCCAAAAGGGTCAGTCCTAGGGCCGGTGCTGCTTCCCGTTATGTGAATGACATGACAGAAGGAAAAGAGTCAGTGGTGTTCCTGTTTCTAGACGACGTGAAGATAATGTGGAGAATTCAAACGGATGGGTATAAGGCAGAACTACATACGACATATGTTGAACATACGTTATACAAAGAAGCACAACAACTGAGAGTACATGCAGGTGAACAAAAATAGAAAGCGCGTCTGTCTCGCACTCAGCAGACGGAGGATCAAGCCTCAACCAACAAAACAGAGAAGGAGTCATTCTTGCTGAAACTGAAGAACAATCACCACGTGTTCTTGATGCCACCACGTGTTCTTGATGCCATTACGTGTTCTTGATACCACCACGCGTTCTTGATGCCACCAAGTAATCTTCATACCACAAAGCGTTCTTGATGCCACCAAGTAATCTTCATACCACAAAGCGTTCTTGATGCCACCAAGTAATTTTATACCACAAAGCGTTTGATACCACCAAGTAACTTATCCCACCCCCAAAACAAAACCCTTCTTTTAAACCACAATTTAAGCCATTTACCAAAACCAGACCACAATGCATCTTTTATCAATTTCCATCCATTGCCAGTTTAAATCTGTGTCTGTATCCATACACTCCAGCATTCCTCTTCCCCTCCACTCACTCCAGCATTACACTTTTTCCCCCTCCACTAAAACTCCGATTCACTTTCCCCTCCCTACACTAGCATTACACTCTCCCCCTCCTCACTCCAGCTTTACACCTTACCCCCACTCACTCCGCATTACACCTCCCCCTCCACCACCCCGCATTACACTCTTCCCCTCCACTACACTCCAGCATTAAATTCTCACCCTCCACTACACTCCACCCTTTACACTCTTACCCCCACTACACTCCAGCATTACACTCTTACCCCCATATACTCCACATTACACTCTTACTTCCATACACTCCAGATTCACCTTACCCTCCACTACACTCCAGCATTACACTCTTACCTCCACTACACTCCAGCATTACACTTTTACCCCCCACTCACTCAGCATTACACTCTCCCCCTCCACACACCCCAGATTACACTTTTCCCCAACTATATCCAGCTTTACACTCTATTCCATCACTCCAGATTCACTCTTACCTTCCACTACATCCGCATTACACCTTACCCTCCATACACTCCACATTAACACTTTCCCCTCCACTATACTCCACATTACACTTTACTTCCCACTACACCCCAGCATTACACTTTTATCCATACACTCCCATTACACTCTTACCTTCATTACACTCCAGCATTACACTCTTAACCTACACTATACTCCAGCATTACACTCTACCTTCCCAAACTACATCCAGCCATTACACTCTTACCCTCCATACACTCAGCATTACACTCTCACCCTCCACACATTTCCACATTACACTCTCCCTACACTATATCCAGCATTACCCCTTTAAAACCTTCACAACACTCACATTACACTCTTACCTTCCCACTACATCCAGCATTACACTCTTACTTCCACTACACTCCCAGCATTACACTCTTACCCTACACTATACTCAGCATTACACTCTTACCCTCCATACATCAGCTTACACTCTTACCTACACTATACTCCAGCATTACACTTTACCTTCCACTAAAATCCAGCATTACACTCTTACTTCCACTACACTCCAGCATTAAAACTTTACCTTCCACTACACTCCAGCATTAACTCTTTACCTACACATACTCCAGCATTACACTCTTACCTTCACTACACTCAGATTACACTTTTTACCCTCCACTACATCCAGCATTACTTTACCCTACCACTATCTCCAGCATTACACTCTTACCCTCCACTACATTCCACATTCACTCTTACCTCCACTAACTCCAGCTTTAACTTTTCACCTCCACTTTTACTCCAGCATTACCCCCTCTTACCCTTCCACTACACTCCAGCATTACACTCTTACCTTCCACTAACTCCAGCATTACCACTCTACCCTCCATACACTCCAGAAATTACCTCTTACCTTCCACACATCCAGCATACACTCTTACCTTCACTACACTCCAGCATTACATTTACTTCCACTAAACTCCAGCTTTACACTTTACCTTCACTAAAACTCCAGCATTACACTCTTACCCTCCACTACACCCCAGCATACACTTTACCTCCACTACACTCCAGCATTACACTTTTACCTCCAATACACTCCAGCATTACACTCTCACCCTCCACACACCCACATTACACTCTCCCTACATTTATACTCCAGCATTACACCTACCTTCCACTACACTCCAGCATTACACTCTTAACCTCCACTACACTCCACATTACAATTTATTCCTCCAAAACACTCCAGCTTACACTCTTACCTCCACTATACTCCAGCATTACACTCTTACCTCACTACACTCCAGCATTACACCCTTACCCTCCACTACACTCCAGCATTACACTCTTACCTTCATTACACTCCAGCATTACAACTCTTACCCTACACTATACTCCAGCATTACACTCTTCCCTTTTCCCTACACTCCAGCATTACACTCTTACCCTCCACTACATCCAGCATTAAAATCTCACCTCCACTAACTCCAGCATTACACTCTTACCCTACCTTACTCCAGCATTACACTCTTCCCTTCCACTACACTCCGAAATTACACTCTTACTTCCATTTACACTCAGCATTACACTCTTACCTTCCACTACACTCCACATTCACTCTTACCTACACTATACTCCAGCAACACTCTTACCCCCCAAACTACACTCCGCATTACACTCTTACCCTACACTATACTCCAGCATTACACTCTTACCTTCACTACACTCAGCATTACACTCTTACCTTCCACTCACTCCAGCATTACACTTTTACCTTCACTACCTCCAGCATTAACTCTTACCCTAATTTACTCCAGCATTAACCCTTACCTTCCACTACACTCCACATTACACTCTTACCCCCACTACATCCAGCATTTACACTCTTACCCTACACTATACTCCAGCATTACACTCTTACCCTCCACTACACTCCCCATTACCTCTTACCTCCACTACACTCCAGCATTACACTTCACCCCCACTATCCTCCAGCATTACACTTTTTACTCCACTACACTCCAGCATTACACTCTTCCCTTTCCATTTACACTCCAGCATTACACTCTTACCCTCCACTACACTCCAGCATTACACTCTTACCTTCCACTACACTCCAGCATTACACTCTTACCTTCCACTACACTCCAGCATTACACTCTTCCCCTTCCACTACCTCCAGCATTACACTCTTACCTTCCACTACACTCCAGCATTACACTCTTACCTTCCACTACACTCCAGCATTACACTCTTACCTTCCACTACACTCCAGCATTACACTCTTACCCTCCACTACACTCCAGCATTACACTCTTACCCTCCACTACACTCCAGCATTACACTCTTACCCTACCCTATACCCCAGCATTACACTCTTACCCTCCCACTATACTCCAGCATTACACTCTTACCCTCACTTACACCCCAGCATTACACTTTACCTCCACTACACTCCAGCATTACACTCTTACCCTCCACTACACTCCAGCATTACACTCTTACCCTCCACTACACTCCAGCATTACACTCTTACCCTCCACTACACTCCAGCATTACACTCTTACCCTCCACTACACTCCAGCATTACACTCTTACCCTCCACTACACTCCAGCATTACACTCTTACCTTCCACTACACTCCAGCATTACACTCTTACCTCCACTACACTCCAGCATTACACTCTCCCCCTCCACTACACTCCAGCATTACACTCTTACCCTCCACTACACTCCAGCATTACACTCTTACCCTCCACTACACTCCAGCATTACACTCTTACCCTCCACTATACTCCAGCATTACACTCTTACCCTCCACTACACTCCAGCATTACACTCTTACCCTTCACTACACTCCAGCATTACACTCTTACCCTCCACTACACTCCAGCATTACACTCTCACCCTCCACTATACTCCAGCATTACACTCTTACCCTCCACTACACTCCAGCATTACGCTCTTACTCTCCACTACACTCCAGCATAACACTCTCACCCTCCACTACACTCCAGCATTACATTCTCACCCTCCACTACACTCCAGCATAACATTCTCACTTTCCACTACACTCCAGCATGACATTCTCACCCTACACTACACTCCAGCATAACACTCTCACCCTCCACTACACTCCAGCATTACATTCTCACCCTCCACTACACTCCAGCATTACACTCTCACTCCAACATTACACACACACACACACATGACGTTATCTACATGTACTTCTACCATATTTTGTATACACACACATACACACGACCTTGTCGACATGTACGTCTACCTTCCTGTGTACACACACACGACGTTGTCTACATGTACGTCTACTTTCCTGTGTACATACACATGAGGCTGTCTACATGTATGTTCTTCTGCACACATACACACGAGGCTGCCGATATGTACGTCTACCTTTCTGTGTACACACAGACGAGGCTGTCTACATGTACGTCTACCTTCTTGTATGCACACACGTGGCTGTCTACACGTACATCTATCTACTGGTATATATACACACACATATACACATGAGGCTGTCTGCATGTACGTCTACCATTCTACACACACAACACACACACACACACAACACACACACACACACACACACACACACACACACACACACACACACACACACACACACGAGTAAGATATCAAAGCGGCTGGATAAAAGATAGTTAATAGAAAATCTACATGGATTGAGAGATGAAAAATGCGGCCTTACAAATATACAGGAGATCCATAAAAGTCGCAGAGATGAACCAAGAAAGACATGACTGGGTGGACTGCATTTTCTTGTACTGCAAGAGAGAATGTGACACAGCTACCACTCCTGAGAATCAAAAAAATCTGAAGAAATTTCAAAATGAGAGAAGACGAAAAGTAAGAGTATGGGAGAGAGTAACAAGTGGGGTCCCGCAAGGATCAGTACTAGAACTGCTACTATTCTTAATAAATATGGTAGGAACCTACCATAGGGATTAGAGTCATGTGTTCCAGACTATGGAGCAGAACTCTCCTCCAATCTGAGGGACTGACCATCTCAACACTACGTCTTCCAGAGTGATGGACTCATTACATCGTCTTTACATCTCTACTGCCTCTGTACTCGACTGAAGAAGCTTACTGCGTAGGCGAAACGTTTCGGAATCAAGATACCTAACTGTTGCACATGTGTCTTATTTATCAACCTGTCGGTATTGTATACCATTATTATATTCACCTTCATATCACTGTTTGTAGATGATGCCAAACTAATGAAAAATAAATAAGAAGAGGAGAAGAGAGTGATAAACGTGAGAAGCACCTTACAGATTACAGATGCGGTGCGTAAGTGCACTGCTGCGTAGGTAGGTAGGTGGGCTGGTGCGTAGGTAAGTGGGTAGGTTGGTGTGTAGGGAGAAGGGAGGGGGCGTGGCCGGCATGAATGTGGGTCACACTGAGAATAGTGAAAGAAGTGGTGCAGACGTGAGGGGGGGGGGGGGAAGGAGGGTGTCGGGGGAAGGCTGGTGAGGGGGAGGGAGGGGGCTTGTGAGGGCAGGAATAGGAGGGGAAGGGGTATCCTTGGAGGGACGGGGAAGGGGTATGCTGGGAGGGGCGGGGAAGGGAGAGGGCGGAAGGAGACGGACACTTCTAAAGGAGGATGGAATGCAGGGGAGATTTTTTTGCATACACAACCAGATACAGAGCAGTGTGTTGCTACACTATATGATAGTTACACAGTGGGAACACCAGCAGTGTGTTGCTACACTGTTCAATATATTTACCCAGTGACAACAAAAGGTAGATATCACACAGGGCAGGTCTCATTAAGTAATTAAACGGAGAGCCTAAGCTGGAAGATTTTCGTAGTCGACACAGCGAGTCTCCAAGCTGATATGAACCGTCTTCCAGTGGGCCACTGACTGACAATACTATGGTGTTTAATGAGGAAAAAATTCAGTGTACAAGTAGAACTCAAATCACTTAGCAAAACGTAAATCTAATGTGAGAGACCTGGGAGTGATAATGTCACTTCTCATTATCGTAACTGCATGACGAATGATATGTTGGATAACGAGTATCTTCAAAACAAGTGATGCCAAGCCAATGATAACACTACACTGGTATACTGATATATTTTAACAGCTGTTATCTGCCTCCTGTAAACTGGCTATTGCTGTTACCTGCCTCCTGTGACCTGGTTGTTGCTATTACTTGCCTCTTGTGACTTGGTTGACGCTGTTACCTGCCTCTTGTGACTTGGTTGTTGCTACTACCTGCCTCTTGTGACCTGGTTGCTGCTGTTACCTGCCTCTTGTGACCTGGTTGTTGCTATTACCTGCCTCTTGCGACCTGGTTGCTGCTGTTACCTGCTTTTTGTGACTTGGTTGTTGCTATTACCTGCCTCTTGTGACCTGGTTGCTGCTGTTACCTGCCTCTTGTGACCTGGTTGTTGCTATTACCTGCCTCTTGCGACCTGGTTGCTGCTGTTACCTGCCTCTTGTGACTTGGTTGTTGCTATTACCTGCCTCTTGTGACCTGGTTGCTGCTGTTACCTGCCTCTTGTGACTTGGTTGTTGCTATTACCTGCCTCTTGTGACCTGGTTGCTGCTGTTACCTGCCTCTCGTGACCTGGTTGTTGCTATTACCTGCCTCTTGTGACCTGGTTGCTGCTGTTACCTGCCTCTTGTGACTTGGTTGTTGCTATTACCTGCCTCTTGTGACCTGGTTACTGCTGTTACCTGCCTCTTGTGACCTGGTTGTTGCTATTACCTGCCTCTTGTGACCTGGTTGTTGCTATTACCTGCCTCTTGTGACCTGGTTGTTGCTATTACCTGCCTCTTGTGACCTGGTTGCTGCTGTTACCTGCCTCTTGTGACCTGGTTGTTGCTATTACCTGCCTCTTGTGACCTGGTTGCTGCTGTTACCTGCCTCTTGTGACCTGGTTGTTGCTGTTACCTGTCTCTTGTGACCTGGTTGCTGCTGTTAACTGACTCCTGTGACCTGGTTGTTGCTGTTACCTGTCTCTTGTGACCTGGTTGCTGCTGTTAACTGACTCCTGTGACCTGGTTGTTGCTGTTACCTGTCTCTTGTGACCTGGTTGCTACTGTTAACTGACTCCTGTGACCTGGTTGCTGCTGTTACCTGCCTCTTGTGACCTGGTTGTTGCTATTACCTGCCTCTTGTGACCTGGTTGCTGCTGTTACCTGCCTCTTGTGACCTGGTTGCTACTGTTAACTGACTCCTGTGACCTGGTTGCTGCTGTTACCTGCCTCCTGTCACTCATAACTTGACGGGGAATTATGATGAAACACAAGACAAGTGAGAATCAAAATGAGACATCAGACAAGAATAACAATGAGACACAAGACAAGTGAGAATAACAATGAGACACTTGAGAAATATCAGAGTAAATGCACTCAAGGTTGTTCAAAATTTTAATATTTTCTTATCCAGCTTCAATGTTTTCTCAGAATGTTTGATGGATGGATGGAGGGAGGGAGGGAGGGAGGGAGGGTAGGCGGGAGGGTGGGAGGAAGGAGGGAGGGAGTGAGGGAGGGAGGCAGGGAGGGAGGGAGGAATGATGGAGGGAATGAAGGAGACAGGGAGGGAAGGAGAGAGGGAGGGAGGAAAGGATAAAAAGAGGAATGGACGAAAGAGGAAAAGCAGAAGGCTGGAGAGTGTGAGGGAAGAGGGACGGCACCTGTCCCTCACTTGTCTAACACCTCCGTCACCTGTCCCTCACTTGTCTAACACCTCCGTCACCTGTCCCTCACTTGTATAACACCTCCGTCACCTGTCCATCACTTGTCTAACACCTCCGTCACCTGTCCATCACTTGTCTAACACCTCCGTCACCTGTCCATCATTGTCTAAACACCTCCGTCACCTGTCCATCACTTTCTAACACCTCCGTCACCTGTCCATCACTTGTCTAACACCTCCGTCACCTGTCCATCACTTGTCTAACACCTCCGTCACCTGTCCATCACTTGTCTAACACCTCCGTCACCTGTCCATCACTTGTCTAACACCTCCGTCACCTGTCCATCACTTGTCTAACACCTCCGTCACCTGTCCATCACTTGTCTAACACCTCCGTCACCTGTCCATCACTTGTCTAACACCTCCGTCCCCCTGTCCATCACTTGTCTAACACCTCCGTCACCTGTCCATCACTTGTATAACACCTCCGTCACCTGTCCATCACTTGTCTAAACACCTCCGTCACCTGTCCATCACTTGTCTAACACCTCCGTCACCTGTCCATCACTTGTATAACACCTCCGTCACCTGTCCATCACTTGTCTAACACCTCCGTCACCTGTCCCTCACTTGTCTAAACACCTCCGTCCACCTGTCCATCACTTGTCTAACACCTCCGTCACCTGTCCATCACTTGTCTAACACCTCCGTCACCTGTCCATCACTTGTCTAACACCTCCGTCACCTGTCCATCACTTGTATAACACCTCCGTCACCTGTCCATCACTTGTCTAACACCTCCGTCACCTGTCCATCACTTGTCTAACACCTCCGTCACCTGTCCATCACTTGTCTAAACACCTCCGTCACCTGTCCATCACTTGTCTAACACCTCCGTCACCTGTCCATCACTTGTCTAACACCTCCGTCACCTGTCCATCACTTGTATAACACCTCCATCACCTGTCCATCACTTGTATAACACCTGTCTAACACCTCCATCACTTGTACAACACCTAACATCTCCATCACCTGATCACCTGTGTGACAGCTGTCCATCAACGCAGGTGTTTGCACTCATATCATCTGTGTTTGTCTGGTGTTTTTTGCACGCATGACGTTCACAAATAACCTAACATTAGTGTCATGTAAAAATAGTGTTTGTGTCATGCTGTTACCAGCAGTCATGTGTGTGTGTGTGTGTGTGTGTGTGTGTGTGTGTGTGTGTGTGTGTGTGTTGTGTGTGTGTGTGTGGTGAGTGTGTGTTGTGTGTGTGTGTGTGTTGTGTGTGTGTGTGTGTGTGTGTGTGAGTGTGTGTGTGTGTGTGTGTGTGTGTGTTTTGTGTGTGTGTGTGTGTGTGTGTGTGTGTGTGTGTGTGTGTGTGTGTGGGGTGTGTGAGTGTGTGTGTGTGTGTGGTTGAGTGTGTGTGTGTGTGTGTGTGTGTGTGTGTGCGCGTGTGTGGGGTGTGTGGGTGTGTGTGTGTGAGTGGTGTTGTGTGTGTGTGTGTGTTGTGTGGTGTGTGTGTGTGCGCGTGTGTTTTGTGTGAGTGTGTGTTTGTGTGTGGTGTGTGTGTGTGTGTGTGTGTGTGTGGTGTGTGTGTGTGTGTGTGTGTGTGTGTGTGTGGTGTGTGTGTGTGTGTGTGTTGTGTGTGTGTGAGTGTGTGTGTGTGTGTGTGTGAGTGTGTGTGTGTGTGTGTGTGTGTGTGTGTGCGCGTGTGTGTGTGTGAGTTGTGTGTGTGTGAGTGTGGGGTGTGTTGTGGTGTGTGTGTTGTGTGTTGGGTGTGTGTGTGTGAGTGTTGTGTGGTGGTGTGTGTGGTGTGTGTGTGTGGTGTGTTGTGTTGTGTTGTGTGTGTGTGTGTGTGTTTTTGTGTGTGTGTGTGTACTCACCTAGTTGGTATCACTAGTTGAGGTTGCAGGGGTCGAGTCCAGCTCCTGCCGCCTCTTCACTGGTCGCTACTACGTCACTCTCCCTGAACCATGAGCTTTATCGTACCTCTGCTTAAAGCTAGTATTGGATCCTGCCTCCACTACATCGCTTCCCAACTATTCCACTTCCTGACTACTCTGTGGCTGAAGAAATACTTCTAACATCCCTGTGATTCATCTGTGTCTTCAGCTTCCAACTGTGTCCCCTTGTTACTGTGTCCAATCTCTGGAACATCCTGTCTTTGTCCACCTTGTCAATTCCTCTCAGTATTTTGTATGTCGTTATCATGTCCCCCCTATCTCTCCTGTCCTCCAGTGTCGTCAGGTTGATTTCCCTTATCCTCTCCTCGTAGGACATACCTCTTAGCTCTGGGACTAGTCTTGTTGCAAACCTTTGCACTTTCTCTAGTTTCTTTACGTGCTTGGCTAGGTGTGGGTTCCAAACTGGTGCCGCATACTCCAATATGGGCCTAACGTACACGGTGTACAGGGTCCTGAATGATTCCTTATTAAGATGTCGGAATGCTGTTCTGAGGTTTGCTAGGCGCCCATATGCTGCAGCAGTTATTTGGTTGATGTGCGCTTCAGGAGATGTGCCTGGTGTTATAACTCACCCCAAGATCTTTTTCCTTGAGTGAGGTTTGTAGTCTCTGGCCCCTAGACTGTACTCCGTCTGCGGTCTTCTTTGCCCTTCCCCAATCTTCATGACTTTGCACTTGGTGGGATTGAACTCCAGGAGCCAATTGCTGGACCAGGTCTGCAGCCTGCCCCAACCCTTTGTAGTTCTGCCTGGTCTTCGATCGAGTGAATTCTTCTCATCAACTTCACGTCATCTGCAAACAGGGAAAACCTCAGAGTCTATTCCTTCCGTCGATGTCGTTCACAAATACCAGAAACAGCACTGGTCCTGGGACTGACCCCTGTGGGACCCCGCTGGTCACGGGTGCCCACTCTGACACCTCGCCACGTACCATGACTAGCTGCTGTCTTCCTGACAAGTATTCCCTGATCCATTGTAGTCCCTCACCTTTATCCCTGCTTGGTCCTCCAGTTTTTGCACCAATCTCTTGTGTGGAACGTGTCAAACGCCTTCTTGCAGTCCAAAAAAATTTGCAATCCACCCACCCCTCTCTCTTTGTCTTACTGCGTCACCATGTCATAGAACTCCATTAGGTTGTGACACAGGTTTTCCCCATCCCTGAAACCATGTTGGCTGCTGTTGATGAGATCGTTCCTTTCTAGGTGTTCCACCACTCTTCTCCTGAAAAATCTTCTCCATGATTTTGCATACTATACATGTCAGTGACACTGGTCTGTAGTTTATTGCTTCATGTCTGTCTCCTTTTTAAAGATTGGGACAACATTTGCTGTCTTCCAGCCTCAGGCAATCTCCCTGTTTCGATAGATGTATTGAATATTTTTGTTAGGGGTACCATAGCGCCTCTGCTTCCCTCTCTCAATACCATGGGGGATGTTTATCTGGCCCCATTGCTTTTGAGGTAATCTAGCTCACTCAGAAGCCTCTTCACCTTCTTCCTCGGTTGTGTGCACTGTGTCCAGCGCATGGTGGTGTGCCCCACCTCTCCGTCTTTCTGGAGCCCCTTCTGTCTCCTCTGTGAACACTTCTTTGAATCTCGTGTTGAGTTCCTCACATACTTCACGGTCATTTCTTGTTGTCTCTCCTCCTTCCTTCCTTAGCCTGATTACCTGGTCCTTGACTGTTGTTTTCCTCCTGATGTGGCTGTACAACAGTTTCGAGTCAGATTTGGCTTTCGCTGTTATGTCATTTCATATTGTCTTTGGGCCTCCTTCTATCTGTGCATATTCGTTTCTGGCTCTACGACTGGTCTCCTTATTCTCCTGGGTCCTTTGCCTTCTATATTTCTTCCATTCCAGCACACTTGGTTTTTTGCCTCCCTGCACCTTTGGGTAAACCATGAGCTCATCCTGGCTTTTTCATTATTCCTGTTACCCTTTGGTTACAACCATCTCCTCAGCCTCCTTGCATTTTGTTGCTACATATTCCATCATCTCATTAACTGGCTTCCTGCCAGTTCTCTGTCCCCTGAACCCCGTCAGGTAGTTCCTCATTCCTGTGTAGTCCCCTTTCTTGTGTGTGTGATGTGTGTGTGTGTGTGTGTGTGTGTGTGTGTGTGTGTGTGTGTGTGTGTGTGTGTGTGTGTGTTGTGTGTGTGTGTGTGTGTGTTGCGCGTGTGTGTGTGCGTGTGTGTGCGTGTGTGTGTGTGTGTGTTGTGTGTGTGTGTGTGTGTGTGTGTGTGTGTGGTGTGTGTGTGTGTGGTGTGTGTGTGTGTGTGTGTGTGTGTAAGGAACACTGAAACAGATTTTATCACATACAACCACTAACAAAAATATTTTTATGCTACCCAAGTAATTGCTTTTATAACCTTTTATTCATGTGCGAATTATTTAGTTTATGTGCGCGTCAGGAAATGTGTTCGGTAAGATGCTCACCCCAAGACCCTTTTCCTTGAGTGAGTTTTGTAGTCTTTGTCCTTCCCCAGCTTCAAGACCTTGCACTTACTGGGGTTAAATTCCAGGAGCCATTTGTCGGACCAGGCTTGAAGCCTATCCAGATCCCTTCGTAATCCACACACACACAGAGGAGCTGTGACTTGACCCCTGCAACCATAATTAGGTGAGTACACACACACTCCAGGTATATCCTCTTCATGTATACACACAATGACGCCATTATAATCCTCAGAGGTGATGTCATCATAACGTCAAGAGAGAGAGTTGGTGAGACGCTATTGGTGAGTCGAGGCCATGACGTCACCCTCACGTCCACCAGACCCACCAATGAGAGCGCACCGTGATGATGTCATAAAGTGAGCGTGCGGACGTGACGTCACTGAGCTCCCGGGAGCTGACGTCATGGAGACACAACATCGATGACGACACGGAGGGAGTGGAAGATGACGTCATGACAGTGTGTGGTGGCGAAGACTTGATTCTCCGTCACCATACTGACCTCTATTATCAGGATAAGCAGCAAGACCCAGGATAAGTAAGCATCAAGACCCAGGATAAGTAAGCACCAAAACTCTGGATAAACATCAAGACCATGGATAAGCATCAAGACCCTGGATAAGCATCAAGACCCAGGATAAGCAGCAACAGTAGTCCAAAAGTTATACTATACCAGTGTTGATCAAGACGGTTACTGCTGGAGAGCATTGTGACGTGACGCTGCTGAGCTGCCTCCTACCACCCTACTCACCATTACTACCACTACTGATACCACTACAACTACTGATACCACTACTAATACCATAATCACTACCACTACTATTACTACTACTATCAATACTACTGCTACTACTACTACTGTTGAAATTAAGACACATGTGCAACATCTGGGTATCTTTATTGTAGACGTTTCGCCATCCAGTGGCTTTATCAATACAAATTCCAGGACATAACTTGAAGACAGTAGAACTATGTACAGAAGATGAGGTAATCAGTCCCTCAACCTAGGAGTAGGTGCAAAGAGCACCATAGTCGTGGAGATTCTGAATCTCCACGACTATGGTGCTCTTTGCACCTACTCCTAGGTTGAGGGACTGATTACCTCATCTTCTGTACATAGTTCTACTGTCTTCAAGTTATGTCCTAGAATTTGTATTGATAAAGCCACTGGATGGCGAAACGTCTACAATAAAGATACCCAGATGTTGCACATGTGTCTTAATTTCATCTTGTCGGTATTATATACCATTCTTATACTACTACTGTTACTACTAATACCACCACCACTAATACTACTACTATTACTACTACTACCAATACTACTACTACTGTTACTACTACTACCATTACTATTACAACTAATGCCACTAGTACTACTTCTACTATTATCACTACTACCACCACCACTACTCCTACTACTGTACTTCAACTATTATTACTACTATACTACTGCTACTACTACTACTATTACAACAACCACTAGTACTTCTATTACTACTACTACCACCACCATCACTACGACTACTACTACACCTACTTGCACCTCTACTATTACTACTACAATTATTACTGCTATTACTACTACTATCACTACTACTATTACTACTACTACTATTACTACTACTATTATTACTGCTACTATTACTAATACTATCATTACTACTACTACTACCATTATTACTACTACTATCATGACTACTATTACTACTACTACTATTACTACTACTATCTTATGTGACAGTTTACCACCTGACTCCTGCCACTTATATCTTAGTTATCTCTGTATTAGGACTGAAGAAGTCACTCTGGGCGAAACGTTTCCTTTAATAAATGTCCTGAACTGGACATAAATCTTTTTCCACATCTTGCCGGTATCACCATAACAGTTACTAGAAGATATAAGATAAACAAGACCCCAGGATAAGCAGCAAGACACCAGGATAAGCAGCAAGTCCCCAGGATAAGCAGCAAGACACCAGGATAAGCAGCAAGACACCAGGATAAGCAGCAAGTCCCCAGGATAAGCAGCAAGACCCCAGGATAAGCAGCAAGTCCCCAGGATAAGCATCAAGACACCAGGATAAGCAGCAAGTCCCCAGGATAAGCAGCAAGACCCCAGGATAAGCAGCAAGACCCCAGGATAAGCAGCAAGACCCCAGGATAAGCAGCAAGACCCCAGGATAAGCAGCAAGTCCCCAGGATAAGCAGCAAGACCCCAGGGTAAGCAGCAAGTCCCCAGGATAAGCAGCAAGACCCCAGGATAAGCAGCAAGTCCCCAGGATAAGCAACAAGTCCCCAGGATAAGCAGCAAGACCCCAGGATAAGCAGCAAGTCCCCAGGATAAGCAACAAGTCCCCAGGATAAGCAGCAAGACCCCAGGATAAGCAGCAAGTCCCCAGGATAAGCAGCAAGTCCCAGGATAAGCAGCAAGACCCCAGGATAAGCAGCAAGTCCCCAGGATAAGCAACAAGTCCCCAGGATAAGCAGCAAGACCCCAAGATAAGCAGCAAGTCCCCAGGATAAGCAGCAAGACCCCAGGATAAGCAGCAAGACCCCAGGATAAGCAGCAAGTCCCCAGGATAAGCAGCAAGTCCCCAGGATAAGCAACAAGTCCCCAGGATAAGCAGCAAGACCCCAGGATAAGCAGCAAGTCCCCAGGATAAGCAACAAGTCCCCAGGATAAGCAGCAAGACCCCAGGATAAGCAGCAAGACCCCAGGATAAGCAACAAGTCCCCAGGATAAGCAGCAGAACCCAGGATAAGCAGCAAGTCCCCAGGATAAGCAACAAGTCCCCAGGATAAGCAGCAAGACCCCAGGATAAGCAGCAAGTCCCCAGGATAAGCAGCAAGACCCCAGGATAAGCAGCAAGACCCCAGGATAAGCAACATGTCCCCAGGATAAGCAGCAAGACCCCAGGATAAGCAGCAAGTCCCCAGGATAAGCAACAAGTCCCCAGGATAAGCAGCAAGACCCCAGGATAAGCAGCATGTCCCCAGGATAAGCAGCATGTCCCCAGGATAAGCAGCAAGACCCCAGGATAAGCAGCAAGACCCCAGGATAAGCAGATTAGAGAGAGGGTAAAACAGGAAGGGAGAAACTGAATTACTCAGAACCCAACCTCAAACTCTCAGGAGAGAGAGAAGGAGGGAGGGAAGGAGGGAGAAGGAAAGGAAGAAGACAGGAGGGGAATAAAGGGATACACAGGGATAACAGAGGGTGAGAGGGAGGGGAGGGATAGAAGAGAATAATAACTATCCTCCACACAGTATAGGATAGAGTGGTTCAGGGCTAGGAGTGTTGCAGGCTCGTTTGAGAGAGAGAGAGAGAGAGAGAGAGAGAGGAGAGAGAGAGAGAGAGAGAGAGAGAGAGTAGTAGTAGTAGTAGTAAGGATGAATGGGAGGATGTTGGCACCTGGAGAAGAAGTTGATATCCTTGGGGTGAAATTTGACTCCAAACTAACCATGAAGAACCATGTTGTAAATCTTGCAAACAAGGCAGCCAGGAAGCTTACAGCACTTCGCCGTATCTCGCATCTACTTGACAGTAGGGGTTGCAAGATCCTGTACGAAGCACAAGTACGCTCACACCTTGAGTATGCTCCACTTTCTTGGTTTGCCTGCCCCCCCTCTCATCTGCGACTGCTTGACAGAGTAGAGAACAGAGCAAGACGTCTCATCTCTCGCCTGGACCCATCCTGGATAGATCTGTCATTTCAGCAGAGCCTTCAACATAGGAGGGATGTGGGTGGCCTTACTGTTATGTACAAGGCCAATATTGTCAAAATACCACACTTGGATCCACTTCGAGGACAGCGTGAAACAAGCTTTTATGTCACAAGACGGGCAGAAAGCAGCAACTTCACTCTGGCTGTACCCTTCTCCAGAACATCACTCCATCTGAGATCATACATACCCAGGATGACTCGAGTCTGGAACACATTCGTACAGCATAATGATGTCAACGAGATAAAGTCACTTGATCAAATGAAAATGCTGGCCCACAGATGGCTCCAACTTTATCCTGTTCCCTACTTGTATGTCTCATAACAATAAAAATGCTTTCAAATGAGCTGATGTAGGTAACAGCTCTTAGCTTGTCAATAAAGTTAGGAATCCTTAACCTGTAAATAGCTGTCAATAAAGCTAGGGATCCTTAACCTTGTCAAACCCTGTGTAAAAAAAAAAAAAAAAAGAAAGAGAGAGAGAGAGAGAGAGAGAGAGAGAGAGAGAGAGAAGAGAGAGAGAGAGAGAGAGAGAGAGAGAGAGAGAGAGAGAGAGAGAGAGAGAGAGAGAGAGAGAGAGAGAGAGAGAGGAGAAGTAGGGATAATGAAAATGAAGGAAAACAAAACGAAACAAAAATAAGGAATGAACGAAGGAAGAGCTTCACACTCTGTAATGAATGAAGATTTTCAGTATTTGGAATGAAGACAGAAAATAAACAGATGCTGTGAAGAAGAAGAAGAAAAAGAAGAGGAAGAGGAGGAGGAGGAGGAAGAGGAGGAGGAGGAGGAAGAGAGCAGAAGGAAGACAGGGAAGCACAGCTTAACGCTTCATAAAAAGTCAAACGATAGTTATTATGACCAGCTACGGCAGGAGGAGGAGGAGGAGGAAGAAGAAGAAGAAGAGGGAGGAGGAGGAGGAAGAGGAGGAGGAGGAAGAGGAGGAAGAAGAGGGAGGAGGGAGAACTATTATATTTTGAAGCTTAGGGGTGGGCAGGATCTCCTTTCTTAAGAACCAAGGTCATCTTCTTTACATCTCTCCTTCCCTTCCCCCTCCTTCTTTCTCCCTTCCTTCATCCTCCCCTCCTTCACTCTCCCTTCCTTCACCCTCCCCTCCTTCACCCTCCCTTCCTTCACCCTCCCCTCCTTCACCCTCTCCACTCCTTCACCCTCTCCACTCCTTCACCCCTCCACTCCTTCACCCTCTCCACTCCTTCACCCTCTCCACTCCTTCACCCTCTCCACTCCTTCACCCTCTCCACTCCTTCACCCTCTCCACTCCTTCACCCTCTCCACTCCTTCACCCTCTCCACTCCTTCACCTGTTCACCTGAGGACCGAGTTCATAGAGGCACGGGATACCATCCTACACCTGCAGCAATGTTACATGGAACACCTGTAATACGTGGTGTATCTAACACCCGATGGCCTGGTGGCTAAAGCTCCCGCTTCACACACGGAAGGCCCAGGTTCGATTCCCGGCGGGGTAGAAAACATTTCGACGTGTTTCCTTTCTCCTGTTGTCATGTTCACCTAGCAGCAAATAGGTACCTGGGTGTTAGTTGACTGGTGTGGGTGGCATCCTGGGGGACAAGATTGAGGACCCCAGTGGAAATAAGTTAGACAGTCCTCGATGACGCACTGACTTTCTTGGGTTATCCTGGGTGGCTAACCCTCCGGGATTAAAAATACGAAGAAAATCTTATCTAAGCACATATTAGATACACTATATGTTGCAGGTGTTAGATATCAAAGGATGAAAAGTGGAAACTCCTGAGTGTTGACACAGTGCTCACTCACTGTGCCCACGGAGCCCCCGCTTTTCACCAGGTTCGTCTTACACTTGTAATAATGTTGGAAGAATTACTCACAACATGTTAGGTACAAGGACACAAGTGCAGCTACATAAAACGTCTCATGAGCTACACTTGCGTCTTTTACTTAAGAGGAACTTAAGTTCTCCCGTCTTCTAATATGTTCATTTTCCACTATAATCTACCTTGTCCATAATTACAATCGCATTTGTTTTTACTCAGACCTCCGTAACACAAGTGTCATCAAAGATTTGTTGAGTTATACATGAATTAAAGAAAAATCCTGGACTTCATCTTACGAAACAGACAAAGTAAATGTGACAGTAATTATGGACAAGGTAGACTAAAGTGGAAAAATGAACATGTTAATAAAAGACGGGGGAACTTACGTGCCTCTTAATATATCTTACACTTCCTGCCATCTCTCTCTGTCTCTCTCTCTCTCTCCAGTGAGTTGCTAGTGTCTTGATTAAAGCCTCGGCTCTTTAGTACCTTTCAAGAGTACACTATTACATATCTCACTCGTCCTCTCTCCAGTGAGTACTTTCCCAGTTCTCTGGGATGTTTCCAGTACATTTAATGTTGTATTTGCTCTATGCCGGCAATAAATGGTCTCTCATTTTTCTCCCCACTTCAGTATCTCTCTCCTGCCTTGAAGGACGCCATCAACGGTACGTGAGAGAGCACAAGTAATTTGAATAGCGTCACCAGTGGCATTATATCTCTTGTTTTGAAAGTTTTCATTATCCACTGTCATTTTTCTAGTTTTTGCAACATATGTTTTGTGGTGTTGTTTACGGACAGGTCAGCTGTCATTATTATACCCAGATTGTGTACATGTTCTAGTCTTGTTATGGAGTGACCTTCCTGCACTTTACACACTGCTTCTTATGAGTTCTTAACATAAGAAAATAAGAAAGCAGGAACACTACAGCAGGCCTACTGGCCCATGCTAGGCAGGTCCAACTCACACCACTCATGTATTCGTCTAACCTATTTTTAAAGCTACACGACGATTTAATTTCTTTCCATATCGGAGCAACTGGAATTTGTCCCAAATGTTGCTTTCCATTTATCCGCCTGGTCACCGACCAGGCCTCCTGGTTGCTAGCCTGATCGATCAAGCTATTGGTACCCCCTGCAAAGCAGTCCGACGTATGCACCGCAGACTGAGTGATCAGGAACTAATTTGGGGAACTTGTTGAGTTTCTTCTTGAAGACTGCTGGTAGTACTCTTTATGCACGGAGAGAGGGTGCTGAGGAGTCGTGGTCCCTCTACACTGAGTTCTCTCTCGGTTTACTCATCGCTTCCCTGCTTTTCACCGGTGGTATCTTGCACCGCTTAGAAGTGCATGAGTATGCAGTCGCTGGTTTCTACAAAGTCAAGTGAGACCAGAGTTATATCAGAGATTAGGGAGATGTCTGTAGCATCCCGTGTCTCATTCATGAAGAATTTATTTGGGTCGTCAGTCTTTATATCTATTAGTAGCGCACTTAACACTAAGTTGTACTGGAACATATGTATTTCCCGCATTTCTTTGTTTTAGTCACCATGTGTTCCATCTCTTATAATCAAAGGCCCGTTACTACATGTTACTGTTTACCTGCATTTTGCATATGACAAATATTTTGAATCTCTCTCAATTTCACTTATGGCTTTTAAGCAGCTTCTGTTTCTCCTGGACTCTATGATGTATTCAGTTTGAGGTCAACGGTTTCTTATTCTCTAGCCAGTGTTACTTGTCGTTCTTCAGGGTCTTCTGCCTTCGGTGAGTTCTGTTATTCGTCGTCTTCGCCTACAGAATGCACGACTCTCCCTTTCGTAATGGTATGTGTCCGGAACATACTTCTAATGTCTTTCTGTAACACCTGCATGGCTCCATGTGTCAGCCTCCACGAACTCTCTTTTTCTCCACAACCCTTTTTCTATTCTCAAGACCCTTCCTTCATTCTCCACGACCCCCACCTTCATTCTCGACGATCCCCCCCTTCATTCTCCACAACCCTCCTTCATTCTCTACAACCCCTCCTTTATCCTCTACGACCCCACCCACCTCCATCCTCTTAGCCTCTGCCTAGGGCCACGCCTCCACACCCACACAGTCCTGCTACATACTTCACCCTCCATCCTCTTCAGTCTAGTAAATATTTATCCGTCTTGGTAAACCGCCAGACAATTTCAACACCTCATATAACTCTATTGTTATATTACATGTTACGAGTACCTCCTTTTTCAGGGCACATCCCTTTCCTTCCTTCACCTTCCCTCCCTTAACGTGGCTTACCATCTATCCCCTATGAGGCATCAGACACCTGTCATCCAGTGACGGATCTACTATGAAATTAATGAAGCTTCAGCTTCATGGCCACTAATCACAGAGGGGTCACAAGCGACTTTAATCCATATTGCTTAAAATTTTTGGGTCTAATGTATGAGGTGTTGCGAAAGGGTCCCCATAAGAGTTCAATCTTCAGGGCCCCAAAAATGTAGGTCCGCCACTGCACATGTGCAACATCTGGGTATCTTTATTTGTAGACGTTTCGCCAACCAGTGGCTCTGTCAAATACAATACAAGGACAACATATACAGACTGTAGAACTATATGCAAACGAAATTAAAACATCCAGATGTTGCACATGTGTCTAGTTCATCATCTTATCGGTAGTGTATACCATTGATGTACATCTATCCCCTTATCTCCCTTGCTTTAAATAATGTTTAACCTTACTGGGTTATCCTATGTTAAATCTAAATAAGATATCAATAATGCATGGATGTATGTCATCACACTTTACTACTCCAGTGTTACCTCAAAGACTATGTCACCACAGTTTACTAGTCAAGTGTTACCTCAAAGACTATGTCACCACAGTTTACTAGTCAAGTGTTACCTCAAAGACTATGTCACCACAGTTTACTAGTCCAGTGTTGCCTCAAAGACTATGTCACCACAGTTTACTAGTCCAGTGTTACCTTAAAGACTATGTCATCACAGTTTACTACTCCAGTGTTACCTCAAAGACTATGTCACCACAGTTTACTAGTCCAGTGTTACCTTAAGGACTATGGCATCACAATGTCTAACAATGTCAAGGAAGTTCTTCACACAGCTAGACAACGAGCCTTTATCTTCTTGGTAAAATCGACGAGCGCAACGCAGAACGCGTGAGAATGTTGGGATCCAGAGTTAACGAACACCAGAACAGGAACCAAGCGCAGCAACATGATCTAATCTGCTGACACAGCACCCAGAAGAAAACAGAGCAGATCCTACATCCTACAACTCCAGGGAGGCCACGTTCACATACACGAGTAACTGTAACAAACCTGTACCTCTTTGTAACCTTACACACGCTAAACCACTGGCATACATGTTACAGGAACATTCTTAGGGTAAGAAGGGGACGCAGCGACCTCCGGAAGCGATTCTGCGTAATAAGGCTGTACGGGAATAGGGTACACAATCTGAAACAACACTACACAGCACAGTAACACTCTGTAACAACACTACACAGCATAGTAACACTGTAACAGCACTACACAGCACAGTAACACTCTGTAAGAACACTTTACAGCACAGTAACACTCCGTAACAACACTATACAGCACAGTACCACTCTGTGTCAACACTACACAGCACAGTAGCACTGTAACAACACTAGAACACTATACAGCACAGTAACACCCTGTACCAATACTACACAGCACAGTAACACTCTGTATCAATACTACACAGAACAGTAACACTGTGCCAATACTACACAACACAGTAACACTGTACCAATACTACACAGCACAGTAACACTCTGTACCAATACTACACAGAACAGTAACACTGTACCAATACTAC
>NC_069444.1:13002400-13019900 GCF_026875155.1 Cherax quadricarinatus
AGGATGAACCAGCAAGACTGGACCTCATATTCACCCTGAGTAGCTCGGACATCGAGGACATCACATATGAAAGGCCCCTCGGAGCTAGTGATCAAGTGGTTCTGAGCTTTGAATACACAGTAGAGTTACAAGTGGAGAAGGTAACAGGAGTAGGATGGGAAAAGCCAAATTACAAAAAGGGGGACTACAGAGGCATGAGGAACTTTCTGTAGGAGGTTCAGTGGGAAAGAGAATTGGTAGGAAAAATCAGTAAACGAATGTGACAACAAAATGCAAGGAGGCAGAGGAAAGGTATGTTCCCAAGAGCAATAGAAATAATGGGAAGGCCAGAACGAGCCCTTGGTTTACCCAAAGGTGTGGGGAGGCAAAAACTAAGTGTGCGAGAGAGTGGAAAAAGTACAGAAAACAAAGGACCCAGGAAAATAAAGAGATTAATCGAAGAGCCAGAAATGAGCATGCACAGAAAAGGAAGGAGGTTCAGTGACAGTACGAAAACGACACAGTATCGAAAGTCAAGTCTGACCCGAAGCTGTTGTACAGCCACATCAGGAGGAAGACAACAGTCAAGGACCAAAAAGTATGTGATGAACTCAACATGAGATTTAAGGAAGTTTTACTGTGGAGACAGAAACGACTCTGGGAAGTCAAAATAGGGGGGTACATGAACAAGGGATATACCAACAAGTGCTGGATGAAATACACACACCCGAGGAGGTGAAGAAGCTGCCAAGTGAACTTGATACCTCAAAGGCGGTTGGACCGGACATCTCTCCAGGAGTTCTTAGAGAGGGAGCAGAGACACTGTGTGTGCCACTAACAACAATTTTCAACACATCCATTGAAACTGGGCAACTACCTGAGGTATGGAAGACGACAAATGTAGTCCCTATTTTTAAGAAAAGAGACAGATACGAGGCACTAAACTACAGACCAGTGTCACTGACGTTTATAGTGCGCAAAGTCATGGAGAAGATTATCGGGAGGAGAGTGGTGGAGCACTTGGAATGGATCAAGCTTATAAACGACAACCAGCACGGATTCAGGGAAGGAAAATCCTGTGTCACAAACCTACTGGAGTTTTATGACAAGGTAACGGAAGACACGAGAGGGGTGGGTAGATTGCATTTTCTTGGACTGCAAGAAGGCCCTCGACACAGTTCCTCACAAGAGATTAGTGCAAACGCTAGAGGATCAGGCATGTATAACAGGAAGGGCACTGCAATGGATCAGAGAATACCTGACAGGGAGGCAACAACGAGTCATGGTATGTGACGATGTATCAGTGGGCGCCTGTGACGAGCGGGTTTCCACTGGGGTCAGTCCTAGGACCAGTGCTATTTTTTGGTATCTCTGAATGACAAAACGGAAGGGACAGACTTAGAAGTGTCTCTGTTTGCAGATGATGTGAAGTTAATGAGGAGAATTAAATCAGATGAGGATCAGGCAGGAATACAAAAACATCTGGACAGGCTGGAAGCCTGGTCCAACAACTGGCTACTCGAATTGAACCCCACCAAATGCAAAGTCGTGAAGATCGGGAAAGGGCAAAGAAGACCGCAGACAGAATATACTCTAGGTGGCCAAAGACTGCAAACCTCACTCAAGGAAAAGGATCTTGGGGTGAGTATAATACTGAGCACATCTCCTGAAGCGCACATCAACCACATAACTGCTGCAACATATAGGCGCCTGTCAAACCTGAGAACAGCGTTCCGATACCTTAGTAAGGATCGTTCAAGACTCTGTACACCGTGTACGTCAGGCCCATACTGGGGTATGCAGCACCAGTTTGGAACCCGCACCTGGTCAAGCACGTCAAGAAATTAGAGAAAGTGAAAAGGTTTGCAACAAGATTAGTTCCAGAGCTAAGGGGAATGTCCTATGAAGAAACGCTAAGAGAAATCGGCCTGACGACACTAAAAAACAGGAGGGTCAGGGGAGACATGATAACGACATACAAAATACTGCGAGGAATTGATAAGGTGGGCAGAGACAGTATGTTCCAGAGATGGGACACAGAAACAAGGGGTCACAACTGGAAGTTGAAGACTCGGATGAGTCAAAGAGATGTTAGGAAGTATTAATTTAGTCATAGAGTTGTCAGGAAGTGGAACCTTCTGGCAAGTGACGTAGTGGAGGTAGGAACCATACATAGTTTTAAGACGAGGTATGATAAAGCTCATGGAGCAGGGAGAGAGGTTACCAAGTAGCGATCAGTGAAGAGGTGGGGCCAGGAGCTATGTCTCGACCCCTGCAACCACAAATAGTTGAGTACATACACATATACCAGAAATGATCTCTGGATGCTGTTATTCTTACCTATAGTTGTACTCTTACCTGTACTTGTACTCTTTCCTGTACCTGTACTCTTACCTGTGTGTGTACTCTTACCTGTACTTGTACTCTTACTTGTACTTGTACTCTTTCCTGTACCTGTACTCTTACCTGTGTGTGTACTCTTACCTGTACTTATACTCTTACCAGTACTTGTACTCTTACTTGTACTTGTACTCTTACCTATGACCACATGTAATCATACAAGTATCTGTGGCTTCTACCTGTAATGAACGAGTTTCACTCCTGTACACTGCTGGATTTAACTAGGAATATATATATATATATATATATATATATATATATATATATATATATATATATATATATATATATATATATATAAATATATATTATTGCAATAAGATCACAGTAAACAGGTGATTTCAGAATATGCAAAACAACCACTGTGAAAGAATAGAGAAATTCCAAGCGATTTCGTGACTCACATTATCAAGGAACATGGTTCCTTGATAATGTGAGTAGTCACGAAAGCGCTTGGAATTTCTCTATTCTTTCACAGTGGTTGTTTTGCATATATATATATATATATATATATAAAATATATATATATATATATATATATATATATATATATATATATATATATATATATATATATATCGTGCCGAATATGTAAAACTGGTCAATTAGCAAGAACTCATTTAAAATTAAGTCCTTTCTGAAAATTTCTCTTATACGTTCAAAGATATATTTTTTCATTAATGTTAATATAAAAAATTTTAATTTTGCACCAAAAGAATGTGAGGGAAAAGTAGGTGTAAGTGGGGTTAAGGTTGTTCGGGCAACCAGGAACCATTAGCGAGTTACGTCGCGCGCACCCCCCCCCCCACCTCTGGCGGGCTGGGGCAAAACTAGTTCCTGGTGTCCGATTTGTTAAAGTTTCTACTCCTGGTAATATTGACCTTACCTGGTGTGGGTTGAAGTTTGAAGAGTCACTTCACCTCCACTCTTCTCCTAATCAGGTAGGGTGATCTACCAGGAGTATTACTGTTTGTTCTTTTCTTTTGTTTGCTGGTTACCAGTAATGATTTTGGCATTTATCATTCTTTTCCATTCTTAAATGTTATATTATCATGACTATGGGTAACCAGTTTATTTTTTCTTATTACCAGCTCTGTTTCTGGCGTGGTCTTCCAGGATAGACGCCAGATAAAGGAGCAAGACATGTGTTAATAATACTTATTAACATTATTCTACTACTACTGGCCCTTACCTATTCTACTTGTGGTGCTCCATCCAAGTGGTAGGAAATTCCAAAACATCGGATTATCACCATCCGCCCTGGATAACCTACATCAATAATATCAGAAGATCTATCCAGGGCCTTACCTACTCCTGCCCAACTACAAGAACTGAAGGCCATTTTTTTTATTTAAATTTTAAGTAAAATCCTCAAAAATCATTCTTATTTTTCCTAGTCATTTCTTTATTTATTTATTTTTCCATTAGCTTCTTTTGTTCAGTTGGAAGGCGTTCCACTGACAAGAATCTTAGAAAACTTACTTAACCTTATTATAACAAGAGCAATTTATTTTAGCCTAACCCAACTAAATATATTTTAAATACGTTTACAATAATTTAGTACTAAACAAACACACTCAAATATATTTTTTTCGTTAGGTTCAGAATGATTTTGGCGAAATTATTGCATACACAGATTTTCACTTGTCCTATATAGCAAGATGAGCGTTGCTATTTAAGCCAAGATCGCAAGTTCTGCCTATTGGGCACGACATATATATAAATTATATATATAATATATATATATATATATTTTATATATATATATATATATGTATATATATATCTGTTCCAGCGGCTCAGTGCGGCTGTTCAAAGGGGTAATGCCTGCTGTATTTTGGGCACACGCCCCAGCTCTGAGGAGCTGGATGAGTTTTTTCGCCTTATAATCGGTGATACACACGTAACAACATGTACCTTATATGCCACCTTTGTATCAACAATGTATCTCTTAAATCTTCTGTACCATATTATGTAATAAAACATTCCTATTGGAAAAAATATATATATATATATATATATATATATATATATATATATATATATATATATATATATATATATTAATATATATATATATGCAATAAGATCACAGTAAACAGGTGATTTCAAAATATGCAAAACAACCACTCTGAAAGAATAGAGAAATTCCAAGCGCTTTCGTGACTACTCACATTATCAAGGAACTATGAAAGTGAAGCATCCAAGGAAGCTATATAAGGGGTCGGCCAGCACCTCACTATCAGATCCCACAACGGTTAAACACGTGACGCGCGGCGAGCCAACTTGGACAGGTCCTTTGCAAAACTCACCTTATATAGCTTCCTTGGATGCTTCACTTTCATAGTTCCTTGATAATGTGAGTAGTCACGAAAGCGCTTGGAATTTCTCTATTCTTTCAGAGTGGTTGTTTTGCATATATATATATATATATATATATATATATATATTATATATATATATATATTATATATATATTATATAAATATATATAAATATATATAAATTTGTGTACTCACCTAGTTGAGGTTGCGGGGGTCGAGTCCGAGCTCCTGGCCCCGCCTCTTCACTGATCGCTACTAGGTCACTCTCCCTGAACCGTGAGCTTTATCATACCTCTGCTTAAAGCTATGTATGGATCCTGCCTCCACTACATCGCTTCCCAAACTATTCCACTTCCTGACTATTCTGTGGCTGAAGAAATACTTCCTAACATCCCTGTGATTCATCTGTGTCTTCAGCTTCCAACTGTGTCCCCTTGTTACTGTGTCCAATCTCTGGAACATCCTGTCTTTGTCCACCTTGTCAGTTCCTCCCAGTATTTTGTATGTCGTTATCATGTCCCCCCCTATCTCTCCTGTCCTCCAGTGTCGTCAGGTTGATTTCCCTTAACCTCTCCTCGTAGGACTTAGCTCTGGGACTAGTCTTGTTGCAAACCTTTGCACTTTCTCTAATTTCTTCACGTGCTTGGCTAGGTGTGGGTTCCAAACTGGTGCCGCATACTCCAATATGGGCCTAACGTACACGGTGTACAGGGTCCTGAATGATTCCTTATTAAGATGTCGGAATGCTGTTCTGAGGTTTGCTAGGCGCCCATATGCTGCAGCAGTTATTTGGTTGATGTGCGCTTCAGGAGATGTGCCTGGTGTTATACTCACCCCAAGATCTTTTTCCTTGAGTGAGGTTTGTAGTCTCTGGCCCCCTAGACTGTACTCCGTCTGCGGCCTTCTTTACCCTTCCCCAATCTTCATGACTTTGCACTTGTTGGGATTGAACTCCAGGAGCCAATTGCTGGACCAGGTCTGCAGCCTGTCCAGATCCCTTTGTAGTTCTGCCTGGTCTTCGATCGAGTGAATTCTTCTCATCAACTTCACGTCATCTGCAAACAGGGACACCTCAGAGTCTATTCCTTCCGTCATGTCGTTCACAAATACCAGAAACAGCACTGGTCCTAGGACTGACCCCTGCGGGACCCCGCTGGTCACAGGTGCCCACTCTGACACCTCGCCACGTACCATGACTCGCTGCTGTCTTCCTGACAAGTATTCCTTGATCCATTGTAGTGCCTTCCCTGTTATCCCTGCTTGGTCCTCCAGTTTTTGCACCAATCTCTTGTGTGGAACTGTGTCAAACGCCTTCTTGCAGTCCAAGAAAATGCAATCCACCCACCCCTCTCTCTCTTGTCTTACTGCTGTCACCATGTCATAGAACTCCAGTAGGTTTGTGACACAGGATTTCCCGTCCCTGAAACCATGTTGGCTGCTGCTGATGAGATCGTTCCTTTCTAGGTGTTCCACCACTCTTCTCCTGATAATCTTCTCCATGATTTTGCATACTATACATGTCAGTGACACTGGTCTGTAGTTTAATGCTTCATGTCTGTCTCCTTTTTTAAAGATTGGGACTACATTTGCTGTCTTCCATGCCTCAGGCAATCTCCCTGTTTCGATAGATGTATTGTGTGTGTGTATTTGTGTGTGTGTGTTTGTGTGTGTGTGTATTAGCTTTAAGGTCAAAAATATAAAATTAAATTACCTTCAAGGTCATTAAAAATAACACGTAGGTAGGTCTGACCTGACTTCCACTAGTGACCTTGATCTGTGATCTTCAGGTCCCTGAAACACGTGCAGTCGTCTGACCTTTGACCTCTACTAAATGACCCTGACCTGTGTGTATCCTCTTAGCAAATGTTCTCTTTCAGCCTGATAAGAGACAAGACTCTATTGAGCTTTTTAACCCAGGAGGGTTAGCCACCAAGGATAACCAAAGAAAGTAAGTGCGTCATCGAGGACTGTCTGTCTTATTTCAATTGTGGGTCTTCAATAATGTCCCCCCAGGATGCGACCCACACCAGTCGATTAACACCCAGGTACCTACTTATTGCTAAGTGAGCGGGATAACAGGTGCAAGGAAACACCCCCAATGTTTACACCCATGTCAGGGATCGAACCACGGACACTCAGTGTGTGAGGCAAGAGTGTTGCCTGCCAGGCCACGGGGCACCGTGGTTACCTTGAGACGTGGTCTGGGACCGGGCACATGGGAGGGGGAGCCGCCCCCTAAAGAAACATTAGTAAACAACAGACATATTTATGGGTGACCTCCACAGTGTCCAGTCATCAAGACACTGACTGCCACCACAAATAATCTTGACTTTGGAGGTAAAATCCGAAAATGATAAAATCGGCAAAGTACAAACACACACACACACACAAACAAACAAACATAACAGACAGGTGATTACACTAGTCAGGATAATAAGCAGCAGTCAAATGAAGGTGAGGGATAAACCAAAGCAGGAAGTGAGGGAGGGAGAGGGAGAGAGGGAGGAAGGGAGGGTGAGAAAGATGAGAGTGAGGATGTAACAGGGAGGGAGGACAGAAGGGAGGTATGCAGTGAGTTAGAAAATGGGGAGGGAGGGAGGGAGGGAAGGTAGGTAAGGGTGTCAGAATCTACCTCTGGGAGGGAGAGAGGTAGGTAGGGAGGGGAGTGAAGGAGTAAGGAAGGCAAGAATGTGTGTTCTACAACAGCACTTGTAGTGGTGTAAAGTCTATCTACACCTCCTGGTTATTACTACATCCTCACTACCGCTGCTACGTCATATGTGACGAGTGAGACAGATAAACAAATAGAGACCTGTTGTCCTTTCTCTCATATTCTCTCTTTCCCTTTCATCTCCTTCCTTATTCTACCTTATCTTCTTCTAGTACAGGTAAGTACCTTAACACACTGCAGGTCACACAGGTAAGTACCTTAACACACTGCAGGTCACACAGGTAAGTACCTTAAGACACTGCAGGTCACGCAGGTAAGTACCTTAACACACTGCAGGTCACGCAGGTAAGTACCTTAAAACACTGCAGGTCACACAGGTAAGTACCTTAAGACACTGCAGGTCACGCAGGTAAGTACCTTAACACACTGCAGGTCACACAGGTAAGTACCTTAAAACACTGCAGGTCACACAGGTAAGTACCTTAAGACACTGCATGTCACGCAGGTAAGTACCTTAAGACACTGCAGGTCACGCACGTAAGTACCTTAAGACACTGCAGATCACGCAGGTAAGTACCTTAAGACACTGCAGGTAACCTCCAGGTAAGTACCTTAAGACACTGCAGGTCACGCACGGAAGTCATCAAGTTAAGGGTAACTAAAGAATATCACGTTAATGGTCAGTGTTAACCTTTGGTTTAACACGACTTCGTGTTGGTGAGGATCTTGAACTGTCTGTCAACTCCCTCTCTCCAAGGACCCCTCCTGGTCTCCTATTAGGAACCCTCCTGGTCCCCTTCTAGTACGCCTTCTGGTCTCCTAGGACCCCTCCTCCTCCCATTCTAGGACTCCTCCTGTGACCCCTCTTGGTCTCCTTCTTGGACCCCTCCTGGACTCCTTTTTAAACTCCTCCTGGTCCCCTTCTAGGACTCCTTCTGGTCTCCTTCTTGGGCCCCTCTTGGTTCCCTTCTAGGACCCATCCTAGGACCCCTTTTCCATGAATGTCTATCAGTTTTCTTCCTGACTGAACTTTCTCCAAGAACTCCTCCTGTGACCTCATTCCCTCCACGATGTTCCCGTCTCCAAGCAACCGCACAGTAGCTTCAGTTATAGCATCAGGTTTCCAATAGCCTTGTGAGACGTAAAATTTAGGTGGGCAGGCAATCATAGCAGACTCCAGGATTCCCAGTAAATGGAGCACAAAATGGAAATACAAATACAAAATCCTTGCATTAGCTATGGATTACATATATAACCTCAACGTCTTGCAAGGCCAGTGGAAACCCGATGCTATAATTACCCATGTCCTAAATTCACTTCGCGAACTTAGCTTAGTTCGTGTACTTGACCGTATTTCTCCATTAGGCTTCATACCAGACATAGAGAAAAGCACAAAATTATCATGAAAGTCACCTCGGTAGCAGACACTGACAAACTGCAAGATGTAACCCAAGTCCTGCAGCGGCTGGTAGAAAATAATGTTCAGTGGGGACAAATTCCAACTCCTCAGACATGGAAAAAATAAAGAACTTAAGAAAGGCAATTTATTCAGGTACCCATAAATACAATTACATAATACAACCACAGATGGAGATGAATGATAGCTCTAGGTCAATCGTGTTGATTGCAACCCGAAAGGCCTTGAGCTATCGTTCAACTCCCCCCCCCTGGTTGTTTTGCATCTTGTATCGCTTGTTCGCGATTTTTGCACATGTGTCTAATTTATCAAATTGTGGGTTCTCTGAACCATTTATGTACACTGGTGTCTGACACAGCAACATCTTGTGATCTTGATACAGGGAATTTTTCACTTGCCTAACCTATACGATTTATCTATTCCTACATGTGGATTGTAGATGAATGGTTCAGAGAACCGACATGTTGTTAAATTAGACACATGTGCAACTCTTGGGTATCTTTATTGAGGAAACCATACTGAGGAAACCATTCTTCTACAATCCTGTCAGACACTACAACTTCTTGGGATCTTAATACTTGGGAATTCTTCGCTTGCCTAACCCTTGGGCACGACCTACTTCCACATTGGACAAATGTGACACCACCTACGACTGCTGCACCTCACCTGTCTACGGTTTATAAGCTGCTTCTCCGCTCATATGCCGTATTCTATTCAAGATTGATGGACTGACCACATCGACTCAAGGTTGAGGGACTGATCACCTCATCCTCCTCCTGTTCTTCAAGTTTCTCCTTTGTATGGACTGATGAAGCCACTGTGTGGCGCAAACGTTTCCTCAATAAAGATACCCAAGAGTTGCACATGTATCTAATTTAACAACTTCCTACATGTGGATTTGTCCAATGTGATACCGCCTACAACTGCTCCACCTCACCTGTCTACAGTATAAACCACTTCTTCGTGCATATGCTGTATTCTTTTCAAGACTGATGGACTGATTACATCGACTCCAGGCTGAGGGACTGACTACCTCAAATACTATTACTACAAGTGTGTTAGGTAAGACACATATGCAACATTTTAACGTTATTACTACAAGGTTGCTGGACTACTTACATCATATTTACTTCACTACTACTGCTTCCTCTGTATTTTAAAAAGTCTACTGTGTAGGCGAAACGTTTCATCAATAGAGATACCCAGCTGCTGCACTTGTGTCTTACTCATCATCACATACACAGAAGATACTGGAGAGCTTGTATCCAAACCTGCACACAGTGTACGAATTAATTGCTCTACCATATTGTATTACTACTACTACTACTACAACTTTTGTCACTACTACTACTACTACCACTACTACTGCACCTCACTCTGAGCCTTTATATACCCTCTGTGTCCATGTATTGTTTGTGGATTGAGACACTTATGCAACATATGGGAATCTTTATTCAGGAAACATTTGTTCAACCTTTGGACGAAGACCTACTTCGACTAGTGGATGGTACCACTATGACCCCGCCTCCTCCTGCTTCACCTCACCTCACTACAGTATATAAGCCACGTCTACAGCCCTATGCTGTACATTCTACAAGATTGATGGATTGAACACATCGACTCCAGGCTGAGGGACTGATTACCTCAAACTCCTCCTCTCCTTACGCCTTTCAACTTTGTATTAAAGGACTGAAGAAGCCACTGTGTGGCGAAACGTTTCCTGAATAAAGATTCCCATATGTTGCATAAGTGTCTCAATCTTCAACTTGTCGGTTTTTCAAACCATTCATCACAACATGTATTGTTTGTAATGGCTTGATAAAGCTCCTGGAGAGCGAAACGTTGCCACAATAAAATGTCACATTAGTTGCACTTGTGTCCTTTCTCCTCCTATTCCATGTGCCTTAATTTTCCTATTGAGGAAAATTAAGGCACATGGAATAGGAGGAGAAATTTTTTCCTGGATAGAGGCATGGTTGACAAATAGGCAGCAGAGAGTTTGCATAAATGGGGAGAAATCAGAGTGGGGAAGCGTCACGAGCGGTGTTCCACAGGGGTCAGTGTTGGGCCCCATGCTGTTCACAATCTACATAAACGACATAGATGACGGCATAAAGAGCGACATCGGCAAGTTTGCCGATGACACTAAAATAGGCCATCGAATTCATTCTGACGAGGACATTAGAGCACTCCAGGAAGATTTGAATAGACTGATGGAGTGGTCGGAGAAGTGGCAGAATGCAGTTTAATATAGACAAATGCAAAGTTCTAAATGCTGGACAGGACAATAACCATGCCACATATAAACTAAATAATGTAGATCTTAATATTACGGATTGCGAAAAAGATTTAGGAGTTCTGGTTAGCAGTAATCTGAAACCAGACAACAGTGCATAAGTGTTCGCAATAAAGCTAATAGAATCCTTGGCTTCATATCAAGAAGCATAAATAATAGGAGTCCTCAGGTTGTTCTTCAACTCTATACATCCTTGGTTAGGCCTCATTTAGATTATGCTGCACAGTTTTGGTCACCGTATTACAGAATGGATATAAATTCTCTGGAAAATGTACAAAGGAGGATGACAAAGTTGATCCCATGTATCAGAAACCTTCCCTATGAGGATAGACTAAGGGCCCTGAATCTGCACTCTCTAGAAAGACGTAGAATTAGGGGGGATATGACTAAGGTGTATAAATGGAAGACAGGAATAAATAAAGGGGATGTAAATAGTGTGCTGAAAATATCTAGCCTAGACAGGACTCGCAGCAATGGTTTTAAGTTGGAAAAATTCAGATTCAGGAAGGATATAGGAAAGTACTGGTTTGGTAATAGAGTTGTGGATGAGTGGAACAAACTCCCGAGTACAGTTATAGATGCCAGAACGTTGTGTAGCTTTAAAAATAGGTTGGATAAATACATGAGTGGGTGTGGGTGGGTGTGAGTTGGACCTGATAGCTTGTGCTACCAGGTCGGTTGCCGTGTTCCTCCCTTAAGTCAATGTGACCTGACCTGACTAGGTTGGGTGCATTGGCTTAAGCCGGTAGGAGACTTGGACCTGCCTCGCATGGGCCAGTAGGCCTTCTGCAGTGTTCCTTCGTTCTTATGTTCTTATGTTCTTACTTTACAAACCTGCACATACCCAAAACAAAGTACTGGAGTCAGATATATTGCTGGAAGTGCAAAACAACGTACTGGAGTCAGGAATATTGCTGGAAGTGCGAAACAACGTACTGGAGTCAGAAATATTGCTGGAAGTGTAAAACAGACGCAGTGAAAAGTATGGGGTGGGTACGGGTACAATAATAGAGCACTGTGTCAACATCCGTGGGCCTCGCCTACCCAAAATATAAGAGAAGTACCGCCGGAACAAGCCAGGAGCTACACTATTAAAGATGAAAGTGGATCACTACCTCCATCAAGTGCCACATCAACAAGACAATGATGGCTATATGGGCCAGAGGGTTGCCAACAGCAACAGCCTGGTTGGCTAAGCAATCAACAAGGAGGCTTGCTCCCAGTTGGAGCCGCTGCAGTACATAAGAACATAAGAAGGAGCACTGGAGCAGGCCTACTGGCCCATGTTAGGCCAAGTCACATCCACTTAAAAAGGTCCAAGTCACATCCACTTAAAAAGGAGCACTGCAGAAGACCTACTGGCTCAGGCTACTATCAAGATAGTCACAGGTAAATCGCTAGTAAAACACGAGAGAACACGAGAATAAAACAAAATAAATTAAAAAAATGAGCAGGATAACTGGGGAGGATGTAAGAGAGGGAAGAAATGGGGAGAGGAGAACGGGAGGGTGAGGGGATAAATGGGTTAGGGGGTGGGGAGAAAAGGGAGAGGTGGGGAGAGTGAGAGTAGCGACCAGGGGCGAGGACAACCTGCTACTTAACTAGCATACCTTCCTTCCCTCCCCCCCTCCCTCTCCTATCCCTCTCACCTATCAATCCCCCACTAAACTTCCCCTCTACTAACCCCCCCCCACCACCACCCCTCTCCAGTACCTCTGAATATTATCCTCTGTATGAATGTAAATATACATTTATAATAGACGTTTCGCCATCAGTGGCTTTATCAATATAAATTCTAGGACATAACTTGAAGACAGTAGAACTATGTACAGAAGATGAGGTAATCAGTCCCTCAACCTAGGAGTAGGTGCGAACAGCACCATAGTCCACGACTATGGTGCTCTTCGCACCTACTCCTAGGTTGAGGGACTGATTACCTCATCTTCTGTACATAGTTCTACTGTCTTCAAGTTATGTCCTAGAATTTATATTGATAAAGCCACTGGATGGCGAAACGTCTACAATAAAGATACCCAGATGTTGCACATGTGTCTTAATCTCATCTTGTCGGTATTATATACCATTCGTACACATACATTTATACACAGAATATGGATATTACATCCATATTCCCCTTTCCCCTCCCCTCGCTTTCCTAAGAACATAAGAAAGGAGGAACACTGCAACAGGCCTACTGGCCCATACTAGGCAGGTCCTTCTCAAATCCAACCCACTAACAATATTCTATCCTACATGATGGAATATGACAGGGAAACAGCGTGTTCCCACTTTGTAATTATCATACATAATAAAAATTATTATCCTTCTATCGTCCTCTCCACTTGTCCTCGCATCGTTCTTCCGTGTACACCAATACTACCTTCACCAACACGCCCGGGCACGACATACCACACACACACACACACACACACACGTGTAAGTACACACACACCAAACCGCTGGGCAGCATCAGTGACGTGCAACCTTGCTAAGGTAACGAAGAAGACCTCTCAGGGAAGGAGTGAGGATGCTGGATCACTCAGAGAGGAGAACCAGCATCAGTGACAACCAACATGAACCCACAGATGGCTGATCTTGTCTCACCAACGTACTGGAGTTACTGACAAGGAAGGGCAGACTGCATCTTCCAGGACCCCCAGGAAAACATTTCCACTGTGTTACTTACTAAAGGGTGATCCACAAGATTGAATAGCATCCAGGGATACGAGAAGTCACGCAGCGGATCAAAGAGTACCTGAAGGAGACAAAACAAAGATAAACGGTGTGATACGAAGTGTCAAACTGGATGATTAAAGTACCTACCATGACCCCAGGTACAGTGTTCTACCCTGGAGATGTACACTGTGTACACTGTGCTATTGTACCTACCATGACCCCAGGTACAGTGTTCCACCCTGGAGATGTACACTGTGTACACTGTGCTATTGTACCTACCATGACCCCAGGTACAGTGTTCCACTCTGGAGATGTACACTGTGTACACTGTGCTACTGTACCTACCATGACCCCAGGTACAGTGTTCCACCCTGGAGATGTACACTGTGTACACTGTGCTATTGTACCTACCATGACCCCAGGTACAGTGTTCCACCCTGGAGATGTACACTGTGTACACTGTGCTATTGTACCTACCATGACCCCAGGTACAGTGTTCCACCCTGGAGATGTACACTGTGTACACTGTGCTATTGTACCTACCATGACCCCAGGTACAGTGTTCTACCCTGGAGATGTACACTGTGTACACTGTGCTATTGTACCTACCATGACCCCAGGTACAGTGTTCTACCCTGGAGATGTACACTGTGTACACTGTGCTACTGTACCTACCATGACCCTAGGTACAGTGTTCCACCCTGGAGATGTACACTGTGTGTACACTGTGCTACTGTACCTACCATGACCCCAGGTACAGTGTTCTACCCTGGAGATGTACACTGTGTGTACACTGCTACTGTACCCACCATGACCCCAGGTACAGTGTTCCACCCTGGAGGTGTACACTGTGTGTGTGACTGTACCTACTATGACCCCAGGTACAGTGTTCCACCCTTGACATGGACCGAAAAAAGAAAGTCGAAAGAAGAGGATGAGGAGGAGGAGGAGGGGGAGGAGGACGAGGGCAGGACGGGAAGAGGAGGAGGGGAAGGGGAGAAGAGGAGAATGAGGGGGTAATGTGCTGTGGTACAACGAAGCGGTCCAAGCGTGTGTACCACTGGTCCAGGTGTGTGAAGCACGGGTCCAGGTGTGTGTACCATTAGTCTAGGTGTGTGGAGCACGGGTCCAGGTGTGTGTACCACTGATCCAGGTGTGTGGACCACTGGTCCAGGTGTGTGGACCACTGGTCCAGGTGTGTGTACCACTGATCCAGGTGTGTGGACCACTGGTCCAGGTGTGTGGACCACTGGTCCAGGTGTGTGTACCACTGATCCAGGTGTGTGGACCACTGGTCCAGGTGTGTGAAGCACGGGTCCAGGTGTGTGTACCATTAGTCTAGGTGTGTGGAGCACGGGTCCAGGTGTGTGTACCACTGATCCAGGTGTGTGGACCACTGGTCCAGGTGTGTGGACCACTGGTCCAGGTGTGTGTACCACTGATCCAGGTGTGTGGACCACTGGTCCAGGTGTGTGGACCACTGGTCCAGGTGTGTGTACCACTGATCCAGGTGTGTGGACCACTGGTCCAGGTGTGTGTACCACTGATCCAGGTGTGTGGACCACTGGTCCAGGTGTGTGGACCACTGGTCCAGGTGTGTGTACCACTGATCCAGGTGTGTGGACCACTGGTCCAGGTGTGTGTACCACTGATCCAGGTGTGTGGACCACTGGTCCAGGTGTGTGTACCACTGGTCCAGGTGTGTGGACCACTGGTCCAGGTGTGTGTACCACTGATCCAGGTGTGTGGACCACTGGTCCAGGTGTGTGTACCACTGATCCAGGTGTGTGGACCACTGGTCCAGGTGTGTGGACCACTGGTCCAGGTGTGTGTACCACTGATCCAGGTGTGTGGACCACTGGTCCAGGTGTGTGAAGCACGGGTCCAGGTGTGTGTACCATTAGTCTAGGTGTGTGGAGCACGGGTCCAGGTGTGTGTACCACTGATCCAGGTGTGTGGACCACTGGTCCAGGTGTGTGGACCACTGGTCCAGGTGTGTGTACCACTGATCCAGGTGTGTGGACCACTGGTCCAGGTGTGTGGACCACTGGTCCAGGTGTGTGTACCACTGATCCAGGTGTGTGGACCACTGGTCCAGGTGTGTGAAGCACGGGTCCAGGTGTGTGTACCATTAGTCTAGGTGTGTGGAGCACGGGTCCAGGTGTGTGTACCACTGATCCAGGTGTGTGGACCACTGGTCCAGGTGTGTGGACCACTGGTCCAGGTGTGTGTACCACTGATCCAGGTGTGTGGACCACTGGTCCAGGTGTGTGGACCACTGGTCCAGGTGTGTGTACCACTGATCCAGGTGTGTGGACCACTGGTCCAGGTGTGTGTACCACTGATCCAGGTGTGTGGACCACTGGTCCAGGTGTGTGGACCACTGGTCCAGGTGTGTGTACCACTGATCCAGGTGTGTGGACCACTGGTCCAGGTGTGTGTACCACTGATCCAGGTGTGTGGACCACTGGTCCAGGTGTGTGGACCACTGGTCCAGGTGTGTGGACCACTGGTCCAGGTGTGTGGACCACTGGTCCAGGTGTGTGGACCACTGGTCCAGGTGTGTGGACCACTGGTCCAGGTGTGTGGACCACTGGTCCAGGTGTGTGGACCATTGGTCCAGGTGTGTGGACCACTGGTCCAGGTGTGTGGACCACTGGTCCAGGTGTGTGGACCACTGGTCCAAGTGTGTGGACCACTGGTCCAGGTGTGTGGACCACTGGTCCAGGTGTGTGGACCACTGGTCCAGGTGTGTGGACCACTGGTCCAGGTGTACCACTGGTCCAGGTGTGTGTACCACTGATCCAGGTGTGTGGACCACTGGTCCAGGTGTGTGGACCACTGGTCCAGGTGTGTGGACCACTGGTCCAGGTGTGTGGACCACTGGTCCAGGTGTGTGGACCACTGGTCCAGGTGTGTGGACCACTGGTCCAGGTGTGTGGACCACTGGTCCAGGTGTGTGGACCACTGGTCCAGGTGTGTGGACCACTGGTCCAGGTGTGTGGACCACTGGTCCAGGTGTGTGGACCACTGGTCCAGGTGTGTGGAGCACGGGTCCAGGTGTGTGGACCACTGGTCCAGGTGTGTGGACCACTGGTCCAGGTGTGTGGACCACTGGTCCAGGTGTGTGGACCACTGGTCCAGGTGTGTGGATCACTGGTCCAGGTGTGTGGACCACTGGTCCAGGTGTGTGGACCACTGGTCCAGGTGTGTGGACCACTGATCCAGGTGTGTGGACCACTGGTCCAGGTGTGTGGACCACTGGTCCAGGTGTGTGGACCACTGGTCCAGGTGTGTGGACCACTGGTCCAGGTGTGTGGAGCACGGGTCCAGGTGTGTGGACCACTGGTCCAGGTGTGTGGACCACTGGTCCAGGTGTGTGGACCACTGGTCCAGGTGTGTGGACCACTGGTCCAGGTGTGTGGATCACTGGTCCAGGTGTGTGGACCACTGGTCCAGGTGTGTGGACCACTGGTCCAGGTGTGTGGATCACTGGTCCAGGTGTGTGGACCACTGGTCCAGGTGTGTGGACCACTGGTCCAGGTGTGTGGACCACTGATCCAGGTGTGTGGACCACTGGTCCAGGTGTGTGGACCACTGGTCCAGGTGTGTGGACCACTGGTCCAGGTGTGTGGACCACTGGTCCAGGTGTGTGGAGCACGGGTCCAGGTGTGTGGACCACTGGTCCAGGTGTGTGGACCACTGGTCCAGGTGTGTGGACCACTGGTCCAGGTGTG
>NC_069444.1:13024900-13059900 GCF_026875155.1 Cherax quadricarinatus
AGGAACCTGGGGTGAGTATCAGAGACCTGAGGTGAGTGTAAGGGACCTGGGGTGAGTGTCAGGGACCTGGGGTGAGTGCCAGGGACCTGGGGTGAGTGTCAGGGACCTGGGGAGAGTGTAAGGGACCTGGGGTGAGTGTCAGGGACCTGTGGTGAGTGTCAGGGACCTGAGGTGGGTGTAAGGGACCTGGGGTGAGTGTCAGGGACCTGGAGTGAGTGTAAGGGGCCCACAACACTCTTCTCATATTATCCTCTTACTTCGGAATGACTGGAATTTGTAGCAGTGGGTGTGGCACCACCAGCTGGTGGTGTCCTAGATGGTGGTGCTGCATCAGCAGGCGGTGCTGCACCATCTGGTGGTGCCCTAGCTGGCGTTATTACTTTAGCTGGTGGTGCTGCACCAGCTGGTGATTTTACATCAGCTGGTGGTGCTACACCAGCTGGTGGTGCTGCACCAGCTGGTGGTGTTGCACCAGCTGGTGGTGCAGCACCACTCTAGGCATCAATGGAGAGGTGATATAAGGTCGTGGGTACTGGGATGGGAGTAATCAGGTTTGATCTGAGGAAGGGAGTCCAGCAGCAGCAGTTCACTTGACTGAGAGTCCTTCTGGGGCGTCAAGGGCCTTCCTCCCCTCCCGCTCCCCTCTCCCTCAAGGGAGAGGGGAAGGGAGAGGGGAAGGGAGAGGGGAAGGGAGAGAGACAAACACGCAATAGAGGGGAAGATGAGGTTAAAAGGATGATGATGAGTGAGGAAGATGAATGAGGGTGTGGGTGGGGGGGGTGTGGGTTTGTGTCAACCAGGTGTGGTTGTAGCAAAGTCCTCTCCATCTCTTGTTCCATCAAATGGTGACCCCTTTCTTGCTCGCTCTCTCTCTCTCTCTTTTACACAGAGTTTGACAAGGTTAGGTTAAGGATCCCTAGCTTTATTGACAAGTTATTTACAGGTTAAGGATTCTCTCTCTCTCTCTCTCTCTCTCTCTCCTCCTCTCTCTCTCTCTCCTCTCTCTCTCTCTCCCCTCTCTCCTTTTCTCTCTCCCCTTCACATCAACAGGAACAACCAAAGATGGCGTCATCGACAAACCGGATAATTGCGAAATCCGTCAAATTGTTAATCAGGTCAGCCACAACACAGACAGAAACACTCGCAACACCTTAGTGTAAGCTGGGAAGTGTTTCAGTATGTGAGATAGATAGTGGTGGTACAAACTGAACTAGTGGTACTAACAGACAGTGGTGGTACAATGACGAATACCAGACAGCACCTAGTACTCTCAATATCTAACACACACAAGTTAACACCATGCAGATAAATGGTACAGAGAACCGACAAGCTGATAAATTAGACACATGTGCAACACTTGCGTATCTTTACTGTGGAAACGTTTCGCCTGCACAGTAGGAGTCTTCAGTCAAATATTGAGTCAGAAGGAGTAGATGTGATATGAAAATGATGTAATCAGTCCATCAACCTTGGAGAAACAGTATTTGAGGTGGTCAGTCCCTCAGCCTGGCTAAGGAACCGACCACCTCATATCTCCGAGGCTGATGGACTAATTCCATCATTTTCATTTCACTACTACTCCTACTGCCTCTGTATCTGACTGAAGAAGTCTACTGTGCAGGCGAAACATTTTAACAACTGTTGCACATGTGTCTTAATCATCAACATAAACAATATAAAGTTACAATACCATGGCTGCAACAATACACAAATAATAGCACTTAGGAAAGGGAAAGTAATGACAACCTTTCGGTCCGACTTGGGCCACTGATTTGTCAATGACCCAATTCGGACCAAAACATTACTTCCCCTCTCCTAAATGCTGAATTATCCGTGTAACATGAACACTCGTCACACCTAGCATGACTATGCTGTCTGGTTTCCTTCTCCAAGTCACATAAAGAACGTAGACATAAGAGAATACAGAGAAAAGTAACACCATAACTGGAGGATATTCCGGGGGTCAACGCCCCCGTGGCTCCATCCATGAAAGTTTAAATCACTCAGCCTGTCCTCTGGCAGATAAAGGAGGCTGCAAAGAGACCTTGTACACACCTTCAAGATGTTAAACAAGTTCGTTATGCTCAAGCATGAGGATCTTGATAATGTGCAGTTTGTTACAGTTACAAAAAGCAAGGTAATGAAACTCTGTGGTATGAGGTGTAACACGAATGTGTGGGGTCAGAGTTTCTTCCCAAGGTAGTGGAGCACTGGAGCAGTCTTTTCACGGAAGTTGTGGGTATCAAAATCAAGTCAGTCTTATATACCAGCAGTGGCAGGGAAGTGAGTGGAAGACAGTGAGAGTGTTACATATTTTACCATCCTTGCTTCAAGAAACCTGACAATAGTACGTAGTCCTCAGTCGAAACGCTAGAATGTTGTTCTCAGTATAAGTGTTGATGACTCCTAACCTAGGTGTGTTAGGTAAGACACATATGCAACAGTTAGGTATCTTTATTTTGAAACGTTTCGCCTACACAGTAGGCTTCTTCAGTCGAGTACAGAAAAGTTGATAGAAGCAGAAGATACTTGAAGACGATGTAATCAGTCCATCACCCTTAAAGTTTTGAGGTGGTCAGTCCCTCAGTCTGGAGAAGAGCATTGTTCCGTTGTCTGAAACAATATGAAGTTGAAGTGACAGAATCGGGCCTTATATAGTGCCAGGAGGTGAGACGTAGGTTGATTTGGGAGGGCAGTCTTCTCCAGACTGAGGGACTGACCACCTCAAAACTTTAAGGGTGATGGACTGATTACATCGTCTTCAAGTATCTTCTGCTTCTATCAACTTTTCTGTACTCGACTGAAGAAGCCTACTGTGTAGGCGAAACGTTTCAAAATAAAGATACCTAACTGTTGCATATGTGTCTTACCTAACAATCTGTCGGTATTTTATACCATTTTAATGTTCATCCTAACCTAGGTGTTGACGACTTCTAGCCTAGGTGTTCACGACTTCTGTTATTTGCAGTTCCAATGTACACACTCATTCTCTCTCTCCCATGCCCATCCTTCATGCTCTGGTCCGTATGTACAAGTGGCTTATCACTTTGACCTTGTGTGTGACAGAGATAGTCGTTGTTACTACCCTCCCAGGTCGTGCGTCGTCCCTACCTGAGATTTAGAGCCCTTCACCATATTATCGCAAAAACACCAATAACAACTTGTGTTATATAGTCTTCATCGGCCTCGGTCTGGGACCGTACCAAGGGCGCGGCGATCCCCCCCCCCCCGCGGAACACACACTAGTAGAGTGCTTCACGCTTGGTTAAACAGTGTGTAAAACAGACAAGGAGGGTTATGTCACTGTGAAATGAAGTTTCTAGTGAGCGAAACGTCTTCACGATAAAATGGAAGGCTTCTAAACTGAAGAAGCCTCGTCCGCAGGCTAAACATTTCAAGCTTCCATGATTTTTCTTGTTTCGTCCGCAAGAGGAGGCCAGTGATGGATATTTCAGTGGTGACGGCAGGAACCCAGAGTAGCGGGTAGCGGGGCAGTCAACATCTTTTAAATAGCAGTTAGCGGCAGTGATAAGACGGTTAGGCGGCAGCCTTTGCCCTTGTGGGAGCACACACACACACACACACACACACACACACACACACACTGGTGGTGCTGGTCACGGCGGTGTTGGTCACCACCAAGGATGGAACTGTTGATGACATGATCTCAGAAGTCGTCAGCGTGAGGCAACACAACACAGGCAGCAGCAGCATATTAACTGGGACAGTGATGAAATCAAACACTTATTCGGAAAATAAAAGTTTATTTGAAAAATATATGGTAACGATGTGATAGATAATTGATTTAATAAGAGATATGACTACATTTTGCTTTTATAATCATTGCTTCACGCTTTGGCACAGAATCAACCAATGTTGAAGACATTTTGGCAAGTTCTTCATCCTGGTACCAGGTCCTAATAACAACAGCAATTAGCTTCTCCACAGTTGAATTGTCCTGTTTTGCGATCCTACGTTTGGTTATTGCTCATAGATTCTCAATTGGGTTAAGGTCAGGAGAGTTTCCAGGCCAATTTAGAGCGTTTACCCCACTCTCTTCGACGAACGTCAGCATTTTTCTGGAAGTGTGGCATGGAGTAAGATCCTGCTGGAAAATGCCCTCTCCATCAGGAAAGTCTTTGTGCACAGTGGGAAGCAAATGAGTTGCCAGGATTGCTTTGTATTTGTCACTGTTCATCGTTCCGTCAACAATAACAAGCCGTCCAAGGCCTTCAGCAGTAAAACTACCCCAAAACATCTTAGGTGGGTGTTTTGGTGCTTACTGAATGTGTCCATTATTCGTCTCACTACCACTGATCTGTACCTAGTATGTACTTCAAAATGTGCCTCATCATCACGGCAGCCATTTTTTCTTCATAGTAGCAGTCAATAACTGTTTCTTTACTGGTTTTTCTGACAGTTGTGCCAGCTTAAGAAGACTTCGTCGAACAGTTGAAGAATCAACATTTATGCTGAAGCCAAATCTCTCTGTAGATCTTTGCTGTTTTTTTTTCTGTGATCCTTCACAGTATTTCTTATGATAACCTTGTCATTGTGAGGTGTTGTCTTGTGTTTTCTTCCACATCTTCCACGCAGCGCTCCACAATCACCAGTGTTGTCAGCTCTCTTCAGAATCCGACCAACTCTGCTAGGCTCAAATTTTTAGCAATGTGTGTGATACTCAAATAAACATGTTTTCTAAGAGCTCTAATGCTTGCACGCTTCCTAGATGCAACATCCATCAAGAATTTCAGCAGTAATCACGAATTGATGGGGAGAATTTGGTGAAACCACATTCACTCTCGTCAGTGCTACAACAGCTGTTGTAGCACTGACGAGAGTCGCAGAGTAACATCACAGTTGGATGGTTGCCAGAAGTCGGTAGCAAACACATGTCGGTTTACGTGCTGCCAGCAGTAATAGCCTGGTTCATCAGGCCCTGATCAACCATGAAGCCTGGTCACAAACCGGGCCGCGGGGGCGTTGATCCCCAAAACCCTCTCCAGACATAGGGAGGTTAGCATGGGCCACCACTGTGACCACAAATGCAAGTTTTTACAGATGAATCTCTCGTCAGCGTGGCCGTGACGAACTCTAGCTCGCCTCACTATGATGTATAAATACACCAAGTTGGATAACTCTTATTATAGCCAGCTAGTCCAGTGGCTTACGCACTAGCCTGGAGTTTTACGACTCACTTGCCGCGAGTTCAATCCTCACCCGTACCATGGGTTGTTTACAATTGTGTCATTACGATTTCGCGAGTCACAAGTAGACGACTACAAGAAACTGCAGAACAATCACGGATAAACTGCAAGAATAATCAAAAGACGAGGCATGAGACTGCCAGAAAAAATGGCTACATACAAGGTGCTGAAAGAGAGAAAGAGCTTTAGGAGTCTTACAAGAACAAGAGTGACGGGTGTAGACATCAGCAGTATATAGTACACTGGCAAATATAAGGACTCCAGTCAAAAATTTCAACAAGAAATCAAAGAAATATGTGAAGAATTAGACACATGTGCAACATCTAGGTATCCTTATCGCAGATGTTCCGCCATCCAGTGACTTTGTCAATACAAATTCAAGGACATAATTGAAAGACAGTAGAACTATATACAAAAGGTGAGGTAATCAGTCCCTAAGGCTGAGGGACTGATTACTGGATCACTGATGACTGATCACTGGATGACGAAGTGTCTACAGTAAACATAGCCAGATGTTGTAGATATGTCTAATTCTTCATCTTGTCGGTATTGTATACCATACATGTACAGAGAAATAAGTGTACAGCCACAAAGATCAGAACAATCACTGAGTAAGCAGAGCCAGCATGGAACCCTCCCTCACCTCGTCAAATACAGATCAAAGCTGCAAACAGTTTAGAGATGTGAAACAAGATTCGTCATGCAAATGACAGACATGAAACATGAGGAAAGATTAAAGCAACCTCACCTCACATCAACTGACATGCCTGTCATCACCTTCACGAGCTTTCCACTGATGAAGAGCAGTGTGAACAGGAGAGAGAGAGAGAGAGAGAGAGAGAGAGAGAGAGAGAGAGAGAGAGAGAGAGAGAGAGAGAGGATAAGCAATAAAGTGAGCCCTTGTAGTGGTGCACTATCATGGTGCACCCACTGACTCACACATTACCCCTCATACAGGTAGTAATTACAGGTGAACGACGGCACGCTGGGAGACAACACAAAGAGAGGGAAGGGAGGTACGGCTTAGGGAGGGAGGGGGAAGGGGAGAGGGAGAGGGAGGGAGAGTGGATAGAGAGAGAGAGAGAGAGAGAGAGAGAGAGAGGGAGAGAGAGAGAGAGAGAGAGAGAGAGAGAGAGAGAGAGAGAGAGAGAGGGAGGGAGGGAGAGAGAATAGGAGACATTAAAATATGCACGGAAGAGAAGTGATAAAGAATATAAACTTAAAATGACAACCTTCTTAAACTGGGGGTCTTTGGGTCTGCGAGTTGAAGGGTCTGGGGGCCTGGGGGGCCTGGGGGGCCTGGGGGCCTGGGGGTGTTGTGCATGAAGGATCACCTCTGAGACTCCTGACCAAAACCAGGTTCTTGTCTGAGCAAGCTTGGCAGCACCACTACACCGTGTCCTTCCATCTCTCTCTCTCTCTCTCTCTCTCTCTCTCTCTCTCTCTCTCTCTGCCTGTATCTACGTCCTTTTGTCTCTGGCTTCGTATAACCCGTAGGGGTCATACAAAGACAATGAAAATTTCAATCGTAGAAAGGTTCAATTCCCTGACTCACGAAATCGTAATGACACGATTGCAAACAAACCATACCCGGCCGGGATTGAACCCGCGGTCAGAGAGTCTCAAAACTCCAGCCCGTCGCGTTAGCCACTAGACCAGCTAGCAACAATAAGATTCGTCTAACTAGGTATATTTCTACACCATAGGAAGGTTAGCACAGGCACCACTGTGACTAGCTGGTCTAGTGGCTAACGCGACGGTCTGCAGTTTTGAGACTCTCTGACCGCGGGTTCAATCCCGGCCGGGGTATGGTTTCAATTCCCTGGATCAAGAACCCCTCGCCAGCATCAAGGTGGGTGTGCGGTTGTATGACTGCGAGAGCAACGAAGGTACTGCAAGCTGTGCAACACGGTACAGACACCAGGACACTTTACACGCCACATCGAGGCTATCCGCTGAATTGTAAGACGCGCTAAACCCGTATGGATTATTCAGGGATCGATCCTCCGTACGCTAATCCCGGTCTACTCTCCGGCGAGTTAGACTGTTGGATGTTACCTACTGGGAGAGGTAACCTCAGTGTGCCTACATAAGAATGGAGGAGCACTGCTGAAGGCCTACTGGCCCATACAAGGCAGGTTGTTATCAAAACCACCCATGTATTTGTCCACAGCCACCCAAGAATCTTCCGTAACCCCAGATACCAATCAAACCCAGCCCCTCCCACTCATATATTACCCTACTCGGAAGATTGCTCCATGCCATATATAACTTAAATTCATGATGAGAAAGAGAAACGTGGAGGATATAACAGTCGAAGATTGAGGCCATTTATCACACAGGATGGTTTAGAAAAACCCGTAAGCAAACCAACTTGTCGGTATCTATTACCAAGGTTTATACCATCACACAGGATATAACTGTAGATGAGAACATAATGTGGTTGTGGGTAAGACACATATGCAACAGTTAGACAACTTTATTCCGAAACGTTTCGCCTACACAGTAGGCTTCTTCAGTCGAATACAGAAAATAGGCAGGAACAGTAGAGATGTGAAGACGATGTAATCAGTCCATCACCCTTGTAGTCGTAGAATTTGAGGTTGTCAGTCCCTCGGCCTGGAGAAGTTCAGTTCCATAGTCAGGAACTATCTGAAGATCAAGCGACAGTGCGGAGACTTAAATACTGTCGGAAGGAGAGGTGCAGGGTAGTAGTAGTAGTAGTAGTAGTAGTAGTGAGAGGCAACTGAGAGGTCATGTCCCTCTCAGATCCAACCCTTCTCACTTGAAAAGCTTGTCCAAGGTGTTTTCTGTACCAAGATGCCACGTGTTGCAGTGTCTGACAAGATGAACATCAAAATGGTATACAATACCGACAGGTTGTGGGTAAGACACATATGCAACAGTTAGACAACTTTATTCCGAAACGTTTCGCCTACACAGTAGGCTTCTTCAGTCGAATACAGAAAATAGGCAGGAACAGTAGAGATGTGAAGACGATGTAATCAGTCCATCACCCTTGTAGTCGTAGAATTTGAGGTTGTCAGTCCCTCGGCCTGGAGAAGTTCAGTTCCATAGTCAGGAACTATCTGAAGATCAAGCGACAGTGCGGAGACTTAAATACTGTCGGAAGGAGAGGTGCAGGGTAGTAGTAGTAGTAGTAGTAGTAGTAGTGAGAGGCAACTGAGAGGTCATGTCCCTCTCAGATCCAACCCTTCTCACTTGAAAAGCTTGTCCAAGGTGTTTTCCCGTACCAAGATGCCACGTGTTGCAGTGTCTGACAAGATTTAACATCAAAATTTGGGAACAATACCGACAGTTGTGGGTAAGGGCACATATGCAACAGTTAGACAACTTTATTCCGAAACGTTTCGCCTACACAGTAGGTTCTTCAGTCGAAACAGAAAATAGGAGGAACGTAGAGATTGAAGACGATGTAATCAGTCCTCCCCCTTGTAGTCGTAGAATTTGGGGTTTGTCATCCTGGGCCGGGAAAGTTCATTTATATCAGGAACTATCTGAAGATCAAGGACAGTGCGGGAAAAATACTGGGGAAAGGAGAGGTGCGGTATAGTATTAGTATGTAGTGTAGTGAGAGGAAACTAAAGGGGTCATTCCCTCTCAGCCCAACCCTTCCACTTGAAAAGTTGTCCAAGGTGTTTTCTGTCCCCAAGAGGGCCCGTTTGCAGTGTCTGACAAGATAACATCAAAAGGGGTAACAATACCGACAGGTTGTGGGTAAGACACATAGCAACATTTAAAACAACTTTTATTCCCGAAACGTTTGCCTCACAGTAGGCTTCTTCAGTCGAATACAGAAAATAGCGGAACAGTAGAGATGTGAGACATGTAATCAGTCCAACCCTTGTAGTCGTAAATTTGAGTTGTCACCCCTGGGGCCTGGGAATTTCATTTCCATAGTCAGGAACTTTGAAGATAAGCACAGGGGGAATTAAATTTTTAAACGCGGAAGGAGGGGTGCGGGGTGTGTATAAGTAACTACTACTATACACCCGACCTCCCCCCGACAGTTTTTAAAGTCTCCGCACTGTCGTTGATCTTCAATAGTTCCTGACTAGGAACTGAACTTTCCGGGCCGAGGACTGAAAACCCCTCAAATTTACGACTACAAGGTGATGACGTTTACATCGTCTTCACATCTCTACTGCCCTGCCTATTTCTGTATTCGATGAAAACTACTTGTAGGCGAAACGTTTGGGAAAAAATTGTCAAACTGTTCTAGGTTTCCCAAACCTTCGGTATTTAACCATTTTGATTTCATCTTTTCAACATGCAACACGGGCATCTTGGTACAGAAAAAAACCCTTTGGGCAACTTTTCAAGTGAGAAGGGTTGGTCTGGAAAGGGGCATGACCCCCAGTTGCCCCTCACTACTACTACTACTACTACACTACACCCCCACCCTCCTTTCCCACGTATTTAAGTCCCCGCACTGTCGCTTTATCTTCAATAGTTTTCCCGACTATGGAACTGAACTTCTCCCGGGCCCAGGGGGCTGACAACCCAAAATTTTTCGACTACAAGGTGATGGACTGATTACATCGCTTCACATCTTAAAATGTTCCTGCCTATTTTCGTATTCGACTGAAGAAGCCTCTGTGTAGGGAAACGTTTCGGAAAAAAAGTTGTCTAACGTTCATTTTGTTCTTCCCACAACCTGTCGGTTTTTAACCCTTTTTATGTTCATCGAGAAATAAATGAGGAAAAATTGCCCCAAGAACAAATTTTTCAGGAGGTTGGTTTATAAAACGGGGACCAACACGGGACAAACAGTGTTTCTCCCTGTTTATTAAACACCTCCCCATCAATTTCAAGGCGTAACATTAAATTTTGGTTTTTAAGTAAACAAAAAGCAACGTTAGGGATCTTTTTTCCGAAACGTTTTCCCCCTTCACCAGGGTTTTCAGTCGAGTTTCAGAAAAATTGGTGAACAGTAAGAGTGGACGATATAACATCCATCATCCTCGAAGAGATTTTTGAGGTGGTCAGTCCCTCAGGCTGAGAAGATATTTGTTTCCATAGTTTTAAAAAACGTGAATTTAAAAACCGTATGAAGCCTTATATACGTAGGAGGGGAGATGTAGGCACTAGTAAAGAAAGAAGTAATTACACTGGTTCAGAGAACCGACAAGCTGATAAATTAAGACCATTTCAAATTGGGTATCTTTATGAGGAAACGTTTTCGCACATAGTGGCTTTCAAAAGAAAAGGGGGATGGGGAACGGAGGAGTTTGAGGTAATCAGTTCTCCCCTTGGCATTTTAAACTCCATCAACTTGAAAAAAATACGATATGTGCGAAGAAGGGCTTATATACTGTAGCAGGGAGGTGCAGCATCGTGGCGGGATCAATTTCCAATTGGAAGTGGGCTTTCCCAAAAGGTTAGGCAAGTGAAGAATTTCCGTATTAAGATCCCAAATGTTTCTTTTCAGACAGGAAGCAGACAGCAAACTGATAGAAAACAAAAAACATAAGAAAAGGAACACGCAGCAAGCCTGTTGCCCATACAAAGGCAGGTCCTTTACAATTCATCCCACTAACAAACATTTGACCAACCCAATTTCAATGCACCCAAGAAACATGCTCCGATGTGCAAGCCCCCTCAAATCCAACCCTCCCACCATGTACTTATCCAACCTAAATTTGAAACTACCCAAAGTCCTACCCTCAATAACCCAACTAGGTAAACTGTTCCACTCATCAACTACCCTATTTCCAAAACCAAATTTACTTTCCTATGTCCTTTCTAAATCAAAACTTATCAAATTTTTAAATCCATTACTGCGGGTTCTCTCTTGGAGAGATATCCTCAAACCTTTTTAAATATCCCTTTTATTAATACCTATCTTCCCTTATACACTTGATCAGGTCTCCCCCATTCTTCTAAAAAAGTGAATTAAATTAAGATCTTCAATCTTTCTTCATAAGGGAAAATTTCTAATGCTATGTATTAATTAGTCATCCTACGCTGAATGTTTTCTAACGAATTTATGTCCATTCTGTAATATGGGGACCAGAATTGAGCTGCATAAACTAGGGGAGGCCTTACTAAATGATGTATAAAGCGCAGTATGACCTCTGGACTTCTGTTGCTTACACTTTTTGAATAAATCCCAGTAATCTATTTTCCTTATTAAAGTACGCTTGGCATTGCGTCTTGGTTTAAGGTTGCTCTCTTACCAACCCCCAAGTCCTTTCGCAATCTGTATGGCTAAGTTCTACATTATTTAACTTATAAGTGCTAGGGTTAGTGACACTCCCGAGCTTCAGAACCTTTCATTTATCTACATTGAACTGCATCTGCCACTTTTCTGACCAAGAGTAAAGTTTGTCTAAATCCTCCTGAAGTTCCCTAACATCTACGTTTTAATCAATTATCCTACCTATCTTCGTGTCATCAGCGAATTTGCTCATATCACTAGTAATTCCTTCATCAAGATCATTGATATATTATAAACAACAACGGGCCCAAGACTGATCCCTGTGGAACGCCACTTGTAATGATCCCCACTCGGATTTAACCCATTTATGGACCCCCTTGCTTCCTTGTGACCCATGACTCGTCCACGAGAGCACCCTTCCCCCAATGCCTTAGTCTACTTTCTCAAAGCTTTGGTGGGAACTCTATCAATGCCTTACTAAAATCTAAGTAATAATATCAATTCTTTATCTTTGGTCAACACCCTCAAAACTTTACTGAGAAAGTTAATAAATTATTAGACAAGACCGCCTTTGTAAATCATGCTGATTCATTTCAGGCTATGCTTATCGAGATGGCTTCTTATAATCTCAGCTAAAATTTGATCTAGAAAATTGCCTACAATTGAGGTCAGGTTTATTGGCTAATTTGACGGTAACGACTTGTCCCCGTTTAAAAATAGATTACATTCGCCATCTTCACATTTTCAACATACACCTGTTTGAAGAGATAAATTAAAATATTATTAATGGTTCACAGACTTCCTTTTTGCATTCCTTAAGACCCTTGAAATTCCCTAAATCACCCCCGGGTGATTATTTTGTTCAGTCGGTTCTTCGCTTCACAACCATTTAAACAGTGACGTGATTTTAATAATTTATCTTCTTCGATCCACTAAAAAATTAAATTACCGACATTAATTTTCTTCCTGTGTAAAACCGAGAGAAATATTATTAAAATCGAGACATTTCTTTCTTTTTGTCATAAATCCTAGTTATTTTTTAAGGGACCATCTTATCTCTGACTTTTGTTCCATTACCTGGAAAAACTTTTTGGGTTAGTTTTAGACCCCTAGCAACTTTAATTCATAGTCCTTTAGCTTTTTTATCCCCTTTGGTTAATGTCCCTTAAAAGTCAATATACGATTCATAAAGACCCTCGCCTCTTTTGATAGCCTATAATCCTTTCTTACCTGTAATATTTCACCTATTTTTCATCCTTTTTGGGGTCATTCTATTGATCAATTTCCTTTATAAGGATAAACTTCTTTGAGCAGCATGTATTGTGTTCAGAAAACTGTCATTTTGGGATAGCTCTCTTCGTTCCCCAGTAAAAAGATAAGTGTACTCTAAGCCCATCGTAATCTCTAAGCGAAAATCTGGGCTGTTACTGAGTTATCCTATATCATACTCCTTTAAATTCTAAATGTATGATTTGTGGTCGTAGCACCCAGTTCCTCTGAAACTTCAAATTATTAACAAGGTTTATTGTTTGCCAGAATTTAAGTCAAGCAGGTTATTCCCCCTTTTGTTCTGCACAACTGCTTCAAAAAACCTGACTACTTCTAAGAAATCGTAATGATCTAAATTCCCGCAAGAAATTCCAATCAAATACTAAATTTTAAAGCTCCTAAAATTTACTACATTATGGGCCCTTTGGGTCCCACAATTTCGTCCCATAGTAGTCTCCTGGTCCCTATCAAATTTTGGGGGACGGTAAATACACTAAATTTAATTTTCATGCCTCTGAAATCTAACCCAACAACTCTGTTGTGTTACTTCACTTAATACCCTTTTTAGCACAGTTCAAGATCTCGGACATACAACACCCCACCCCCCTTTCCCCGATACTTCTATCATTTGGAACAATTAAAACCCTGAAGTGACATTCTCAGGCATGTCCCGACTTTTGAATTAAACCATCTCAGTAAGCAAATACACTATTTCCCTCACTAGCAACTAAGTCTCAACTTCGTCCATCTTTTTCCTAGCCTGCGACTATTTGTGTAATATAACTAAGACCCCCACTCTTTTACCTTCCTGCCCTTTCTGTTATCACTAAACTTATTACTGTCCTTGTCAATAGTGCCACGGCTTTCCCAAATATCCATTCATTTGCTATTACTAGTCCCTAAACTCATGTATACCCTGCGACTTCACAGTTTTCCGCCAAAACCCATACCACTAACTATTCCTAGTTTAAAGACCTAACACTCCCTCCACTGCGTTGGCCAGTGCTCCCACCCCACACCTAGATAAGTGAACCCCATCCCTGGCATACATGTCATTTCTGCCAAGAAGAGGTCCCAGTTGTCAATGAATGTTACCGCATTTTCCTTACAGTACTTGTCCAGCCAGCAATTGACACCAATTGCTCTGGACAACCATTCTTTCAACTCCTCTCCTTGGCAAAATGCACATATGACAGGTTTCCCACCCTTCCTCCTAATTATCTCTATTGCTGACCTATACCGGGCTAATCAGGTCCCCCCTCCTACGTCTGCCAACATCGTTGCCTCCAGCACTGAGCAGATAATAGGATTGCTCCCCATTACCTCTCATGATGTCATCCAGACGGCAAACCCAATATCCTTCATCCCACCCCCAGGAAAACCACTCTCTGCTCCTACTCCTATCCTTCAAACAGAATCCCCCTATCCATGTACCTAATCGGGCTATCCCCAACAACAACAATTTTTTTACCTTCCTTGGCGTCGTCCGTCGTGATGCTCCGAGTAGCCCGACTCACATTCGCCAGGTAGCATTACACCACTTGTAGAATTCGTCAAGACGTTCTCGATGGTCTTCGTTGGGGTATCTAGGGATGTCTTCCTCACGTCTGCCAATGCTTCTTTGGTGCTCGTTGTGGCATTCCAGCAGGACACTCACATTCGTCGGGTAGCACCGAGAATGAGTTGGAAGTTTTCCACGGTAGTCTTCTGGTTTCTCGTTTTTTTCCGCCTCTCCCAACCGTTTTTTTGATCTTCAGTTTGGGTTTCCATGTTGCCCGCCACTGACCAAGCTCCCCTCTTAACCTGGGGACTCACAACAGGAGGATTACTACGAATCCTCTTGTTCTCCTCCGTTAATCGCCGTATCTCCAGTTTAGCAACTCTGAGTTCTTCTCTAAGCTGCTGGTAAAGCTGCTCAAGAGAGGGCATCCTGGTTCAGATTCACAGAGAGCACACAAACAGGTCTTCACAGAGCTAAGTACACGTCACCACTCTGAAGTACACGTCACCACTCTGAATGAGGTAATGAGTCCTTCAGCCTTGAAGTTACTGAATAAGACCGTAGTGTCGAAGAGTCTGAAGCAGAGGCATGAAGACTGGCAAAATGTTGTGGTGATACCGACAAGATATGGAAAAAGACACTTATGTACAGGTTGTTAGGTAAGACACATATGCAACAGTTAGACAACTTTATTCCGAAACGTTTCGCCTACACAGTAGGCTTCTTCAGTCGAATACAGAAAGTAGGCAGGAACAGTAGAGATGTGAAGACGATGTAATCAGTCCATCACCCTTAAAGTCGTAGAATTTGAGGTTGTCAGTCCCTCGGCCTGGAGAAGTTCAGTTCCATAGTCAGGAACTATCTGAAGATCAAGCGACAGTGCGGAGACTTAAATACTGTCGGAAGGAGAGGTGCAGGGTAGTAGTAGTAGTGAGAGGCCACTGAGAGGTCATGTCCTCTCAGTGGCCTCTCACTACTACTACTACCCTGCACCTTCCCTTCCGACAGTATTTAAGTCTCTGCACTGTCGCTTGATCTTCAGATAGTTCCTGACTATGGAACTGAACTTCTCCAGGCCGAGGGACTGACAACCTCAAATTCACGACTTTAAGGGTGATGGTCTGATTACATCGTCTTCACATCTCTACTGTTCCTGCCTACTTTCTGTATTCGACTGAAGAAGCCTACTGTGTAGGCGAAACGTTTCGGAATAAAGTTGTCTAACTGTTGCATATGTGTCTTACCTAACAACCTGTCGGTATTGTATACCATTTTGATGTTCACACTTATGTACAGTTTAGGACATTTATTAAAGGAAACGTTTCGCCACACAGAAGCCACTCGTGGCGAAACGTTTCCTTTAATGTCCTGAACTGTACTTATATACTGGCGTCAGGTGAGGGATGTGTAGGAGATGAAGATACTGTCACTGGTAGACGGGACTGCCCAGTGGAAGCAGGTCATACCCGAGGCACGGGCTAGCAGCATGTTATCAAGTTTTATCAAGTCGTTACGGCTTGACAAAGCTCCTGGAGAGCGAAACGTTGCCACAATAAAATGCCACATTAGTTGCACTTGTGTCCTTGTACCTAACACATTGTTGGTAATTCTAGCAACATAACACGGGCTAGCAGTAGTAAAGAGGTTGTGGAGATGTCCTCTGAACCAAGATTCCACGATGTTGCAGTGTCCGACAGGCTGTACATGTATGGTAAACAATACCGACAACATGAAGAATTAAACACATGTGCAACATCTGGGTTTCTTCATGCCTGAGCTTCAGAATCTTCAAGACTTCGGTGCTCTTCACCAACTCCAAGACTGAGGCACGGATTACCTTTTTTTTTGTATATAGTTCTTCTGCCTTCTAATTATATCCTTGAATTTGTAGATGAATGGTTCAGAAAACCGACACGTTGATAAATTAGACACATGTCAACCTTTTGGGTTTTCTTTACTGAGGAAACGTTTCGGGAATAATGTTGTTAGTCCATCAAGATTTATGGACTGACCACATCGACTCAAGGTTGAGGGACTGATTACCTCATTCTCCCCCTGTTCTTTATGTTTCTCCTTTGTATGGAAATGATGAAACCACTGTGTGGCGAAACGTATGGAACAATGCCCCTTCTCCAGACTGAGGGACTGACCAACTCAAAACTTTAGGGTGAGGACTGATTACATCGTCTTCAAGTATCTTCTGCTTCTATCAACTTTTCTGTACTTGACTGAGAGCCTACTGTGTAGGCGAAACGTTCATAATAAAGATACCTAACTGTTGACATATGTGTCTTACCTAACAACCTGTCGGTATTTTATACCATTTTATGTTCACAACACAAAGATACCTAAGATTTGTACATGTTCTAATTTTTTTCATCCTTGAATTTGTATTGATAAAGCCACTGGATGGGAACGTCTACAATATAGATACCCAGATATTGCACATGTGTCAATTCTTCATCTTGTCGGTATTTTATACCATACATGTACAGGACAGAGTGTCGACGTGACACGTGTTGTGTGTGGGAGGGAGATGTTGGTTTGTTTACATCGTCCCCGAGGTGAGTAAGTCGCATGTCACCCTCCAGCGTGCTGAGGTCATCACTCACACACACTCCCATCACTCAAATTAAAGGTCAAGGCGGTAATTGGGTCCTCAAACCGACAGTTGGAAAATGACGCAATGCCTGGGGAATTTCTCTTCTTACAGCTCAACACAGGTTAATTCCTTTTTAAAAACCGAAAATTTTTGATAAGTCCCCCGTGAGTTCTTTTTTGTGGCCAGCTGGTCAAATCCCAGGTCTGGCTGGTCATCACATACATCACAATACTGTGTCTGGAGCAAACTTTAACTAGTCCACAAGTTGGAAATGAAAACTTTCAATTGCTTTAACAATTTCTTTCCCTTTTGCCCTAAGGTTGAATGGGAATGTAACTTGCTGTTTTTTCTTTATGTCATCTCCACAACTCGACACTGTCTTTACCTTCCTCTCTACCATAAACCTGCCACACTCACATGTGCTGAAAATGGTATAAAATTACAAGTGATGTTAAGTTCCCTGTGCAACAGTTTTGTTTAAGGGTTTGCCTGCACAGTAGGCTTATCCAGTCAATACAGAGGAAGTAGGGTAATGAGTGGAGAAAAGTATTGAGGTGTCAGCCCTCAGCCTGGCTAGGATGACCACCTCATATTCAAAAATGATGGACCATAACATCATCTTTATTTCACTATAAACCTCGTATTTTACGAGAAGTCTTAATGGTAGGCAAACGTTGCAACAAAAAAGTACCAGGTGTGCACACGTACTTAATTCATGAACATTAATATACAATAACTACTGTGTCCATACACGCATGTTTTAATTAAAACATTGGTTTTAGTTTGTCTATTCTCCATTCCTTCTTTATTATCCCTAATATATTTCTCCATTCCTTCTTATTATCATAATATATTTCCCATTCCTTTCTTTATTTCATAAATATTTCTCCATTCCTTTTATATCATAATAATATTTTCTCCATTCCTTCATATATCATAATAATATTTCTCCATTCCTTCTTTATTATCATAATATATTTCTCCATTCCTTCTTTTTTATCATAATATATTTTCTCCATTCCTTCTTTATTATCATAATATATTTTTCCTTCCTTCTTTATTATCATAATATATTTCTCCATTCCTTCTTTATTATCATAATATATTTCTCCATTTCCCTTTTTTATTATCATAATATGTCATTCCTTTTACTTCTTCCTTCCAATCTTTCAAAAACTTACTTTATTGTTATTTAAAACCTTGACGTAACCTTTAGTCACTTTAAAAATTCCTTTTACATACCCAACACAACACCCCTCCTCCCACTTCACCAAACCCACCTCCAATTCACCACCACCTCCCAACTTCACCAACAAACCACCTCCAACTTCACCAAAACCACCTCCAACTTCACCTCCCCTTCTCCAACTTCACCAACCACCCCAACTTCACACCACCTCTCCAACTTCACCAACAACACCTCCACTTTACCAACACCACCTCCCAAATTCACCACCACCTTCTCCAACTTCACCAACACCAAACCCCCAACTTCACCACCACCTTTTCCAACTTTACCACCACCTCCTCCAACTTCACCAACACCACCTCCAACTTCACCACCACCTTCTCCAACCCTTTACCAACACCACCTCCAACTTCACCACCACCTTCTCCAACTTCACCAACACCACCTCCAACTTCACCACCACTTCTCCAAAACACCCACCCCAACTTTTACCCAACACCCCCTCCAACTTCACCAACACCACCTCCAACTTCACCCCACACCATTTCCACCTTCCCCCCACTATTTCCAACTTTACCACCACTATCTCCAACTTCAAACCACCACCTCCAACTTCACCACCACCACCATTTTTCAACTTCACCACCAAAATTTCCAACTTCACCACCACTATCTCCAACTCACCGCCACTATTCCAACTCACACCACTCCCCCTCCAACTTCACTTCTCAAAACTCCAGTAGCACTGTGCCATCACAAACAGCAACTGTGAAATCCCCCTTTACATCAATTCACATTGCAAGGCCACACTTCTCCCTAACCTGACATCCACTTTGCTACAACCTGGTCTATGAGTTACTTTTAGGGAAAATATTTCCCTTCTCACTACACCACCTAACTCGACAGGGTCATACAGCTCTGTTCCTAATCATAAATGCCTCAACTGGGTTCTTTTTTTACTAATTAAGTACTGCTCACATCTTCAACTCTTAATTCACTCATTCCTTTCACTCTCCATCTTTCTATCGTTGTCAGTCACATTTCTTCCCTAACTTCACTTGTAGACCCAACAACTATACCTATAATTCTGCATTCTCTAATCAAAATTTACTCTATACAAATAAAATATACATCTCGCGTACCTTTCTCTCTCCTCTTTCTCTCTACACCACTACTTCCTCAACTTCGCCACCAACCTCCCCAATTCACCACACCTCCCTCAACTTCACCAAACCCCCTCCCCCAACTTTAACCCAAACCCCCTCCACTTCACCACCACACCTTTAAAATTCACCCCCACTACCGGCGTTTTTTCGTTTAGTACAGACACAACATGCAACACTACTTAAACTACGGAGTACCAACTCGGGCCTCCTACATTAAACATCTGTGCATTATAAAGCCCGTTTAAAACTCTTAAGTCTGGTAAGTGAGACACCTGCAACACTTTGGTATCTTCCCAGAAAGTTCGTCAGTCACGCTTCTTCGTTCAATGCAGAAGCCAGTGATGGCGAACGTTTTCCCAAAAAATCTACCAACATTGTACGTGTTTCGTTTATCAACTTTCGTTTTTTTAAGCCCTTTATTCAAACCCCGTTATTCGTTCTATGGGTTTTCAATCTTCGTTTCCGCGCACCCCAACATTTTCTCGCGTGTTCCCCTTTTCTTACGACTGAGCATGGGTTTGTTCCAAGGGATACGTGAGTGTGTTTGTCTTGGTGAAATTTTCATTTACTGAAAAAAGTGCTCACCACACACACACACCCCACACACACACACCACCACCACCCACAACACCACACACACCCACAACAACACACACACCACCCACACACACCACCACCAAAACAACCCCACCCTTTCCCCAAGATTTACATTTTACCTCCAACAAAATTTACCTCTTTTTCTTCCCTTCTTTCTTCCCCCCTCCTCCTCCTCCTCTTGCTGTGCTCTTTTTTTTTTGCCTGCTGAACAGGACATTTTAAATTCATATCTAAAGTTTCTTCAATTGCCTTTGGGAAACTTGTCCCAAACAAAAGTGACAAGTGCCGGGTCTTTTTGTTTATCCACACAAACAAACCACCTGTGCGGTGCTTTTGAGCCACACAAACAAACCTGACACATTTTGGGGGGTCTTGTTGATGCCCTACACAAGACAAACCTGACCATGTGCTGGTGTCTTGTTGATGCTCTACACAAGACAAACCTGACACAGGGGCCCGGGTTTCTTGTTGATGCCCTACACAAGACAAACCTGACACATGTGCTGGTGTCTTGTTGATGCTCTACACAAGACAAACCTGACACATGTGCCGGTGTCTTGTGATTGCCCTACACAAGACAAACCTGACACATGTGCTGGTGTCTTGTTGATGCCCTACAAAAGACAAACCTGACATATGTGCTGGTGTCTTGTTGATGCCCTACACAAGACAAAAGTGACACATGTGCTGGTGTCTTGTTGACTCTACACAAGACAAACCTGACACATGTGCTGGTGTCTTGTTGATGCCCTACACAAGACAAACCTGACACATGTGCTGGTGTCTTGTTGATTGCCCTACACAAGACAAACCTGACACATGTGCTGGTGTCTTGTGATGCTCTACACAAGACAAACCTGACACATGTGCTGGTGTCTTGTTGATGCCCTACACAAGACAAACCTGACACATGTGCTGGTGTCTTGTTGATGCCTCACAAGACAAACCTGACACATGTGCTGGTGTCTTGTTGATGCCCTACACAAGACAAACCTGACACATGTGCTGGTGTCTTGTTGATGCTCTACACAAGACAAACCTGACACATGTGCTGGTGTCTTGTTGATGCTCTACACAAGACAAACCTGACACATGTGCTGGTGTCTTGTTGATGCTCTACACAAGACAAACCTGACACATGTGCTGGTGTCTTGTTGATGCCCTACACAAGACAAACCTGACACATGTGCTGGTGTCTTGTTGATGCTCTACACAAGACAAACCTGACACATGTGCTGGTGCCCTTGTTGATGCTCTACACAAGACAAACCTGACACATGTGCTGGTGCCCTTGTTGATGCCCTACACAAGACAAACCTGACACATGTGCGGGTTTGTCTTGTTTGATGCTCTACACAAGACAAACCTGACACATGTGCTGGTGTCTTGTTGATGCTCTACACAAGACAAACCTGACACATGTGCCGGTGTCTTGTTGATGCTCTACACAAGACAAACCTGACACTTTTTTGCTGGTGCCCTTGTTGATGCTCTACCCCAAGACAAACCTGACACAGTGCTGGTGTCTTTTTGATGCCTACACAAGACAAACCTGACACATGTGCTGGTGTCTTGTTGATACTCTACACAAGACAAACCTGACACATGTGCTGGTGTCTTGTTGATGCTCTACAAAAGACAAACCTGACACATGTGCTGGTGTCTTTTTAAATGCCTACACAAGACAAACCTGACACATGTGCTGGTGTCTTGTTGATTGTTAACACAAGTGTGTAGTAGACACTCCTGGTCATGCTGCGATCTTCATATCACATCTTTCCCAACGATCTTTATACACTCTGTTTTTAATGTACAGATTCAACCTCAACCGTATCTAAAACAAAAAGAAACCACTCGGCGTACAGTAGCTCGGTCGCTAGAGCACTCAGCTCACACACTCAGCTCCGGGAATCTATCTCCCGTATATACGGCTGGAAAACATTAGGAAGTGTTCCCATAAGACACCTGCTGTCCATGTTCACATATTAGTAAAATAGGTACCTGGGTGTTAGTCGACTGGTGTAGGTCGCATCCTGGAGACAAAATCGACCTTTCTATATAACAAGCGACTTTCTATATAATAGTATGTCATTGATGTCATGTTTCCTGACCATCATTTCCTAATGTGACATTTTATTGTCACATTAATTGCACTTGTGTCCTTTTACTTAACAAACCGTACCTAACCTAACCTTTACTGAGGAAGAGTTTCGCCACACAGTGGCTTTAGTGAAGCCAACTGTGTGGGCGAAACGTTTTCCTCACATGAAGATGCCAAGTGACTCATTCTTCACCACTCCCCAGGATGCCACCCCCCAAAAATTCGACTAACACGTGGGTACCTATTTCCTGCCAGGGAAGAGGACCAGCAAGTGACGTAGTACCTACTTCCTGCTGGGTGAAGGACCAGAAAGTGACTTAGGTACCTACTTCCTGCTAGGTGAAGAGAAGCAGGAAGTGTTAGGAGGCTTGCCTAAGGTACTTACCCTTGTGGAAATAACACTAAATACCTTTAGGTAACATAACAGGAGTGAACTGACGACTGAAGAAATATGTTCTCCCCATCTTTCTCCGCTGACATTAACCGCATGTGCAACAGATCTGATATTTCGACCCCTCTTCTGGGATCCTCTTCAGCAGAAGGGATGGAAATATACAGGTGAATCAGCCTCCTGTTTACTGTCTCTATTGGGTTATTAATGACACGTATTCATTATACACTGTTTATATTCATGTGGCGAAAGTATATAATGTACATAGTGGATTGATTTGGGAAAATGAAATTTAAATCGATATATAATGGGGATAGGGCAGTGATATCACAAGGTGTCACTGACATCACCAGGTGGTCACTGACATCGCCGGGTGGTCACTGGCATCACCAGGTGGCCACGACATCACCAAAGAGGTCACTGACATCACCAGATGGTCACTGATATCATCAGGTGGTCACGACATCACCAGGTGGTCCACTAACATCGCCGGGGGGTCACTGACATCGCCGGGTGGTCACTGACATCGCCGGGGTGGTCACTGACATCCCCCAGGTGGTCACTGACATCACCAGGTAGTACGACATCACCAATAAAAAACCCACATAAAATCTGGAGGTAAGTGGGAGACAGCACATTAATAGTGGTAGGTGGCAGGTGGGTGAGTGGGGCGATGCAGGTGGTGTTAACCACAGGTGGTGAGCGGACAGGTGGCCACGAAGGCTCCTGGTCCTAAATCCCGGCCGTTCTGACACCATCAAAGGCTGGTGAGAGCACCAAGACTTCACTGACTTCACAGAGTCGTCTCTAGATCTAAACAAAAAGTTAATCTGACGTCAGAGATGACTGGAACACCTGGTACATCAATTTTTACGTCAGATATCACTGGGGAAAATCACTGACGACAGTGATGACTGGGGAAAAACTGGTACAATCAGTCAGTTTGACGTCATGATGACTGAGAATAACTGGTACATCAGTCAGTTTGACGTCAGTGATGACTGAGAATAACTGGTACATCGTCCCGTCTGACGCAGTGATGACTGAGAATAACTGGTAAAATCAGTCAGTCTGACGTCAGTGATGACTTAATGATTGATCTACGTCTTCTTTTACATAACCAGTTACATTAATAACCCATATAAGATACCCTAGGTGAACAACGGCACCATAGGTGAACAACGGCCCATAGGTGAACAACGGCACCATAGGTGAACAACGGCACCTAGGTGGGAAAAACGGCCACCCTAGGTGAACAACGGCACCATAGGTGAACAACGGCACCATAGGTGAACAACGGCACCATAGGTGAACAACGGCCCAAAAGGTGAACAACGGCACCATAGGTGAACAACGGCAACCATAGGTGAACAACGGCACCATAGGTGAAAAAACGGCACCATAGGTTTAACAAAGGGATCATGTGTGAACACAGGCACCCACACTGCTTCATACACACACACTGCTTCATAACACCAACTGCTTCATACACCCACACCGCTTCCCTATACACACACTGCTTCATACACCCACACTGCTTCATACACCCACACCGCTTCATATACACACACTGCTTCATACACCCACACTGCTTCATACACCCACACTGCTTCATACACCCACACTGCTTCATACACCCACACTGCTTCATACACCCACACTGCTTCATACACCCACACCGCTTCATACACCCACACTGCTTTATATACACAAAACTGCTTCATACACCCACACCGCTTCATATACACACACTGCTTCATACACCCACACTGCTTCTACACCCACACTGCTTCATACACCCACACGCTTCATACACCCACACTGCTTCATACACCCACACCGCTTCATAATACAACCACTGCTTCATACACCCACACTGCTTCATACACCCACACTGCTTCATAACACACACTGCTTCATACACCCACACCGCTTCATATACACACACTGCTTCATACACCCACACTGCTTCATATAAAACACACTGCTTCATACACCCACACTGCTTCATACACCCACACTGCTCATACACCCACACTGCTTCATACACCCCCACTGCTTCATACACCCACAAACCCCTTCATACACCCACACTGGGTTCATAAAACACACTGCTTCATACACCCACACCGCTTCATATACACACACTGCTTCATACACCCACACCGCTTCATAACAACACTGCTTCATAACACCCACACTGCTTCATACACCCACACTGCTTCATACACCCACACTGCTTCATACACCCACAAACCCCTTCATATACACACACTGCTTCATACACCCACACTGCTTCATAAAACCCCACTGCTTCATACACCCACCACTGCTTCATACACCCCCCACTGCTTCATACACCCACACCGCTTCATACACCCACACTGCTTCATATACACACACTGCTTCATACACCCACACCGCTTCATACACCCACACGCTTCATACACTCACACTGCTTCATACACCCACACTGCTTCATAAAACCCACACTGCTTCATATACACACACTGCTTCATACACCCACACTGCTTCATTTCACCCACACGCTTCATACACCCACACCGCTTCATATACACACACCGCTTCATAAAACTCACACTGCTTCATACACCCACAACCGCTTCATATACACACACTGCTTCATACACCCACACTGCTTCATACACCCACACCGCTTCATATACACACACTGCTTCATACACCCACACTGCTTCATACACCCACACCGCTTCATATACACACACGCTTCATACACCCACAAACCGGGTTCATATACACACACTGCTTCATTACACCCACACTGCTCATACACCCACACCCGCTTCCCCTACACCCCACACTGCTTCAACACCCACACTGCTTCATACACCCACACCGCATCATATACACACACGCTTCATACACCCACACTGCTTCAATACACCCAAAAACCGCTCATATACACACACTGCTTCATACACCCACACTGCTTCATACACCCACACTGCTTCATACACCCACACCGCTTCATATACACACACTGCTTCATACACCCACGCTGCTTCATACATCCACACTGCTTTATACACCCACACTGCTTCATACACACACTTTCTTCATACACCCACACTGCTTTATACACCCACACTGCTTCATACACCCACACCGCTTCATATACACACACTGCTTCATACACCCACACTGCTTCATAACACACACTGCTTCATATACACACACTGCTTCATACACCCACACTGCTTCATACACCCACACTGCTTCATACACCCACACCGCTTCATATACACACACTGCTTCATACACCCACACTGCTTTATAACACACACTGCTTCATACACCCACACTGCTTCATACACCCACACTGCTTCAACACCCCCCAAATGCTTCATACACCCACACTGCTTCATACACCCACACCGCTTCATATACACACACTGCTTCATACACCCACACTGCTTCATATACACACACTGCTCATACACCCACACTGCTTCATACACCCACACTGCTTCATACACCCACACTGCTTCATATACACCCACTGCTTCATACACCCACACTGCTTCATACACCCACACCGCTTCATATACAACACTGCTTCATACACCCACACTGCTTCATATACACACACTGCTTCATACACCCACACTGCTTCATATACACACACTGCTTCATACACCAACACTGCTTCATCTGGTCTCTACTACACCCCACAATGCTCTACGTATCTCCTGCTACACACTCATCACCACTCATCACCTGCACATCTTCAACAGCATCGTTCATCCTCACTAAATCATCCCTGCACATCTTCACAGCATCGTTCATCCTCACTACTCATCCCTGCACATCTCTACAGCATCATTTATCCTCACTACTCATCCCTGCACATTATCAATAAAGACGGAGAGGGTTTATATCTCCTATATATCCTTATTACATATCAAATTCAGCGTTATTAAAAAAGTGACATAATCAATTTAACTCTCCATAATGTTGGTCACAGGTAAGCTGCAGAATATAGCTTATGACAGTATTGATCACAGGCTGACTAGGTTCACGATACCACGTACCACTCATAGTGTGAGGGTGAGTGTAGGAGAGGAGAGGGTTGTGTGAGTGTAGGAGAGGTGAGCGTGTGTGAGTGTAGAAGAGGTGAGGGTGTGTGTAGAGAGGTGAGGGTGTGTGAGTGTAGGAGAGGTGAGGGTGTGTGTAGGAGAGGTTAGGGCGTATGATGTACAAGAGGGGAGGGGTGTGAGTGTAGGGGAGGTGAGGGGGAGTGTAGGAGAGGTTAGGGTGTGTGAGTGAGGAGAGGTGAGTGCATGAGAGGTATACCAGGAGAGGTATACCTGGAGAGGGGTTTCGGGTCAACGCACCCCGCGGCTCCGCCTGAGACCAGGCCTCGTGGTGGATTAGGGTCTGATCAACTAGGGTGTTACTTCTGGACGCAAGCAAACTGACGGGACGAACCACAGCCCGGTTTGGTCAGTACTGACTTTAGGTGCCTTTCCAATGCCTTCTTGAAGACAGCCAAGGGCCTACTGGTAATCCCCCTTATTATGCTGGAGGGAGTTGAACAGTCTTGGGCCCCTGACACTTATTGTGTTGTCTCTTAGCGCACTCGTGGTGCCCCTGCTTTTCATTGGGGAAATGTTGCATCTCCTGCCAAATCTTTTGCTTTCACAGGGAGTGATTTTCGTGTGCAAGTTTGGTACTAATCCCTCTAGGGTTTGCCAAGTGTATATTATCATGTATCTCTCTAGCCTGCGTTCCAGGGAAAACAAATCAAGGGATTTCAACCGTACCCAGTAATTTAGGTGCCTTATCGTACTTCTGTGTGCCGTGAAAGTTCTTTGTACACTCTCCAGGTCAGCAATTTCGCCTGCCCTGCAGGGGCCCGTTTAGTGTACAGCAGTATTCCAGCCTAAAAAGAACAAAATGATTTGAAAAAATCATCATGGGCTTGGGGTCCCTAGTTTTGAAGGTTTTCATTATCCATCCTATCATTTTCCTAGCAATGCGGTAGATACATTGTTGTGGTCTTTGAAGGGTAGATCCCCTGACATTATCACTCCCGTCTTTCACATTACTTTTTCACACTTATGTATGGTTAGAATTTGTTGTATATCCTGATACAGTTTAAATTTCCTCAATTTTCCATATCAGAGTAGTCCCAAATTTCTCTTCACTGAACTTCATAAATTTTTTTTAGTTGCCCATTAGAAGATTTGGGTTATTTGGTGAGATGAGGGAAGGGTAAACAGGGGACTGTCGTGGGTGACTGTTTTCAGCTGTGATTGTTATGAGCTGTGATTGTTCTCAGCAGTGACTGTTGTCAATTGTGATTGCTCTCAGCTGTGACTGTTTCAGCTTTTGAATGTTTTTCACCCTGACTGTTTGCACTGTGATTGTTATGAGCTGTGACTTTTTTCAGCTTTGATTGTTCTCAGCCGTGACTGCTTTCAGCTGTAATTGTTCTCAGCCGTGACTGTTCTCAGCTGCGACTGTTTTCAGCTGTGATTGTTTTCAGCTGTGACTGACCTCAGCTGCAAATGTCTCAGCTGGTCATGGAAAAATATCTGTGGTAGTGAGAGAAGGTATTGGTTGGTCAGTGTGGTCACCTCCGGGTTATCACTGTCTTCACAGTGACGCTCAACCTCCAGAATAACAATGTATTTCTGACATCTTTCTATTAATTTCTACTGATTCATCTGAAGCATAACACACACACACACACACACACACACACACACACACACACACACAAACACACACACACACACACACACACACACACACACACACACACCACAAAACACACACACACACACACACACACAGGGACCATACACAGTTTTAAGACGAGGTTTGATAAAGCTCATGGAGCGGGGAGAGAGAGGGCCTAGTAGCAACCGGTGAAGAGGCGGGGCCAGGAGCTAGGACTCGACCCCTGCAACCACAAATAGGTGAGTACAAATAGGTGAGTACACACACACACGTACACACACACACACAAAACAGGCTAAGTATCTCTCGACAAATGTTCCTAACACACCACTACACCCACCTACTTTCCAACATTCTACACCCCTGGCCACCGGTATGGGCGTGGAGGTATGTGTGGGGTTTCCGTGCATGTGAGTGACATTTATTTGCATCTCCCACACACACACATTCCCCAGCAAGCACCACTCATACTAATGACAGCTGCAACATTTCCCCAACAAGCGGCCGTAACACTCTTGAGGGACCTGCATCACACCCCCGCTCCACACATGACTCGCTTCTTGCCCCAATATATGAAGAAATACCATATATATATATATATATATATATATATATATATATATATATATATATATATATATAAATATATATATATATATATATATATATAATATATTCCTTTGCCGAAGTGGCTATTTACTGTGCACCACCAATCCATCCTGTGCATGGTAGTAACTACAGTGCTGTGCACCATCACCACCGGGACCAGTGTTTTGTGCCATCCTACATTCAATTTCACAGCTTTTATGTCCAGGCTGGAAATTTCTTCTGTTTAAAATCGTTTAAGAATAATGAGTCGTTTTGTCACCTGACTCTTAATAGCTCAGCTCAGCTCGTAAAAAAATTCCGTTCTTCCACTTTCGTGGCTTCCAGCGCAGTGCTAAATCTGGATTCCACTTGTTGCAAGCGGTAAACAACTGCAACTCCTGCAATTGTTTTTTTTTTTTTTTTGCATTTGTTTAAGATTCAATTGCTTTTTTTTTAACTAATTTTTTCCCTGGTATTTTAGAATCTTGTGTAAAAAATTTTGTATTGATGTGAGGCGCTAAACCCGTGGGGAGTGGTTCAACACAAGGTGGCGGTGGAGGGTTCTTGCTCGTCACTCAGATGAAAAGTCAGACGATCACTCTTAGAAATGTTTTAACTCCTGTTATTTTCTTGTTATGTTGGGATCAACGTTCACTGTCTGTTGTGTCTGTTATGTTGGTATCAACATTCACTGTCTGTTTGTTGGTATCAACATTCCGTCTGTTATGTTTTGGGATCAACCCTTCACTGTCTGTTTTTTGTATCAACTTCACTGTCTGTTATGTTGGTATCAACATTCACTGTTGTTATGGTTGGTATCAACATTCACTGTCTGTTGTGTCTGTTATGTTGGTATCAACATTCACCCGTCTGTTGTGTCTGTTAGTTGGTATCAACATTCACTGGTCTGTTGTGTCTGTTATGTTGGTATCAACATTCACTGTTTTGTTGTGTCTGTTATGTTGGTATCAACATTCACTGTCTGTTATGTTGGTATCAACATTCACTGTCTGTTATGTTGGTATCAACATTCACTGTCTGTTGTGTCTGTTATGTTGTTTTCAACATTCACTGTCTGTTGTGCTGTTATGTTGGTTCAAACATTCACTGTTGTTGTGTCTGTTATGTTGGTATCAACATTACTGTCTGTTGTGTCTGTTATGTTGGTATCAACATTCCTGTCTGTTGTGTCTGTTATGTTGGTATCAATATTCACTGTCTGTTTGTGTCCGTTATGTTGGTTCAACATTCACTGTCTGTTATGTTGGTATCAACATTCACTGTCTGTTATGTTGGTATCAAAATTCACTGTCTGTTATGTTGGTTATCAACATTCCCCTGTCTGTTGTGTCTGTTATGTTGGTATCAACATTCACTTCTGTTATGTTGGTATCAACATTCACTGTCTGTTGTTCTGTTATGTTGGTATCAATATTCACTGTCTGTTGTGTCTGTTATGTTGGTATCAACATTCACTGTCTGTTATGTTGGTTTCAACATTCACTGTCTGTTTTTGTCTGTTATGTTGGTATCAACATTCACTGTCTGTTGTGGGCTGTTATGTTGTTATCAACATTCACTGTCTGTTGTGTCTGTTATGTTGGTATCAACATTCACTGTCTGTTGTGTTGGTATCAACATTCACTGTCTGTTGTGTCTGTTATGTTGGTATCAACATTCACTGTCTGTTGTGTCTGTTATGTTGTTTTCAACATTCACTGTCTGTTGTGTCTGTTATTTTTGGTATCAACATTCACTGTCTGTTGTGTCTGTTATGTTGGTATCAACATTCACTGTCTGTTTGTGTCTGTTATGTTGGTATCAACATTCACTGTCTGTTGTGTCTGTTTATGTTGGTATAAATATTCCCCTTCTGTTGTGTCTGTTATGTTGGTATCAACATTCACTGTCCCGTTGTGTCTTATGTTATCAACATTTCACTGTCTGTTGTGTCTGTTATGTTGGTATAACATTCACTGTCTTGGGTTTTGTCTGTTATGTTGTTATCAACATTCACTGTCCGTTGTGTCTGTTTTGTTGGTATCAAAATTCACTGTCTGTTTTGTATGTTATGTTGGTATCAAAAATTCACTGTCTGGTTGTGTCTGTTATGTTGGTATCAACATTCACTGTCTGTTGTGTCTGTTATGTTGGTATCAACATTCACTGTCTGTTGTGTCTGTTTTTGTTGGTATCAACATTCACTGTCTGTTATGTTGGTATCAACATTCACTGTCTGTTATGTTGGGGATCAACATTCACTGTCTGTTGTGTCGGTTATGTTGGTATCAAAAATTCACTGTCTGTTGTGTCTTATGTTGTTATCAACATTTACTGTCTGTTGTGTCTGTTATGTTTTATCAACATTCACTGTCTGTTATGTTGGTATCAACATTCACTGTCTGTTATGTTGGTATCAACATTCACTGGGCTGTTGTGTCTGTTATGTTGGTATCAACATTCACTGTCTGTTGTGTCTGTATGTTGGGATCAACATTCACTGTCTGTTATGTTGGTATCAACATTCACTGTCTGATATGTTGGTATCAACATTCACTGTTGTTGTGTCTGTTTGTTGGTATCAACATCACGTCTGTTGTGTCTGTAAACAACATTCACTGTCTGTTGTGTCCCGTTATGTTGGTTATCAACATTCACTGTCTGTTATGTTGGTATCAACATTCACTGTCTGTTGTGTCTCTGGCGGTGAGAAAGACAAAGAGATAGACAGACAGATAGATAGATAAACAGATTGAGAGAGAGAGAGAGAGAGAGGGGAGGGGAAGAGAGAGAGAGGAGAGAAAAAGAGAGAGAGAGAAGAGAGAGAGGGGGAGAGAGAGAGAGAGAGCGGGGGGAGGGGAAATGGAGGGAATGTGCGTGTTACACCGGAAGTAATTATGTGGCCAAGCCCGCAGTTTATGACAAGCAGCCAGCATGAGGAGAAAGGGAACTAGGAAGAGGAGGAGGGGGGAAGAAAGGGGAAGAAAAGAAGGGAGAAAAAGGAGGGGCGGGTAAAGAGGGTGAAGATGAGTGTTGCCAGCCACAGGTTACCTAGTGATGGCTGGTTATCATCACGCGTCACACTACACACTGCATACCCACCTCAACTCTGAATAAATTTGGACTACAAGGACCCCAATGGAAATAAGCCAAGGACCCCAATGGAAATAAGTCAAGGACCCCAATGGAAATAAGTCAAGGACTCCAATGGAAATAAGCCAAGGACCCCAATGGAAATAAATCAAGGACCCCCCTGGAAAAGTCAAGGACCCCAATGGAAATAAATCAAGGACCCAATGGAAATAAGTCAAGGACCACAATGGAAATAAGTCAAGGACCCCAATGGAAATAAGTCAAGAACCCCCAAAGGAAATAAGTCAAGGACCCCAATGGAAATAAGTCAAGGACCCCAATGGAAATAAGTCAAGGACCCCAATGGAAATAAGTCAAGGACCCCAATGGAAATAAGTCAAGGACCCCAATGGAAATAAGTCAAGGACCACAATGGAAATAAGTCAAAGGACCCCAATGGAAATAAGTCAAGGACCCCAATGGAAATTTAAATCAAGGACCCCAATGGAAATAAGTCAAGGACCCCAATGGAAATAAGTCAAGGACCCCAATGGAAATAAGTCAAGGACCCCAATGGAAATAAGTCAAGGACCCCAATGGGAATAAGTCAAGGACCCCAATGGAAATAAGTCAAGCACCCCAATGGAAATAAGTCAAGGACCCCAATGGAAATAAGTCAAGGACCCCAATGGAAATAAGTCAAGGACCACAATGGAAATAAGTCACTTTGTCAAGCTTTCCTGGCTTATCCAGGTTAATCTACACATATGCTGCTATGTATGATAATTTATGTAAATGTATTTATATGTACCTGAATAAACTTACACAAGTTAATCACGTTTGATTCATTGAATATATAATACTGTTATTAATTTTTCACGCCATGTTTGGTTGAAGTTGAATGTTGCACACGTGTTTCACTTTATGTTTTATGATGACCTCGTGACTGATGGTCAACTTGTAATGATGCAAACTAAATAAAGGAAAAGAGTTGATGGATTCTGGAGAAGACTCTGTGTGTGTGTGTGTGTGTGTGTGTGTGTGTGTGTGTGTGTGTGTGTGTGTGTGTGTGTGTTTGTGAGTGAAACACACACACACACACACAGCCACAGAGTAGTCAGGAAGTGGAATAGTTTGGGAAGCGATGTAGTGGAGGCAGGATCCATACATAGCTTAAAGCAAAGGTATGATAAAGCTCACGGTTCAGGGAGAGTGGCCTAGTAGCGACCAGTGAAGAGGCGGGGCCAGGAGCTTGGACTCGACCCCTGTAACCTCAGCTAGGTGAGTACACACACACACACACACACACACATACACAAGCTTTCCCTCGTGTAAACACAGGAGAAAGTCAAGAACGACAGACGTACAGCGCCGTAACGCAATGAAAGTGTGAGAAAGTTGAGCATAAAAGTTTCCCTTATATTTGATGTGGTCAGTGAGCACCACCACCATCCCTGCACCACCACCATCCCTGCACCACCACCATGCCTGCACCACCACCATCCCTGCAACCACCATCATCCCTGCACCACCATCATCCCTGCACCACCACCATCCCTGCACCACCACCATCCCTGCACCACCATCCATCCCTGCACCACCACCATCCCTGCACCACCATCATCCCTGCACCACCATCATCCCTGCACCACCACCATCCCTGCACCACCACCATCCCTGCACCACCATCATCCCTGCACCACCACCATGCCTGCACCACCACCATCCCTGCACCACCACCATCCCTGCACCACCATCATCCCTGCACCACCACCATCCCTGCACCACCACCATCCCTGCACCACCACCATCCCTGCACCACCACCATCCCTGCACCACCACCATCCCTGCACCACCATCATCCCTGCACCACCACCATCCCTGCACCACCACCATCCCTGCACCACCACCATCCCTGCACCACCATCATCCCTGCACCACCACCATCCTTGCACCACTACTATCCCTGCACCACCATCATCCCTGCACCACCACCATCCCTGCACCACCACCATCCCTGCACCACCACCATCCCTGCACCACCACCATCCCTGCACCACCATCATCCCTGACACCACCACCATCCCTGCACCACTACTATCCCTGCACCACCACCATCCCTGCACCACCACCATCCCTGCACCACTACTCATCCCTGCACCACCACCATCCCTGCATCACCACCATCCCTGCACCACCACCATCCCTGCACCACCACCAACCCTGCACACCACTATCCCTGCACCACCACCATCCCTGCACCACCACCATCCCTGCACCACCACTATCCCTGCACCACCACCATCCCTGCACCACCACCATCCCTGCACCACCATCATCCCTGCACCACCACCATCCCTGCACCACTACTATCCCTGCACCACCACCATCCCTGCACCACCACCATCCCTGCACCACTACATCCCTGCACCACCACCATCCCTGCATCACCACCATCCCTGCACCACCACCATCCCTGCACCACCACCACCCTGCACCACCACCAACCCTGCACCACCACTATCCCTGCACCACGACCATCCCTGCACCACCACCATCCCTGCACCACCACTATCCCTGCACCACCACCATCCCTGCACCACCACCATCCCTGCACCACCACTATCCCTGCACCACCACCATCCCTGCACCACCACCATCCCTGCACCACCACCATCCCTGCACCACCACCAGCCCAGCACCACCACCAACCTTGCACCACCACCAACCCAGCACCACCACCATCCCTGCACCACCACCAACCCTGCACCACCACCAACCCTGCACCACCACTGTCCCTGCACCACCACCATCCCTGCACCACCACCAACCCTGCACCACCACCAACCCTATACCACCACCGTTCCTGCACCACCACCAAGCCTGCACCACCACCAAACCCAGCACCACCACACCCTGCACCACCATCAACCCAGCACCACCACCAACCCTGCACCACCATCAACCCAGCACCACCACCAACCCTGCACCACCATCACCCAGCACCACCACCAACCCTGCACCACCATCAACCCTGCACCACCATCAACCTTGCACCACCACCACACCCTGCACCACCATCAACCCAGCACCACCACCAACCCTGCACCACCATCAACACCAGCACCACAACCAACCCTGCAACCACCATCAACCCAGCACCACAACCACCCCCGCACCACCACCACAATCCCTCTACACCACCCACCTCACAGCTCGTTTTTCCACAACATAATCAATACACAGCGTTACCATACATATGACGTGCAGCACCTGGCATGCAAGGAACCACATACAGGTACCTGCTCCCACACACAGGTACCTGCTCCCACACACAGGTACCTGCTCCCACACACAGGTACCTGCTCCCACACACTGCTTCCAACATGTCACTACCACCAAAATATAT
>NC_069444.1:13064900-13067400 GCF_026875155.1 Cherax quadricarinatus
GTGCTACCGTCTTGTGGTAGTAGGTTGGTAGACAACAACCACCCAGGGAGGTGCTACCGTCTTGTGGTAGTAGGTTGGTAGACAGCAACCACCCAGGAGGTACTACCGTCTTGTGGTAGTAGGTTGGTAGACAACAACCACCCCCGGGAGGTGCTACCGTCTTGTGGTAGTAGGTTGGTAGACAACAACCACCCAGGGAGGTGCTACCGTCCTGTGGTAGTAGGTTGGTAGACAACAACCACCCAGGGAGGTGCTACCGTCCTGTGGTAGTAGGTTGGTAGACAGTAACCGTCCAGGGAGGTACTACCATCCTGTGGTAGTAGGTTGGTAGACAACAACCACCCAGGGAGGTACTACCATCCTGTGGTAGTAGGTTGGTAGACAACAACCACCCAGGGAGGTACTACCATCCTGTGGTAGTAGGTTGGTAGACAACAACCACCCAGGGAGGTACTACCGTCCTGTGGTAGTAGGTTGGTAGAGAACAACCACCCAGGGAGGTACTACCATCCTGTGGTAGTAGGTTGGTAGACAACAACCACCCAGGGAGGTACTACCATCCTGTGGTAGTAGGTTGGTAGACAACAACCGTCCAGGGGAGGTACTACCATCCTGTGGTAGTAGGTTGGTAGACAACAACCGTCCAGGGAGGTACTACCATCCTGTGGTAGTAGGTTGGTAGACAACAACCACCCAGGGAGGTACTACCGTCCTGTGGTAGTAGGTTGGTAGACAACAACCGTCCAGGGAGGTACTACTGTCCTGTGGTAGTAGGTTGGTAGACAACAACCGCCCAGGGAGGTACTACCGTCCTGTGGTAGTAGGTTGGTAGACAACAACCACCCAGGGAGGTACTACCGTCCTGTGGTAGTAGGTTGGTAGACAACAACCACCCAGGGAGGGAAATACCGTCCTGTGGTAGTAGGTTGGTAGACAACAACCACCCAGGGAGGTACTACTGTCCTGTGGTAGTAGGTTGGTAGACAACAACCACCCAGGGAGGTACTACTGTCCTGTGGTAGTAGGTTGGTAGACAACAACCACCCAGGGAGGTACTACTGTCCTGTGGTAGGTTGGTAGACAACCACCCAGGGAGGTACTACTGTCCTGTGGTAGTAGGTTGGTAGAAAAACAACCACCCAGGGAGGTACTACTGTCCTGTGGTAGTAGGTTGGTAGACAACAACCACCCAGGGAGGTACTACTGTCCTGTGGTAGTAGCTTGGTAGACAACCACCCAGGGAGGTACTACTGTCCTGTGGTAGTAGGTTGGTAGACAACAACCACCCAGGGAGGTACTACTGTCCTGTGGTAGTAGGTTGGTAGACAACAACCACCCAGGGAGGTACTACTGTCCTGTGGTAGTAGGTTGGTAGACAACAACCACCCAGGGAGGTACTACTGTCCTGTGGTAGTAGGTTGGTAGACAACAACCACCCAGGGAGGTACTACCGTCCTGTGGTAGTAGGTTGGTAGACAACAACCACCCAGGTAGGTACTACTGTCCTGTGGTAGTAGGTTGGTAGACAACAACCACCCAGGGAGGTACTACCGTCCTGTGGTAGTATGTTGGTAGACAACAACCACCCAGGGAGGTACTACCGTCCTGTGGTAGTAGGTTGGTAGACAACAACCACCCAGGGAGGTACTACCGTCCTGTGGTAGTAGGTTGGTAGACAACAACCACCCAGGGAGGTACTACTGTCCTGTGGTAGTAGGTTGGTAAACAACAACCACCCAGGGAGGTACTACTGTCCTGTGGTAGTAGGTTGGTAGACAGCAACCGTCCAGGGAGGTACTACCGTCCTGCCAAGTAATTGTTTTGCACGATGGTAGGATTGCTGGTGTCTTTTTTCTGTCTCATAAACATGCAAGATTTCAGGTACGTCTTGCTACTTCTACTTACACTTAGGTCACACTACACATGCATGTACCAGCATATATATACACACCCCTCTGGGTTTTCTTCTTTCTTACTAGTTCTTGTTCTTGTTTATTCCCTATCTCCATGGAGAAGTGGAACAGAACTCTTCCTCCGTAAGCCATGAGTGTCAAAAGAGGTGACTAAAATGCCGGAAGCAAGGGGCTAGTAATCCCTGCTCCTGTATACATTACTAAAGTTTAAAAGAAAAACTCGCTTTTCTTTTTGGATTACCCTGCCTCGGTGGGATACGGTCGGTTTGTTGAAAGAAATAGTAACTATCAGTAGTAACCAGAATTTACCATTAGTAACTATCAGTAGTTACTAGTATTTACTAATAACAACTATCAGTAGTAACCAGGATTTACCAGCAGTAACTATCAGTAGTTACTAGTATTTACTAATAGTAACTATCAGTAGTTACTAGTATTTAACAGTAGTAACTATTAGTAGTAACTATCAGCTTGTGACTGTCAGTCAGTCCATGAACACCGCTGACAGACTAGACTTAGTGTTTATGTAGATATTTTTTATACCTTGGTTAACTGGAATTAGAGTCAATAGATATTCCCCAGTTTTA
>NC_069444.1:13074900-13117400 GCF_026875155.1 Cherax quadricarinatus
TCTCCAGGAGCTTTATCAAGCCTTTTCAAACAATACATGGACACAGAGGGTATATCAAGGCTCAGAGTGACGTGCAATACTAGTGAGGTACCATTTCGATGTTCACTAGTGGTAGTAGTAGTAGTAGTAGTAGTAGTAGTAGTAGTAGAAATAGTAGTAGTAGTAAGTAGTAAATAAGTAGTAGTAGTAGTAGTAGTAGTAGTGGTAGTAGTAGTGACAAAAGTAATACAATATGGTAGAGCAATTAATTAGTATTGCACCTCACTCTGAGGCTTTATATACCCTCTGTGTCCATGTATTGTTTGTAATGGCTTGATAAAGCTCCTGGAGAGCGAAACGTTGCCACAATAAAATGTCATATTAGTTGCACTTGTGTCCTTTTACTTTACATATTGTCGGTAATTCTACCAACTTTATTACAACGTTCATCTTGCCATATAGGACAAGCGAAAATTTGTGTATGCAATAATTTCGCAAAAATCATTCTGAACCTAACGAAAAAAATATATTTCACTGTGTTTGTTTAGTATTAAATTACTGTAAAAGTATTTAAGATATATTTTGTAGGATTAGGCTAAAATAAATTGTTCTTGTTATAATAAGGTTTGGTAAGTTTTCTAAGAATCTTTTGGTACAAAATTAAATTTTTTTACATTAACATTAATGAAAAAATATATCTTTAAACGTATAAGAGAAATTTTTAGAAAGGACTTAATTTTAAATGAGTTCTTGCTAATTGACCAGTTTTACATATTCGGCACGACATATATATATATATATATATATTATATATATATATATATATATATATATATATATATATATATATATATATATATATATATATATATATGTATATATAAAAATAATGGAACCACGAACAAATATATTTTATTAATCACAAACTGCAGCTAGCCGGGGATCAAACTCGTGTTCTTTTAGCCCGCCTCGTGGGAAACAAGTCAAAACTTAAGACGCTCTTAACCCACTGGACCACCAATCCTACAAACATCATGTACCTAGTAGCACTAGGCATGTTTCAAGATGCCAGAACATAAGTGGCAGTGGTAACATGACTTGGGTTCTAATACCTGTACCCACCCCAGCTGACCTGGGTTCTAACAAGGCTACCCACCCCAGGTGACCTGTACCTCCTTGCAAGATGGTGACCTTGTGGTGGTCAATGCAGTTACTGAGGCATGCACACTCTCTCAGTCCAAGGTGCTCAATAAAACTACTTTCTCAGCTCAATGTATAAGAAAACATTAACCCCATTTTTTTATAGAGGTGCCAATTATGGACCGGGCAGCGGGGGCGCTGACCCCTGAAACACCCTCCAGGTATAACGTGAAGGGGAAGGATATGTTGCAGAACAATCACTGTTCTGCAACTTGTGCTGACGTCTTCATAAACACAGGTTGCAGTAAGCCATAACAGCCACCGTCAGGTAAACCTTGATGGAATTTCTCTTGATAAATAACCTGCATTACTCTCCTATGAAAGACATTCCATATTTAAAACTATGTTGTGAAACAATACTGAGATCTTTTAATCTCGTGTTTACCGAGGGAGACAAGAATGAGGTTTCTTCTGCAGCTTCCAACAAGGATTCCGAACTGTTCCACTGGGACAGTGGAACAGTTTGGAATCATCCTTCCAAGCTAGCCGCTCAGGCATCATCGATACTTGAGCAGCTAGTCTGAAAGGCGAACACTGGCCTCCTTGATGCTCCTCATGCTGGGGATTTCTCACTGGCTATTCCCAATTCCCCCCTGATCACTCGATGTCTGGATCATATTGGCTAAGAGGAATATTTCAGTTTCTCCTGGCAAAACAAATGGCACCAGTCGTCTCGATGGCACTCACGTGGCACTCTTTTCCTTGCCATACCCTGTCGTGAAGCACAGGTGTATATGAAGGAACACAGAGCATTAATCACGCCATAGGTGCATTATGTGACCTGCTGATGCACTCTGCTCTGCCATAACCAAACGGAGGTTCAAGCCTCCACCACAAAAACACCCACAACAATTAGCCACCTCAACACCCACGACAATTTACCACCCCAACACCCACACCAATTAACCACCATAATACCCACACCAATTAACCACCACAACACCCACACCATTTAACCACCCTAATACCCACCCAATTAACCACCCCAATACCCACACCAATTAACCACCCCAACACCCACACCAATTAACCACCCTAATACCCACACCAATTAACCACCCCAACACCCACACCAATTAACCACCCTAATACCCATACCAATTAACCACCCCAACACCCACACCAATTAACAACCCTAATACCCACACCAATTAACCACCCCAACACCCACACCAATTAACCACCCTAATACCCACACCAATAAACCACCCCAACACCCACACCAATTAACCACCCTAATACCCATACCAATTAACCACCCCAATACCCACACCAATTAACCACTGAACATCCACAACAATTAACCACCCCCAACACCCACACAATTAACCACCTTAATACCCACACCAATTAACCACCCCAACACCACACCCAATTAACCACCCTAATACCCACACCAATTAACCACCCAAACACCCACCAACAATTAACCACTGAACATCCACAACAATTAACCACCCCAACACCCACAACAATTAACCACCCCAACATCCACAACAATTAACCACCCTAACATCCACAACAATTAACCACCCCCAACATCCACAACAATTAACCACCCCAACATCCACAACAATTAACCACCCCAACATCCACAACAATTAACCACCCCAACACACACAACAATTAACCACCCCAACATCCTCAACAATTAACCACCCCAACTTCCACAACAATTAATCACCCCAACATCCACAACAAATTAACCACCCCAACATCCACAACAATTATCCACCCCAACACCCACAACAATTAACCACCCCAACATCCACAACAATTAACCACCCCAACACACACAACAATTAACCACCTCAACACCCACAATTAACCACCCCAACACCCATAACAATTAACCACCTCAACACCCACAATTAACCACCCCAACACTCATAATAATTAACCACCTCAACACCCACAATTAACCACCTCAACACCCACAATTAACCACTCCAACACCCATAACAATTAACCACCCCAACACCCATAACACAATAACCACCTCCAAACACCCACAATTAACCACCTCACACCCACAATTAACCACCACAACACCCATAACAATTAACCACCCCAACACCCTAAAACAATTAACCAACCTCAACACCCACAATTAACCACCTCAACACCCACAATTAACCACCTCAACACCCACAATTAACCACCTCAACACCCACAATTAACCACCTCAACACCCACAATTAACCACCCCAACACCCACAATTAACCACCTCAACACCCATAACAATTAACCACCCCAACACCCATAACAATTAACCACCTCAACACCCACAATTAACCACCCCAACACCTACAATTAACCACCTCAACACCCACAATTAACCACCTCAACACCCTCAATTAACCACCTCAACACCCACAAATAACCACCTCAACACCCACAATTAACCACCTCAACACCCACAATTAATCACCTCAACACCCACAATTAACCACCCAAACCCACAATTAACCACCTCAACACCCTCAATTAACCACCTCAACACCCTCAATTAACCACCTCAACACCCACAATTAACCACCCAACACCCACAATTAACCACCTCAACACCCACAATTAACCACCCCAACACCCATAACAATTAACCACCCAACACCCATAACAATTAACCACCCCAACACCCATAACAATTAACCACCTCAACACCCACAATTAACCACCTCAACACCCACAATTAACCACCTCAACACCCACAATTAACCACCTCAACACCCCACAATTAACCACCTCAACACCCAAAATTAACCACCCCAACACCCACAATTAACCACCTCAACACCCACAATTAACCACCCCAACACCCATAACAATTAACCACCTCAACACCACAATTAACCACCCCAACACCCATAACAATTAACCACCTCAACACCCACAATTAACCACCTCAACACCCACAATTAACCACCTCAACACCCACAATTAACCACCTCAACACCCTCAATTAACCACCTCAACACCCACAATTAACCACCTCAACACCCACAATTAACCACCTCAACACCCACAATTAACCACCTCAACACCCACAATTAACCACCCCAAAACCCACAATTAACCACCCCAACACCCACAATTAACCACCTCAACACCCACAACTAACCACCCCAACACCCATAACAATTAACCACCTCAACACCCATAACAATTAACCACCCCAACACCCATAACAATTAACCACCTCAACACCCATAACAATTAACCACTCAACACCCACAATTAACCACCTCAACACCCACAATTAACCACCTCAACACCCACATTAACCACCTCAACACCCACAATTAACCACCCCATGACGTCAACTAACACTTCATAAATTTGTTAGATTCTCAACATTAGTACCCAAAGAAATTTTAGTAAGCAGCCACCAGAGGGACACCTACACCCAACATCCCAGTGATGGCAGCCACCAGGGGGACACCTACACCCAACATCCCAGTGATGGCAGCCACCAGGGGGACACCTACACCCGACATCCCAGTGATGGCAGCCACCAGGGGGACACCTACACCCAACATCCCAGTGATGGCAGCCACCAGGGGGACACCTACACCCAACATCCCAGTGATGGCAGCCACCAGGGGGACACCTACACCCAACATCCCAGTGATGGCAGCCACCAGGGGGACACCTACACCCAACATCCCAGTGATGGCAGCCACCAGGAGGACACCTACACCAACATCCCAGTGATGGCAGCCACCAGGGGGACACCTACACCCAACATCCCAGTGATGGAGTACACACAACACGTCAGCGAAGGGATACATAGTTATAATATGTATTTCTGTTTGATAAGCTACCACCAACAGCCTGGTTAATCACAGACCCGGTGGTCATAAGTGGTCGGAGGATCAAGTCTCCACCACTTCTTATATTGAATGACACACACACACACACACACACCACACACACACACACACACCACACACACACACACAACACACACACACACACACACACACACACACTCACACAGAAACAAACACACACACACACACACACACACACACACACACACACACACTCACACAGAAACAAACACACACACACACACACACACACACACACTCACACAGAAACAAACACACACACACACACACACACCACACACTCACACAGAAACAAACACACACACACACACACACACACTGTGAAGACACAGATGAATCACAGGGATGTTAGGAAGTATTTCTTCAGCCACAGAGTAGTCAGTAAGTGGAATAGTTTGGGAAGCGATGTAGTGGAGGCAGGATCCATACATAGCTTTAAGCAGAGGTATGATAAAGCTCACGGCTCAGGGAGAGTGACCTAGTAGCGATCAGTGAAGAGGCGGGGCCAGGAGCTCGGACTCGACCCCCGCAACCTCAACTAGGTGAGTACAACTAGGTGAGTACACACACACACACACACACACACACACACACACACACACACACACACACACACACACACACACACACACAAGGAGTTACAATTGGAAGCTGAAGAATCAGATGAGTCACAGGAATATTAGGAAGTATTTTTTCAGCCACAGAGTTGTCAGAAAGTGGAATAGTTTGGAAAATGAGGTAGTGGAGGCAGAATCCATATACAGCCTTAAGAACAGGTATGATAAAACTCATGGAGCAGGGACAGAGTGGACCTAGTAGCGACCAGTGAAGAGGCGGGACCAGGAGCTATGAATCGACCGCTGCAATCACAATTAGGTGAGTATACATACACACACACACATACACGCCTCATGATACACACCTGCCACTTATCACTCACGTCACACACCTGTCATCTGATAAGGCATCTCATCTATTGTATACACCTGTCATTTGATTCACAGTCACCTGCCATACACCTGTCATCTTATATACACAGATACCTGTCATCTTATAATAACACACACCTGTTATCTGAAACACCTGACAATGTGCACAATACTCGGCTGACAAAGCCGAGAGAGAGAGAGAGACAGACAGATAGACTGAGAGAGAGACAGAGATAGAGAGAGCGGGTGTAGCAGGTGTGGCTCATGTCAAGGCCAACTGGTGGCACATATATACCAGCTGCACCAGCCTATACCAGCCCTACGCGCTTATAAGTATATATGGATATACTAAATGAGGCCAGAGGTTTTTATTTTCTTATTTATCAAAATTAGATATATCAACAGTTTTGCTACACTATTCTATATGATAGTTACACAGTGGGAACACCAGCAATGTGTTGCTACACTATTCTGTATGATAGTTACACAGTGGGAACACCAGCAGTGTGTTGCTACACTATTCTATATGATAGTTACACAGTGGGAACACCAGCAGTGTGTTGCTGCAATATTCTATATGATAGTTACACAGTGGGAACACCAGCAGTGTGTTGCTACACTATTTATAGTTATACAGTGGGAACTAAAGTCAGCTATGTTTCCTTGTCATATTCGATCACACAGGATGGTGCTCTTACAAGATGTTGAGATGTGTCAGTCTAAGCTGGCAGACTTCAGTAGTGTCAGCCTGAGCTGGCAGAGTTCAGTAGTGTCAGCCTGAGCTGGCAGACTTCAGTAGTGTCAGCCTGAGCTGAGAGACTTCAGTAGTGTCAGCCTGAGCTGGGAGACGTCAGTAGTGTCAGCGAGGATATATGGTCAAGTATTCCATTAAAGGTTCATCAGCTACGACAGCTTCAAAGGTTTCCTTCCAGCAGAGCTGCAGTTACTATCACTTGGGACTGACCATCTTCCAGCAGAGCTGCAGTTACTATCACTTGGGACTGACCATCTTCCAGCAGAGCTGCAGTTACTATCACTTGGGACTGACTATCTTCCAGCAGAGCTGCAGTTACTATCACTCGGGACTGACCATCTTCCAGCAGAGCTGCAGTTACTATCACTTGGGACTGACCATCTTCCAGCAGAGCTGCAGTTACTATCACTTGGGACTGACTATCTTCCAGCAGAGCTGCAGTTACTATCACTTGGGACTGACCATCTTCCAGCAGAGCTGCAGTTACTATCACTTGGGACTGACCATCTTCCAGCAGAGCTGCAGTTACTATCACTTGGGACTGACCATCTTCCAGCAGAGCTGCAGTTACTATCACTTGGGACTGACTATCTTCCAGCAGAGCTGCAGTTACTATCACTCGGGACTGACCATCTTCCAGCAGAGCTGCAGTTACTATCACTTGGGACTGACCATCTTCCAGCAGAGCTGCAGTTACTATCACTTGGGACTGACTATCTTCCAGCAGAGCTGCAGTTACTATCACTTGGGACTGACCATCTTCCAGCAGAGCTGCAGTTACTATCACTTGGGACTGACCATCTTCCAGCAGAGCTGCAGTTACTATCACTTGGGACTGACCATCTTCCAGCAGAGCTGCAGTTACTATCACTTGGGACTGACCATCTTCCAGCAGAGCTGCAGTTACTATCACTTGGGACTGACCATCTTCCAGCAGAGCTGCAGTTACTATCACTTGGGACTGACTATCTTCCAGCAGAGCTGCAGTTACTATCACTTGGGACTGACCATCTTCCAGCAGAGCTGCAGTTACTATCACTTGGGACTGACCATCTTCCAGCAGAGCTGCAGTTACTATCACTTGGGACTGACCATCTTCCAGCAGAGCTGCAGTTACTATCACTTGGGACTGACCATCTTCCAGCAGAGCTGCAGTTACTATCACTTGGGACTGACCATCTTCCAGCAGAGCTGCAGTTACTATCACTTGGGACTGACCATCTTCCAACAGAGCTGCAGTTACTATCACTTGGGACTGACCATCTTCCAGCAGAGCTGCAGTTACTATCACTTGGGACTGACCATCTTCCAGCAGAGCTGCAGTTACTATCACTTGGGACTGACCATCTTCCAGCAAAGCTGCAGTTACTATCACTTGGGACTGACCATCTTCCAGCAGGACTGCAGTTGCTATCACTTGGGACTGACCATCTTCCAGCAGAGCTGCAGTTACTATCACTTAGGACTGACCATCTTCCAGCAGAGCTGCAGTTACTATCACTTGGGACTGACCATCCTCCAGCAGAACTGCAGTTACTATCACTTGGGACTGACCATCTTCCAGCAGAGCTGCAGTTACTATCACTCGGGACTGACCATCTTCCAGCAGAGCTGCAGTTACTATCACTTGGGACTGACCATCTTCCAGCAGAGCTGCAGTTACTATCACTTGGGACTGACTATCTTCCAGCAGAGCTGCAGTTACTATCACTCGGGACTGACCATCTTCCAGCAGAGCTGCAGTTACTATCACTTGGGACTGACCATCTTCCAGCAGAGCTGCAGTTACTATCATCTTGGGACTGACCAACTTCCAGCAGAGCTGCAGTTACTATCACTTGGGACTGACTATCTTCCAGCAGAGCTGCAGTTACTATCACTCGGGACTGACCATCTTCCAATAGAGCTGCAGTTACTATCACTTGGGACTGACCATCTCCCAGCAGAGCTGCAGTTACTATCACTTGGGACTGACCATCTTCCAGCAGAGCTGCAGTTACTATCACTTGGGACTGACCATCTTCCAGCAGAGCTGCAGTTACTATCACTCGGGACTGACCATCTTCCAGCAGAGCTGCAGTTACTATCACTTGGGACTGACCATCTTCCAGCAGAGCTGCAGTTACTATCACTCGGGACTGACCATCTTCCAGCAGAGCTGCAGTTACTATCACTTGGGACTGACTATCTTCCAGCAGAGCTGCAGTTACTATCACTCGGGACTGACCATCTTCCAGCAGAGCTGCAGTTACTATCACTTGGGACTGACTATCTTCCAGCAGAGCTGCAGTTACTATCACTTGGGACTGACCATCTTCCAGCAGAGCTGCAGTTACTATCACTTGGGACTGACCATCTTCCAGCAGAGCTGCAGTTACTATCACTTGGGACTGACCATCTTCCAGCAGAGCTGCAGTTACTATCACTTGGGACTGACCATCTTCCAGCAGAGCTGCAGTTACTATCACTTGGGACTGACCATCTTCCAGCAGAGCTGCAGTTACTATCACTTGGGACTGACCATCTTCCAGCAGAGCTGCAGTTACTATCACTTGGGACTGACCATCTTCCAGCAGAGCTGCAGTTACTATCACTTGGGACTGACCATCTTCCAGCAGAGCTGCAGTTACTATCACTTGGGACTGACCATCTTCCAACAGAGCTGCAGTTACTATCACTTGGGACTGACCATCTTCCAGCAGAGCTGCAGTTACTATCACTTGGGACTGACCATCTTCCAGCAGAGCTGCAGTTACTATCACTTGGGACTGACCATCTTCCAGCAAAGCTGCAGTTACTATCACTTGGGACTGACCATCTTCCAGCAGGACTGCAGTTGCTATCACTTGGGACTGACCATCTTCCAGCAGAGCTGCAGTTACTATCACTTAGGACTGACCATCTTCCAGCAGAGCTGCAGTTACTATCACTTGGGACTGACCATCCTCCAGCAGAACTGCAGTTACTATCACTTGGGACTGACCATTTTCCAGCAGAGCTGCAGTTACTATCACTCGGGATGACCATCTTCCAGCAGAGCTGCAGTTACTATCACTTGGGACTGACCATCTTCCAGCAGAGCTGCAGTTACTATCACTTGGGACTGACTATCTTCCAGCAGAGCTGCAGTTACTATCACTCGGGACTGACCATCTTCCAGCAGAGCTGCAGTTACTATCACTTGGGACTGACCATCTTCCAGCAGAGCTGCAGTTACTATCACTTGGGACTGACCAACTTCCAGCAGAGCTGCAGTTACTATCACTTGGGACTGACTATCTTCCAGCAGAGCTGCAGTTACTATCACTCGGGACTGACCATCTTCCAATAGAGCTGCAGTTACTATCACTTGGGACTGACCATCTTCCAGCAGAGCTGCAGTTACTATCACTTGGGACTGACCATCTTCCAGCAGAGCTGCAGTTACTATCACTTGGGACTGACCATCTTCCAGCAGAGCTGCAGTTACTATCACTCGGGACTGACCATCTTCCAGCAGAGCTGCGTTACTATCACTTGGGACTGACCATCTTCCAGCAGAGCTGCAGTTACTATCACTCGGGACTGACCATCTTCCAGCAGAGCTGCAGTTACTATCACTTGGGACTGACTATCTTCCAGCAGAGCTGCAGTTACTATCACTCGGGACTGACCATCTTCCAGCAGAGCTGCAGTTACTATCACTTGGGACTGACTATCTTCCAGCAGAGCTGCAGTTACTATCACTTGGGACTGACCATCTTCCAGCAGAGCTGCAGTTACTATCACTTGGGACTGACCATCTTCCAGCAGAGCTGCAGTTACTATCACTTGGGACTGACCATCTTCCAGCAGAGCTGCAGTTACTATCACTTGGGACTGATCATCTTCCAGCAGAGCTGCAGTTACTATCACTTGGGACTGACCATCTTCCAGCAGGGCTGCAGTTACTATCACTTGGGACTGACTATCTTCCAGCAGAGCTGCAGTTACTATCACTCGGGACTGACCATCTTCCAGCAGAGCTGCAGTTACTATCACTTGGGACTGACTATCTTCCAGCAGAGCTGCAGTTACTATCACTCGGGACTGACCATCTTCCAGCAGAGCTGCAGTTACTATCACTTGGGACTGACCATCTTCCAGCAGAGCTGCAGTTACTATCACTTGGGACTGACTATCTTCCAGCAGAGCTGCAGTTACTATCACTTGGGACTGACCATCTTCCAGCAGAGCTGCAGTTACTATCACTTGGGACTGACCATCTTCCAGCAGAGCTGCAGTTACTATCACTTGGGACTGACCATCTTCCAGCAGAGCTGCAGTTACTATCACTTGGGACTGACCATCTTCCAGCAGAGCTGCAGTTACTATCACTTGGGACTGACCATCTTCCAGCAGGGCTGCAGTTACTATCACTTGGGACTGACCATCTTCCAGCAGAGCTGCAGTTACTATCACTTGGGACTGACCATCTTCCAGCAGAGCTGCAGTTACTATCACTTGGGACTGACTATCTTCCAGCAGAGCTGCAGTTACTATCACTTGGGACTGACCATCTTCCAGCAGAGCTGCAGTTACTATCACTTGGGACTGACTATCTTCCAGCAGAGCTGCAGTTACTATCACTTGGGACTGACTATCTTCCAGCAGAGCTGCAGTTACTATCACTTGGGACTGACCATCTTCCAGCAGAGCTGCAGTTACTATCACTTGGGACTGACCATCTTCAGCAGAGCTGCAGTTACTATCACTTGGGACTGACCATCTTCCAGCAGGGCTGCAGTTACTATCACTTGGGACTGACCATCTTCCAGCAGAGCTGCAGTTACTATCACTTGGGACTGACCATCTTCCAGCAGAGCTGCAGTTACTATCACTTGGGACTGACTATCTTCCAGCAGAGCTGCAGTTACTATCACTTGGGACTGACCATCTTCCAGCAGAGCTGCAGTTACTATCACTTGGGACTGACCATCTTCCAGCAGAGCTGCAGTTACTATCACTTGGGACTGACCATCTTCCAGCAGAGCTACAGTTACTATCACTTGGCACTGACCATCTTCCAGCAGAGCTGCAGTTACTATCACTTGGGACTGACCATCTTCCAGCAGAGCTGCAGATACTGTCACTTAGAGTTATTATCTCTTGAGAAAGCGACTGTAGAGGGTAAATTATCAAGTGGAGGTGAAAGCACTGACTTCCATTTAGAGCTGAGTTTATAGACGAGAAAACTGACATCATCCCCACCAGTGACATCATCCCCACCAGTGACATCATCCCCACCAGTGACATTCTGAGTTTTCTTTTCTTATCCTTCACGTTGGCACTCACACTTCGCTCTCTCATTCTCTAATATATAAACACACACACACACACACACACACACACACACACACACACCACACACACACACACACACACGCACGCACACACACACACACACACACACACACACATACATACATACATACATATATATATATATATATATATATATATTATATATATATATATATATATATTATATATATATATATATATATATATATATATTTCAACAAGTCGGCCGTCTCCCACCGAGGCAGGGTGACCTAATAGGTAAAACTGGTCAATTAGCAAGAACTTGTTTAAAATTAAATCCTTTCTAAAATTTAAAGATATATATTTTTTCATTTAGGTTAATGTAAAAATTAATAATTTTATACCAAAAGAACCTTAGAAAACTTACCTAACCTTATTATAACAAGCGCAATTTAATTTAGCCTAATCCAACTAAATATATTTTGGATAAGTTTACAATAATTTAATAATAAACCAACACAATGTACTCGACTGAAGCAGCCTACTGTGTAGGCGAAACGTTTCGGAGTAAAAATATTTAGTAAACGGTTCTCCACTTGACAGGAATGCTCACCGTGTTCCTGCCAGACTATAAACGATCTATCATTTGTACAAACTCCGACATTCCTTCGGGAGTCAGTGCCGGGGTCACTACATGGAGAAGACCCGGGCCAGGACCCAGGACCCGTCCTGGCTAACTAGTGCCGGGGTCACTACATGGAGAAGACCCGGGCCAGGATCCAGGACCCGTCCTGGCTAACTAGTGCCGGGGTCACTACATGGAGAAGACCCGGGCCAGGACCCAGGACCCGTCCTGGCTAACTAGTGCCGGGGTCACTACATGGAGAAGACCCGGGCCAGGACCCAGGACCCGTCCTGGCTAACTAGTGCCGGGGTCACTACATGGAGAAGACCCGGGTACTGATATACTGAGTACTAATATACTGAGTACTGATATACTGAGTACTGATATACTGAGTACTAATATACTGAGTACTGATATACTGAGTACTAATATACTGAGTACTAATGTACTGAGTACTAATATACTGAGTACTGATATACTGAGTACTAATGTACTGAGTACTAATATACTGAGTACTGATATACTGAGTACTAATATACTGAGTACTGATATACTGAGTACTAATATACTGAGTACTAATGTACTGAGTACTAATATACTGAGTACTGATATACTGAGTACTAATATACTGAGTACTAATATACTGAGTACTGATATACTGAGTACTAATATACTGAGTACTAATGTACTGAGTACTAATATACTGAGTACTAATATACTGAGTACTAATATACTGAGTACTAATATACTGAGTACTAATATACTGAGTACTAATATACTGAGTACTAATATACTGAGTACTAATATACTGAGTACTAATATACTGATTACTAATATACTGAGTACTAATATACTGAGTACTAATGCTTCCCTACATTAAACAGACTATGATGTGGTTGAGTAATGTTTATATTTTTTTCAAAAATTACAAAACCTCACAATCATTCAGAACATTCACATTAAAACCCCAGCACAGATAACATTTATAACATTCACATTAAAACCCCAGCACAGATAACATTATAACATTCACATTAAAACCCCAGCACAGATAACATTATGTAACATTCACATTAAAAACCCCAGCACAGATAACATTATAACATTCACATTAAAAACCCCAGCACAGATAACATTATAACATTCACATTAAACCCCAGCACAGATAACATTATGTAACATTCACATTAAAACCCCAGCACAGATAACATTATAACATTCACATTAAAACCCCAGCACAGATAACATTATGTAACATTCACATTAAAACCCCAGCACAGATAACATTATGTAACATTTCATTAAACACAAAAATAACTCGGATCACTAAGAGTTAAACATAGAGTCGACCCACAACAACAACAACAACAACAACACCTGAGCGTGAAGGTGTTTCCGTAACTCTTACTGACGTCTCTATATAGACCATTATAAAACCCATAACTAACCTGGTAAGACTGGGTCGTAACTCCTGCTATTAATAGCTGTGTTTCTTGATTGGTAAAACTGACGGTTGGTAGCACACTCAGCTCACGTGGTTCGATCCCCGGTACGGGTGGAAGCATTAGGAGGTGGTGTCCATGCTCAACTAGCAGCAAGTAAGTACCTGGGTGTTAGTCGACTAATGTGGGTCGTATCCTGAGATAAAATTGACCTAATTTACCCGAAATGCTCTGTATAACCAGTAACTTTCTATATAGCAGTATGTCATTGACGTCAGCTAAGGTCTGTGTAAGTTGTATCATGTACTTGTAGGAATAAAGATTATTATTATTATTATCCAGCCTATACTAGATATACACTGTCAGCAGCTCTCAGCTATCCCGACGGAATAATTTTACAAGCGCTATCACTTCTGGTCTAGCCAATGGACATACATCTTCACAGACGCCATCATATACTGTGGAGAATTAATACCAGTGGATACCTTAGAGAAAAGAGAATCCACATCAATGCTCAGTATTTTACAATTACGTAAATACAGGGTGCTCATTTCCTGTATATATTTTTGTAAATGTTTAACAGGCGAGTCAGGGCGTATAAACATTTGATTAAACGCCACAGTAAATGACTGTACCAGTGCCATCCCGTAGGCTGTACATGTATGGTATACAATACATACACAATGGAGAATTAGACACATGTGCAACCTCTGGGTATCTATATTGTAGACGTTCGACCATCCAGACTCATCTGGTAATGCCAGTGGATGGCGAAACGTCTACAAATAAAGATACCCAGATGTTGCATATGTGTCTAATTCTTCATTCCGTAGGTACACGAGTCACGACTGAAGGTGACTGACTGACAGCAGATGACTGAACCAGTTAGTCATCCCGCAGGTAAACCAGCCACAGACTGGAGATAATGGTGAGGGGAAAGAATAAGTTTACCTTGACTCTCAGACTCACTAACACGGGAGATAGCAAGGACTGATAACCTTCTGGTTTTCTACCAAGCTGATGTATGTCAGACGTGACCGCGTCATGGCTGGCCAGCCGCATGCGGCAAGCCACACACATTAACCAGCTTTATTTCCTGTTATCTTCAGTAATGTCACGAAACATTAAGTAGATTTACTTCCCATAACGTTGCCAGACATTAACCAGGTTAACTGCCTATATCACCAGACATTAACCAGATTGACTGTATATAAAATCACCAGACAATAACCAGGTGTTTACTGTAAATAATGTCGCCAGACATTAACCAGGTTTACTGTATATGATGTCACCAGACATTAACCAGGTTCACTACCTAACATAACCAAGATAAACAAATATTACCCAGGTGGTACCACTAGAAGCGTACAAAACAACACGAACAACTAGAGGTACAGTAAATATCGTCTAACTGTAATAATGTTCGTAGAATTACCCACAAGTGTAACTAATGCGACATTTTATTGTGACAACGTTTCGCTCTCCAGGAGCTTTGTCAAGCCGTATATATAAGTATAAGAGGGTATATATAAGTACAGAGACGCATAGCATCTCACTATGTACCTATATACTCTCTGTGTCGTTGTATTGTTTGTAACAGTTTGACAAAGCTCCTGGAGAGCGAAACGTTGCCACAATAAAATGTCACATTAGTTGCCTGGCTGGCAAGGCTCTCGTTTCACACACGGAGGGCCCGGGTTCGATTCCCGGCGGGGTGGAAACATTTCGACGTGTTTCCTTACACCTGTTGTCCTGTTCGCCTAGCAGCAAATAGGTACCTGGGCGTTAGTCGACTGGTGTGGGTCGCATCCTGGGGGACAAGACTGAGGATCACAATGGAAATAAGTTAGACAGTCCTCGATGACGGACTGACTTTCTTGGGTTATCCTGGGTGGCTAACCTTCCTGGGTTAAAAATCCGTACGAAATCTTATCTTATATAGTCTAAATGGAAAACAGATTTCCCGGGGGCACTAAAGTAACTTCACTTCCCACCACAGTCCTTCATAAGGCGCCTCTATACTTTTTTAACCTACGGTAATACCCGCGAAAAACAAACGTTTGTGCAGGAGACTGAAGACCGACACGTGTGACGTAAGCCTGGCTACACACCTGACTTAAAAGCTAATTAATGTAGGTAAGTAGTGTCTACGTTCAGCCCAGGAACCATACAGTGAAGGCCAGGTGTTGCGACCTTACAGTGTAACATTGGTACGTTCTTACTCTATCTTCATTATTCTCATCCCTTAATGTGTGTACTCACCTAGTTGTGGTCGCAGGTGTCGAGTCACAGCTTCTGGCCCTGCCTCTTCACTGGTCGCTACTAGGTCACTCTTCCTGCTCCATGAACTTTATCATACCTCTTCTTAAAGCTATGTATGGATTCTGCCTCCACTACATCACTTCCCAGACTATTCCACTTCCTGACTACTTTGTGACTTAAGAAATACTTCCTAACATCCCTATGAATCATCTGAGTCTTCAACTTTCAATTGTGATCCATTGTTGCTGTGTCCCATCTCTGGAACATCCTGTCCCTGTCCACCTTGTCGACTCCTCTCAGTATTTTGCATGTCGTTATCATAACCCCCTTATCTCTCCTGTCCTCCAGTGTCGTCAGGTCGATTTCCCTTAACCTCTCCTCGTAGGACATGCCCCTTAGCTCCGGGACTAGTCTTGTTTCAAACCTTTGCACTTTCTCTAGGTGTGGGTTCCAAACTGGTGCCGCATACTACAATATAGGTCTAACGTACACGGTGTACAGGGTCCTGAACGATTCCTTATTAAGATGTCAGAATGCTGTTCTTAGGTTTGCTAGGCGACCGTATGCTGCAGCAGTTATTTAGTTGATGTGCGCCTCATGAGATGTGCCTGGTGTTATACTCAGCCCAAGATCCCTTTCCTTGAGTGAGGTTTGTAGTCTCTGGCCCCCTAGACTGTACTCCGTCTGCGGTCTTCTTTGCCCTTCCCCAATTTTCATGACTTTGCACTTGGTGGGGTTGAGCTCCAGGAGCTAGTTTCTGGACCAGGCCTGCAGCCTGTCCAGATCCGCTTGTAGTTCTGTTTGTTTGTGTGTGTGTGTGCGTGTGTGTATGTGTAACACACTAAGCAAGTCTGGAGTATTCTTACACATCAACATTTTATCCAGAATATAACTTCCACCAGAAGTGGAGTGACTAGCACATTTGGAAAGCAGTTTTGACCCTGGCTGTCACTCACAGCAGTCGACTAACAGACAGCAATGATGTTCTGAGTGCTGAAGATTGTAGCCAGCAGCGAGCCTCCCTCACTCCGTCTCTCACAACACTCGAATAATTCCATGAAACTTCAGGAACTACGATAGATGTAGATCAGTAGAAGTAACACCATGAAACTTTAGGAAGGAACTACGATAGATGTAGATCAGTAGAAGTAACACCATGAAACTTTAGGAAGGAACTACGATAGATGTAGATCAGTAGAAGTAACACCATGAAACTTTAGGAAGGAACTACGATAGATGTGGATCAGTACTAGGTAACGCTACAAAATTTAGGGAAGGAACTAGGATAGAGTAGTAGTAGTAGTAGTAGTAGTAGCAGTAGTAGCTGCCAACTATTTCCCGCTGGTTTAAGAGTAAACATAATCGTAATCGTGAGGTTCAACAAAACCAAACTGTGAGTAAAAAAACAAACCAGAAAGAACGCGACAGACACTGAAACAATTCAGTCCAGCGATGGTGAAGTGAATGTTGCGTGTAGCTGAGGTGAGGGAGCAACCAGTGAGAGATACTGGAGTAACTTACTGCAGTGAGAGATACTGGAGTAACTTACTACAGTGAGAGATACTGGAGTAACTTACTACAGTGAGAGATACTGGAGTAACTTACTACAGTGAGAGATACTGGAGTAACTTACTACAGTGAGAGATACTGGAGTAACTTACTACAGTGAGAGATACTGAGTAACTTACTACAGTGAGAGATACTGGAGTAACTTACTGCAGTGAGAGATACTGGAGTAACTTACTACAGTGAGAGATACTGGAGTAACTTACTACAGTGAGAGATACTGGAGTAACTTACTACAAGTGAGAGATACTGGAGTAACTTACTACAGTGAGAGATACTGGAGTAACTTGCTGCAGTGAGAGATACTGGAGTAACTTACTACAGTGAGAGATACTGGAGTAACTTACTACAGTGAGAGATACTGGAGTAACTTGCTGCAGTGAGAGATACTGGAGTAACTTACTGCAGGAGAGATACGGGAGTAACTTACTACAGTGAGAGATACTGGAGTAACTTACTGCAGTGAGAGATTACTGGAGTAATTTTACTACAGTGAGAGATACTGGAGTAACTTACTGCAGTGAGAGATACTGGAGTAACTTACTAACAGTGAGAGATACTGGAGTAACTTACTACAGTGAGAGATACTGGAGTAACTTGCTGCAGTGAAAATACTGGAGTAACTTACTACAGTGAGAGATATGGAGTAACTTGCTGCAGTGAGAGATACTGGAGAAAACTTACTACAGTGAGAGATACTGGAGTAACTTACTACAGTGAGAGATACTGAGTAAACTTGCTGCAGTGAGAGATACTGGAGTAACTTACTGCAGTGAGAGATACTGAGAAAACTTACTCCAGTGAGAGATACTGGAGTAACTTACTACAGTGAGAGATACTGGAGTAACTTACTACAGTGAGAGATACTGGAGTAACTTACTACAGTGAGAGATACTGGAGTAACTTACTGCATGAAAAGGATACTGGATTAACTTACTACGGGTGAGAGATACTGGAGTAACTTACTACAGTGAGAGATACTGGAGTAACTTACTACAGTGAGAGATACTGGAGTAACCTTACTACAGTGAGAATACTGGAGTAACTTACTACAGTGAGAGATACTGGAGTAACTTACTACAGTGAGAGATACTGGAGTAACTTACTGCAGTGAGAGATACTGGAGTAAACTTACTACAGTGAGAGATACTGGAGTAACTTACTACAGTGAGAGATACTGGAGTAACTTACTGCAGTGGGGAGATACTGGAGTAACTTACTGCAGTGAGAGATACTGGAGTAACTTACTGCAGTGAGAGATACTGGAGTAACTTACTACAGTGAGAGATACTGGAGTAACTTACTGCAGTGAGAGATACTGGAGTAACTTGCTGCAGTGAGAGATACTGGAGTAACTTACTGCAGTGAGAGATACTGGAGTAACTTACTCCAGTGAGAGATACTGGAGTAATTTAAACTACAGTGAGAGATACTGGAGTAACTTACTGCAGTGAGAGATACTGGAGTAACTTACTGCAGTGAGAGATACTGGAGTAACTTACTACAGTGAGAGATACTGGAGTAACTTACTACAGTGAGAGATACTGGAGTAACTTACTGCAGTGAGAGATACTGGAGTAACTTACTACAGTGAGAGATACTGGAGTAACTTACTACAGTGAGAGATACTGGAGTAACTTGCTGCAGTGAGAGATAACTGGAAGAAGTGTAGAATAAACAGTGAAGAACAATATATCAGAAAAAACGGTACAATGAATGAAATTCTTGTCAACTACAAGTCTCAGACGAACCAGGTTGTGATGGCAGTGGACTTGGGGCTCAGCGGTAGCTCCTTGGGCTCACAATCAAACGACCTCGGGTTCGATCCTGAAGCAGTTCGAGACGTGTGGGTGCTTCCTTACACCTGTTGCCCCTCTTCACCTAGCAGTAAACAGGTACCCGGGTTAGAAAACGGTTATGGGTGGCATCCTGGGGAAGAGTTCCTTAATGGACATATGTCACAATGACTAACATTTATGAGTTATTAATCCTCCTCCATGTTCATATTTCTATTTATGCTTACATTTTTATAAGTAGGCGTGCAGGCCAGGGGTAGAAACAACCTGCTTGATCAAGTAGTCAACAGGAAAATCTTAGGAAAGGCTGAGAAAGTAGCAGATCTTTTGAAACTGGTCAAAGGTATAGTACAGGGCCAGTGGTATTCTGGACCAGGTGTAGTGGCACTCTGAACCAGGTGTAGTGGCACTCTGAACCAGATGTAGTGGCACTCTGGACCAGGTGTAGTGGCACTCTGAACCAGGTGTAGTGGCACTCTGGACCAGGTGTAGTGGCACTCTGGACCAGGTGTAGTGGCACTCTGAACCAGGTGTAGTGGTACTCTGATCCAGGTGTAGTGGCACTCTGGACCAGGTGTAGTGGCAATCTGAACCAAGTGTAGTGGCACTCTGAACCGGGTGTAGTGGCACTCTGGATCGAGTGGCACTGAAGGCCAGATGAGTGGCACTGAGGGCCAGGCGAGTAGCACTGAGGGCCAGGTGAGTGGCACTGAAGGTCAGGTGAGTAGCACTGAGGGCCAGGTGAGTGGCACCGAGGGTCAGATGAGTAGCACTGAGGGTCAGGTGAGTAGCACTGAGGGCCAGGTGAGTGGCACTGAGGGCCAGGTGAGTAGCACTGAGGGTCAGGTGAGTAGGACTGAGGGCCAGGTGAGTGGCACTGAGGGCTAGGTGAGTGGCACTGAGGGCCAGGTGAATGGCACTGAGTAGCACTGAGGGCCAGGTGAGTAGGACTGAGGGCCAGGTGAGTGGCACTGAGGGCTAGGTGAATGGCACTGAGGGCAAGGTGAATGGCACTGAGGGCAAGGTGAGTGGCACTCAATATTCTCAACATCTGCTCACAAACAAGCATTACTGAACAAGTTTTAAATTTTTAAGTAGTCACTGGGACTGTTGCCACGCGGGAGTACACCAGCACCGCAGCTGGCACCCCGAGGCACCTGGCACTTCCGACGGCTGGCACCACTATTAGGAAACGGGAAACCGGGTCACGGTAACTATGGTCACGTGACCAGTGATGCCTCCCTCCCCATCCCGTCCCAGACACACAGCTGGTACACTACTGGTAGTTCTCTTATATACAGTGTTGAAAACCTTGGTCACTTTACACACGTTGTCTTATAGTGTGATGATTGTACATCACATTATTACTGACGGTATACTACACCATTTATAAGACTTTATACTCTTGTGAGGACTAATTTCAGAATGCAGATTTGGAAGGAGTCTCTCCCAAGCATTTCCCTCACTATATGATCAATCTTTATCTCCGCTGCACTCAGAGATTTCAACAGCTTCCAACGATTTCTGTGAGTAAAATTCGTATGGCGCAGTGACTGTTCACTGTACAATCACTAGCTCCGCAATTTGGCTTACCTTAGATGAGTGGCAGTGATTGTACGTAACTGGCAGTGATTGTAGATAATTGGCAGTGATTGTAGATAATTAGCAGTGACTCTACATAACTAGCAGTGATTGTAGGATAATTAGCAGTGGTTGTAAATAATTAGTAGTGACTAGATAATTGGCAGTAATTGTAGTTAAGGGGAAAATAATTATTTTAATGTATATAGAGCATAACTTGACTTCAATAACATGCTGGTTTGTTCTGCAAGATCTTGTTCTCCAGACTATAATTTTCCTTGCAGTGATGGTAAGTCTACCTGATCATTAAATTTAAGATCTTACATAGTTACTCCCAGGTCTCTTATATCCATAACCCCATACAAGTAAGATCTTTCCATAGCTGACGTTTATCACGCATAACAATGTCACCTGATACTTTATAAGTATGTGGCAGGCAGATGACACTAGAAACCAGAAGTTAAAGTTTGTTGTGTCAAGAGAGGTGGAGACAGAGCCTGCCATGGCACCCAGAATCTCAAGCAGGCACCGTCAGTGGTGCCCAGACAACCTGCACAATATATGATGTGGGGACAGGAAAACTTAGCGTGTGCAGTAAAGAGAGGAAGATCCAGTCCTACTTAGAATGAGGAAGAACGTAGGTCGTAGAGTGAAGGTGTGTGGCTGAGAGTCCAGGCTGTAGGATGAACGGTACACTGAGTGCTACGCTGCTACATAGAGTGGTACACCTCACAGTGTGAAACATTTATGCCCCAGTGATGATCTGATTAGTGTACCAGAAGCCTCTCAGTCGTGTACCAGTTCCCTACGATTACTTCCTGTGTACCTATGAGTCCCTGTTCATGCCTCCTTCATACCGTAATGTTACTGGGCGTGAAATTAACCAGAGAACGGGCGGAGCCAGTGGCGTAGCGAGAGAGAGAGAGAGAGAGAGAGAGAGAGAGAGAGAGAGAGAGAGAGAGAGAGAGAGAGAGAGAGAGAGAGAGAGAGAGAGAGAGAGAGAGAGAGAGAGAGAGAGAGAAAGAGGGGGGGCACCGACCACTCCCCCTAAACACATTTTTCAAAACTGGTGCCCCTTCAACATATTTTTTAACTCATTAGTTCCCTTGTGCGATAAAAGTCGAATCTTACTTTTTTATTGTTTTCTTTTATGGCGCAGCCTCGGAGGAACTTTCTAGACTCATTATTGTATTCGGCCAATCTCCCAGTGTACTGAACTATATAATGAATTTGAAATTATTCGGCATGTATTATGGCGCCTAATCTAACCTAACCTAACCTAACTTAACCTAACCTAACCTAGCTTAACCTAACCTAACCTAACCTAACATAACATAACCTAACTTTAGAAGCCGACTACGCCCCTGGCTGGAGGTTTGTGCTCAATGGCAAATTATCTGTGAGTGTTACCACTCACTCGCCACTGGTTTCAACTTTTCCCCGTCCCCTGATTTGTTTGTAATCATCTTAATATTTTGTGAGTTACTGGGAATATATGGAAGAGATATTAAACTCAAAATAAAACCTGGTTGCATAATATGGAAGTATCTTAAATATCTCTTACGTTTCCTTAAAACTGCGAATCTGGATTTTGTCAGAGCAGTACCATAATAAATACACCTGCCTACCATGAAGCACAAGCACATGTATGGTATACAATACCGAAAAGATGAAGAATTAGACACATGTGCAACATCTGGGTATCTTTATTGTAGACGTTTCGCCATCCAGTGGTTTTATCAGTACAAATTCAAGAACATAACTGGAAGACAGTAGTTCTACTGCCTTCCAGTTATGTTCTTGAAAAGATGAGGTAGTCAGTCCCTCAGCCTTGGAGATGGTGAAGAGCACCGTAGTCCTCAAGACTACGGTGTTCACCATGAAGCGCTAGACCTACTGCACTGCTTCACCTTTCTTATATATTCTTGACCAGTGTTCAAGACACACGTAACTTTTGGTGGTATTTAATGTAAGCTCTTCTTAAAGTGGGTAGAAGTAAAGAAGAGCAGGAGAGGTGTGATCACAAGGAGATAAAATGACTTACTGAAGGGCGGTGACTTTACTGAGTGAAGTGTAAAGTATTACATTATAGTTACCCTTAACTATAATGTAATACTTTGCACTTCACTCAGTAAAGTCACCGCCCTTCAGTAAGTCATTACATTATAGTTACCCTTAACTTCAGCTATTACCACAGCAATTAGTAATTAATAGTATTAAAAATGCTGACTGTACACTGTTGCTGCTACTGTCGATGCCAGTGTTTCCTGTTGCTGCTACTGTCGATGCCAGTGTTTCCTGTTGCTGCTACTGTCGATGCCAGTGTTTCCTGTTGCTGCTACTGTCGATGCCAGTGTTTCCTGTTGCTGCTACTGTCGATGCCAGTGTTTCCTGTTGCTGCTACTGTCGATGCCAGTGTTTCCTGTTGCTGCTACTGTCGATGCCAGTGTTTCCTGTTGCTGCTACTGTCGATTCCAGTGTTTCCTGTTGCTGCTACTGTCGATGCCAGTGTTTCCTGTTGCTGCTACTGTCGATGCCAGTGTTTCCTGTTGCTTGCTACTGTCGATGCCAGTGTTTCCTGTTGCTGCTACTGTCGATTCCAGTGTTTCCTGTTGCTGCTACTGTCGATGCCAGTGTTTCCTGTTGCTGCTACTGTCGATGCCAGTGTTTCCTGTTGCTGCTACTGTCGATGCCAGTGTTTCCTGTTGCTGCTACTGTCGATGCCAGTGTTTCTTGTTGCTGCTACTGTCGATGCCAGTGTTTCCTGTTGCTGCTACTGTCGATGCCAGTGTTTCCTGTTGCTGCTACTGTCGATGCCAGTGTTTCCTGTTGCTGCTACTGTCGATGCCAGTGTTTCCTGTTGCTGCTACTGTCGATGCCAGTGTTTCCTGTTGCTGCTACTGTCGATGCCAGTGTTTTCCTGTTGCTGCTACTGTCGATGCCAGTGTTTCTTGTTGCTGCTACTGTCGATGCCAGTGTTTCCTGTTGCTGCTACTGTCGATGCCAGTGTTTCCTGTTGCTGCTACTGTCGATGCCAGTGTTTCCTGTTGCTGCTACTGTCGATGCCAGTGTTTCCTGTTGCTGCTACTGTCGATGCCAGTGTTTCCTGTTGCTGCTACTGTCGATGCCAGTGTTTCCTGTTGCTTCTACTGTCGATGCCAGTGTTTCCTGTTGCTGCTACTGTCGATGCCAGTGTTTCCTGTTGCTGCTACTGTCGATGCCAGTGTTTCCTGTTGCTGCTACTGTCGATGCCAGTGTTTCCTGTTGCTGCTACTGTCGATTCCAGTGTTTCCTGTTGCTGCTACTGTCGATGCCAGTGTTTCCTGTTGCTGCTACTGTCGAAGCCAGTGTTTCCTGTTGCTGCTACTGTCGATGCCAGTGTTTCCTGTTGCTGCTACTGTCGATGCCAGTGTTTCTTGTTGCTGCTACTGTCGATGCCAGTGTTTCCTGTTGCTGCTACTGTCGATGCCAGTGTTTCCTGTTGCTGCTACTGTCGATGCCAGTGTTTCCTGTTGCTGCTACTGTCGATGCCAGTGTTTCCTGTTGCTGCTACTGTCGATGCCAGTGTTTCCTGTTGCTGCTACTGTCGATGCCAGTGTTTCCTGTTGCTGCTACTGTCGATGCCAGTGTTTCTTGTTGCTGCTACTGTCGATGCCAGTGTTTCCTGTTTGCTGCTACTGTCGATGCCAGTGTTTCCTGTTGCTGCTACTGTCGATGCCAGTGTTTCCTGTTGCTGCTACTGTCGATGCCAGTGTTTCCTGTTGCTGCTGCTTACCTTAAGAGTGTAGACAGCGTGTTGACATCTGTCTGCCACCGTCACATACTTAGCCAGAGACAAACATTATAATTAAGATTTCAGACGAAATTAATGAGCCAAATATGCATCTCCTGGGCTCACTGTGACCCTTCACCTGACCAGCAAGGGGTCACTGTGACCTCTCACCTGGCCAGCAGGAGTCACTGTGACCCCTCATCTAGCCAACAGGGGCAAGAATCGCCGCCCGCCTTAACGTTACTATTACTGTGGTGGTATTGACGATAATCCAGTGAGGAGAAGCAAGGTACACGGGGAAGTCAGTAGTACAAGGGTACCCCAGAGAGGACTATGACATGACTATGACACAATGACAGTGCCAACACTTTCATCAGTGAGAGTAACAGCAATGACAGCGTCACCTGCAGGTGTTGACCGGTAAGGCTCATAAAACACCTGTGGAATGGGATGCGTTTGGGGTAACAATTTTGTTCAAATAATGGGATGGTAGCACCCATTCCTTGAAGGATGGTAGCAAGGCTTCCACTCCTGGGTGACTCTAAATCACACTGGACTGAGCAAACTGGGATGATCCTATAACGGAGCAAGCAACAATCAAGACCAACTCTTAGATCTGACCACGAAGAACTTAAGGAACTAACACGACATGGAGCCCAGAGGAGTGCAGATCACTCAAGATGACTAGAACTGACATCTCTCCTTCGTGAAACTGGCAGAGAAGAGACACGATAGCATCATATGATCAGTGTGTGTTTACACTGAGTTACCAAGTGGAAGTTGTTACTATACTGCAGGAAGACCAGACCAACATACACAACACTGGAATAAGTAGCCATCCTCACCTATATTATTATTCTTGTTATAATTATTATTACTGTTATTATAATTATATTATTTTTATTTTATTATTATTGTTGTTATTTTTATAATTATTATTATTAATTAAAAATATGGTTTATTTAAGCCCATTTCACACAAGAAGTGTTGAAGGATCCAGTAATGCGAGACACAAACGCTAGAGCAATGCAAACAGACTTTATCCCAGGTGATAAGTAGGCATGAGAAGGTTCCTGGTAGGCTCCCCTCAAGGAAGGTTCCTTGATGTTGGTGAGGGACTCTTGATTTAGAGAATTGCATCTGTGCTCCAGTTCCCCGAATTAAGCCTGAATGCCTTCCACATCCCCCCCCCCCCAGGCGCTGTATAATCCTCCGGGTTTAGCGCTTCCCCCTTGATTTTAATAATAATAATAATAATAATAATAATAATAATAATAATAATAATAATAATAATAATAATAATCCTGGTAGGCTTATAATGTGAAGTAGAACTGAGAAGGTCTTCCAGGGAACAAGTTCCTCACTCAGAGGTGATGGGATAACATCAGCTTCATCCCTACTCAAGTAGACGCAGACAAGAAGTACAAGGCAAGTCTGTGGTTCAAATTAGAGAGGAAAGTAATAAGGAGAAGAGGCGAACAATCATCGTTTAGAACAAGGAGGTGACGAAATTACGAAAAAAAAAAGGTGTACTAGCCACAGTGAAGAAAACTAAAGCAACAACGAACTTGTTTGACGAAAAGTGACAGTGACAGAATCAAAGTGACAGTGACAGAATCAAAGTGACAGTGACAGAATCAAAGTGACAGTGACAGAATCAAAGTGACAGTGACAGAATCAAAGTGACAGTGACAGAATCAAAGTGATAGTGACAGAATCAAAGTGACAGTGACAGAATCAAAGTGACAGTGACAGAATCAAAGTGACAGTGACAGAATCAAAGTGACAGTGACAGAATCAAAGTGATAGTGACAGAATCAAAGTGACAGTGACAGAATCAAAGTGACAGTGACAGAATCAAAGTGACAGTGACAGAATCAAAGTGACAGTGACAGAATCAAAGTGACAGTGACAGAATCAAAGTGACAGTGACAGAATCAAAGTGACAGTGACAGAATCAAAGTGATAGTGACAGAATCAAAGTGACAGTGGCAGAATCAAAGTGACAGTGACAGAATCAAAGTGACAGTAAAAAAGTGATAATTTTAAAAGAATAGAGATCTACTTATAGAAAATCACGAGATGAAACAGATAATATAGATACTGAGAGAGAGAGAGAGAGAGAGAGAGAGAGAGAGAGAGAGAGAGAGAGAGAGAGAGAGAGAGAGAGAGAGAGAGAGAGAGAGAAAGATAGAGAGACAGTAACTTCAGCAGAATACTCATGTAATAAAGTTGGTAGAATTACCGACAATATGTAAAGTAAAAGGACACAAGTGCAACTAATGTGACATTTATTGTGGCAACGTTTCGCTCTCCAGGAGCTTTATCAAGCCATTACAAACAATACATGGACACAGAGGGTATATAAAGGCTCAGAGTGAGGTGCAATACTAGTGAGGTAACATTTCGATGTTCACTAGTGGTAGTGGTAGTAGTAGTAGTAGTAGTAGTAACAAAAATAATACAATATGGAAGAGCAATTAATTCGTACATGAGTAAAAGGATATAAAAGCTATTACTTGGGTAACATAAAAATAGGTTGGACAAATATAGACTGGAAAGAGGCAGGTTTTTTTCAGTGTTCACTCTCTGTAATGTGCTTTGTGTAGTATAACAGGAGAGACTATGTGATGGCAGGGTTTACTGTTTTCAGGAGGATTCTTGCTAAGACTTCAGAGATGGTGAAGCTGCCGTTGTTTTGTTTAATTGTATTCGAAACAGCGATCAGTGCTGATTCGAGGCACTTGCGTCTGCGGAAATTAGTTTCTTTGATCACTAATTGGGCGTCTCTGAATTTCATGAGATGATTGGTGGAATTTCGGTGTTGTACACAGGCGTTGTTTAAGTTGTCGTTCCTACATGCGTAAATGTGTTCACTGAGGCGGGTGTCGAGGTTTCTTGCTGTTTCACCTACGTAGATCTTGTCACAGCCTCCACAGGGTATAGTGTAAACTCCTGCATTGACTGGTTCGTGGTGCTTGGGTTTTGTCCTGGTTAGATCCTTTATTGAAGTGGTAGAAGCGATGGCGACTCTGGTGTTAGCTTGTGAAAGTACTTTTGAGACGTTTAGTGCAACCTGGCTGTTGGGAAGAATTATAACTTTGTTGGGAGCGGTGTTGATGCGTGGAGAATAATAGCTTTTATATCCTTTTACTCATGTACGAATTAATTGCTCTTCCATATTGTATTATTTTTGTTACTACTACTACTACCACTACCACTAGTAAATATCGAAATGTTACCTCACTAGTATTACACCTCACTCTGAGCCTTTATATACCCTCTGTGTCCATGTATTGTTTGTAATGGCTTGATAAAGCTCCTGGAGAGCGAAACGTTGCCACAATAAATGTCACATTAGTTGCACTTGTGTCCTTTTACTTTACAGAATACTCATGGTTGACAAATATAAGAGGAGCTTAAGGAAGGAACCCATCAACAACCTGTGACCAACATACACCAGACTTACACTGACAGGTAGAACCAACATACACCAGACTTACACTGACACAGGTAGAATCAACATACACCAGACTTACACTGACACAGGTAGAACCAACATACACCAGACTTACACTGACACAGGTAGAACCAGCATATACCAGACTTACACTGACACAGGTAGAACCAACATACACCAGACTTACACTGACACAGGTAGAACCAACATACACCAGACTTACACTGACACAGGTAGAACCAACATACACCGGACTTACACTGACACAGGTAGAACCAACATACACCAGACTTACACTGACACAAGTGGAACCAACATACACCAGACTTACACTGACACAGGTAGAACCAACATACACCAGACTTACACTGACACAGGTAGAACCAACATACACCAGACTTACACTGACACAGGTAGAACCAACATACATCAGACTTACACTGACACAGGTAGAACCAACATACACCAGACTTACACTGACACAGGTAGAACCAACATACACCGGACTTACACTGACACAGGTAGAACCAACATACACCAGACTTACACTGACACAGGTAGAACCAACATACACCGGACTTACACTGACACAGGTAGAACCAACATACACCAGACTTACACTGACACAGGTAGAACCAACATACACCAGACTTACACTGACACAGGTAGAACTAACATACACCAGACTTACACTGACACAGGTAGAACCAACATACACCAGACTTACACTGACACAGGTAGAACCAACATACACCAGACTTACACTGACACAGGTAGAACTAACATACACCAGACTTACACTGACACAGGTAGAACCAACATACACCAGACTTACACTGACACGGGTAGAACCAACATACACCAGACTTACACTGACACAGGTGGAACCAACATACACCAGACTTACACTGACACAGGTAGAACCAACATACACCAGACTTACACTGACACAGGTAGAACCAACATACACCAGACTTACACTGACACAGCTAGAACCAACATACACCAGACTTACACTGACACAGGTAGAACCAACATACACCAGACTTACACTGACACAGGTAGAACCAGCATACACCAGACCTACACTGACACTGGTAGAACCAACATACACCAGACTTACACTGACACAGGTGGAATCAACATACACCAGACTTACACTGACACAGGTAGAACCAACATACACCAGACTTACACTGACACAGGTAGAGCCAACATACACCAGACTTACACTGACACAGGTAGAACCAACATACACCAGACTTACACTGACACAGGTAGAATCAACATACACCAGACTTACACTGATACAGGTAGAACCAACATACACCAGACTTACACTGACACAGGTAGAGCCAACATACACCAGACTTACACTGACACAAGTGGAACCAACATGCTACCTACACCTCCCAAACCACATCAAAAGATTTCTGAATCCCAGAGGTTTACTATCAGGCAAGAATTTAACGAGATGATCAATGTTGACAACCTGAAAGAAGTAAATCTCACACTTCATTACGAAAAAAAATAATCAACAGGAACATCCAAGACATTTAGAGGCACCATCATCGTGGACAGATTCGCTGTTTGCAAAAATGTGACCAAAACGAAGGCTGAAAAATGGAAGCTGGAGGCACAAGAGATACAGCCTCTCACCAGCATTCTTAAAATATTTGCGCCACAAATGAATTTTGCTTATGTCAGAACGTCTTTCGTTAAAGAGGCTTGACGTAAGACACAAAGATGGTGTCAAAAATGACACACAATATGGCTTAAGTAGATGCGCTTCCCTGCCTTCACTTGCAAAAACAACTCAAGACAGCCATTATGAGAAGAGCTTCGAACAAACATGGTCTTCGATGCGTGTGACAGGTGTCCCCTGCCCGCTGAGCACATTACAAGTGTCAGGTGCAGGTGTATAACGCAGTACCTCTCCATCACAATGGTGGTTACTGTCGTGACTCACCACAGTGCCACTAACTACCCTGCCCACATGTTCTTGCTGTGACACCGCCATAGTGCCGCCACTATTGAATGACTTATATAACGAAGACTTGTGGCAGGATTCACCGCTGACCAATATACTGACAACAACATCCAGTCTCTTGTCTCAACCATCAGAATGTATATCAAGAACACAACTCTAGATGAATACTGAAAAATGTTATGGTCGTGAGAACATAAAAATGGAGGAACACTGCAGAAGGCCTACTGGCCCATGCAAGGCAGGTCCTCATCAAAACCACTCTTACCCAAAGTTACCCAAGAATTTACTCCCGTACCCACGACACCAATCAAACCCAGCCCCTCCCACTCATATATTTGTCCAACCGTCATAACGAAAAGATGTGGAAAAATACAATTATGTACAGTTCAGGACATTTATTAAAGGAAACGTTTCGCCCAGAGTGACTTCTTCAGTCCTAATACAGAGATAACTAAGATAGGAGTATATATAGTGGCAGGAGTCAGGTGGTAACCTGCGAGGGTGGTAGTGGTAGTAGCTAATAATAATAATAATAATAATAATAATAATAATAATAATAATAATAATAATAATAATAATAATAATAATAATAATAATAATAATAATAACAATATTCATCTTTATTTCTACAAGTACATGTACAAGGAATACAGACCATAGTTGACATCAATGACATATTACTGTATAGAAAGTCCTTTGTTATGCAGAGCATTTCGGGAAAATTAGGTCAGTTATGGCCCCAAGATGCGACCCACACAAGTCGACTAACATCCAGGTACCCATTTTACTGCTAGGTGAGCATGGACAGTAGGTGTCTTAAGGAAACACGTCCTAATTTTTCCACCTATACTGGGGATTGACCCCCCGGAGTGCGCTACCAATCGAGCTACGGGACGTAAGTGTCTATTGCCACATCTGGATGAATACAGATCAGGGAACGGGTGGGAGTTGAACCCATGGCGAGTGAGTAGTAAAACTGCAGGCCAGTACGTAAACCACTGGGCCAGCTGGCTACAATAAGCTTCATCCAACTAGGTATATTTATACACCATAGAGAGGTTAGCATGGGCCACCACTGTGACCACAAATGCAAATTTTCACAGATGAATCTCCCGCCAGCGTGGCTGTGAGGAACTCTAGCTTAAATCCCCTAAAAGCTGTCATATAAATATACCTAGTTGGGTGAACCTTATTATAACCAGCTGGTCCAGTGGTTAACGCACTGGCCTAGAATGTTACGACTCACTCGCCATAGTTCAAACACTACCCGTTCCATGGTTTGTGTACGATCGTGTTATTACTAACTGGTGAGTCAAGAAGCTGTATATAACACATCTCCAGGTGGAATACATGAATGAAAAACGACACCGTGCATTAACAACGATAAAATATGAATGAACGACTGCAGAGAGTAGTTCTCCGGCACGTGACGACACGTGGGATCAAAATATTACTCAACTGTAAGAGGTCGTCAGCGATGTCGTGCTCCACAACAGCGTGGCAAAAGGCCCGTCACGTGTGGCCTTTTTGTGAGGTATGACGGCCAAGGCGAAGAGGGAATGTAGGTAAATCTTTCCAATGACTCTACCTTTAGCTGCTACTTGCTCTGTCAGTGCCAGAAGTGCCTGGGTGTATTCACTGATTTGTAGTAGTTTGGGGGTCGAATCTTGGCTCCTAGCGCCGTCGACCACCATTACTGGTTTCTGGCCTAGCTTGATCGCTGGCACACTCAGCTCACACACTGAGCTCCGGAGTTCGAATCTCCGGTACGGCTGGATAACAATAGGACGTGTTGGGACTAGTCTAATTGGCACTAGTCTGGTCCTCCATACCCACTCCACCTCACCTCTCGTCCACCCACACCCCCACCCACACCACACCACCTGCATCCACCCCCACCCACACCACACCACCTGCATCCACCCCCACCCACACCACACCACCTGCATCCACCCCCACCCACACCACACACCACCTGCATCCACCCCCACCCACACCACACCACCTGCATCCACCCCCACCAACACCACACCACCTGCATCCACCCCCACCCACACCACACCACCTGCATCCACCCCCACCCACACCACACCACCTGCATCCACCCCACCCACACCACACCACCTGCATCCACCCCCACCAACACTACACCACCTGCATCCACCCCCACCAACACTACACCACCTGCATCCACCCCCACCCACACACCACACCACCTGCATCCACCCCCACCAACACTACACCACCTGCATCCACCCCCACCAACACTACACCACCTGCATCCACCCCCACCCACACCACACCACCTGCATCCACCCCCACCCACACCACACCACCTGCATCCACCCCCACCAACACCACACCACCTGCATCCACCCCCACCCACACCACACCACCTGCATCCACCCCCACCCACACCACACCACCTGCATCCACCCCCACCCACACCACACCACCTGCATCCACCCCCACCAACACTACACCACCTGCATCCACCCCCACCAACACTACACCACCTGCATCCACCCCCACCAACACTACACCACCTGCATCCACCCCCACCAACACTACACCACCTGCATCCACCCCACCCACACTACACCACCTGCATCCACCCCCACCAACACTACACCACCTGCATCCACCCCCACCAACACTACACCACCTGCATCCACCCCCACCCACACTACACCACCTGCATCCACCCCCACCAACACTACACCACCTGCATCCACCCCCACCAACACTACACCACCTGCATCCACCCCCACCAACACTACACCACCTGCATCCACCCCCACCCACACCACACCACCTGCATCCACCCCCACCCACACCACACCACCTGCATCCACCCCCACCCACACTACACCACCTGCATCCACCCCCACCAACACCACACCACCTGCATCCACCCCCACCAACACTACACCACCTGCATCCACCCCCACCAACACTACACCACCTGCATCCACCCCCACCAACACTACACCACCTGCATCCACCCCCACCAACACTACACCACCTGCATCCACCCCCACCAACACTACACCACCTGCATCCACCCCCACCCACACTACACCACCTGCATCCACCCCCACCCACACCACACCACCTGCATCCACCCCCACCAACACCACACCACCTGCATCCACCCCCACCAACACCACACCACCTGCATCCACCCCCACCAACACTACACCACCTGCATCCACCCCCACCAACACCACACCACCTGCATCCACCCCCACCAACACTACACCACCTGCATCCACCCCCACCCACACTACACCACCTGCATCCACCCCCACCCACACCACACCACCTGCATCCACCCCCACCAACACCACACCACCTGCATCCACCCCCACCAACACCACACCACCTGCATCCACCCCCACCCACACTACACCACCTGCATCCACCCTTCCACCATGTTCCCCCCCCCCCAATCGCTCATTCCTCTGGCATTTTTCCCAACCACGCCCAAGCACCCCCCCCCCCACCATTCACATCACCCTTTACATCCTCTCCCCTCCCGTTTACACCCACGTCCTCCTGCTCCTCCCACAACGCCCCCACTCTCCTCACCCACGCCCACTCACAATATGGTGTTCCTACGTTGTCTTAACCTCCAGCTGTTGACTATTTATGTATTTGTTAATATTACAAACTGTAGTTATTACTATACCGTAGTGCCAGCCAGGTACTACCCCCTCCCTCCCTCCCCTCTCCTCACTACCCCTCCCCTCGCTACCCCTCCTCCCTCCCCTCTCCTCACTACCCCTCCCTCGCTACCCCCCTCCTCCTTCCTATCCTACTCTCCCTCTCTTCACTACCCCTTCCTCACTACCCCCTCTCCTCGCTACCCCTCCCTCACTGCCCCCCTCTCCACACTACCCCTCCCTCACTACACCCTCTCCACACTACCCCTCCCTCACTACCCCCCCTCTCCTCACTACCCCTCCCTCACTACCCCCTCAGCTCCCAACCTCTCCCTTACTATCCCCTCTCCTCACAACCCTCCTCCCTCTCACAGCCCCTCCCTCCCCTCTCCTCACAGCCCCTCCCTCCCCTCTCCTCACAACCCCTCCCTCCCTCTCTCCTCACTACCCCTCCTTCCCGCTCCTCTCCTCACTACCTGCTCCCTCTCTCCCTACCCTCTACCTCCCTCCCTGCCTCAAAATGAGACACAGAACTTGAGATAGGGAGAGAGAGAGAGAAAAGTCAGTTTTTGGTAGGTTATCCTGGGTTATTTAAATTATGTATGATAATTATACTTATGTGTACCTGTGACACAGATACACAAATTTATTTAGGTACAGTTACACACAAGTACACTTATACAGAGTGTAAACTACCCAGGATAACCCCAAACAATAGTGATTTCTCTCTCTCTCTCTCTCTCTCTCTCTCTCCTCTCTCTCTCTCTCTCTCTCTCTCTCTCTCTCTCTCTCTCCTCTCTCTCTCCTCTTCTCTCTCTCTCTCTCTCTCTCTCTCCTCTTCTCTCTCTCTCTCTCTCTCTCTCTCTCTCTCACTCACTCTCAGAGTCTTTGTCTCATACTCAGTGTGACTTACCTAGGACTGGGTTGCAGGAGTCTTCATGTTCACTGTCCCGTAGCTCGGTTGGCAGCGCACTCATCTCACACACTGAGGTTCGTGGTTCGATCCCCGGTACGGGTGGAAACATAAGGCGGTGTTTCCCTAAGACACCTGCTGTCCAGGTTCACCTATCAGTAAAATAGGTACCTGGATGTTAGGCGACTGGTGTGGGTCGCATCCTGGGGACAAAATTAACCTAATTTGCGGGAAATGCTCTGCATAACAAGGGACTTTCTATGTAGTAGTATGTCACTGATGTCAGCTATGGTCTGTATACCTTGTATCATGTACTTGTAGAAATAAAGATTATTATTATTATTGGCACAAGTTAGGTACAATTACCAAGATGGTGGGAGATAGAATTCGCGGTTGGGAGACACAAATCTCTCCACTACAATCAGTCAATGAACGCTAAGCACTAAACCCACATGGCAGGTAGGTATGTAGGTAGCAGGTAGGTAGGTAGCAGGTAGATAGGTAGCAGGTAGATAGGTAGCAGGTAGGTAGGTAGCAGGTAGGTAGGTAGCAGGTAGGTTAGGTAAGTAGGTTAGGTAGGTGAGTAGGCTAGGTAGATAGGCAAGGTAAAACGAAGATAGGTAGGTAGTAGGTAGGTAGGTAGGTGGTTATCACTACACAATTAAGTCAGTCTGGGAAGTAATCCATGTTTTATCAAATGGTAGGACACCCCCACCCCCGATTTAAACCCAAAGAGAGAGAAACCGGGGGTACCCCAGGGGAGGGTGGGTATGGCAACCCCAATATCGGAGGGTGCAATAAAATCACTACCCCCCCCCCTCAACACAGGCTAAACAACCTCCCCTCCCCCTCAACACACGCTAAACATCCCCTCCCCCTCTAACACACACCAAACAACCCCTCTCCCAGTACCACTGCTTAGTGTTGTCAGGTCAGAGTGCAACATCAACAAGCACTTAAGTGCTAACCAGAGGTCAGTGCACTTTATCTTGCAACATAAATGTCTGAGAGAGAGAGAGAGAGAGAGAGAGAGAGAGAGAGAAGAGAGAGAGAGAGAGAGAGAGAGAGAGAGAGAGAGAGAGAGAGAGAGAGACGTGTTGTAATTATAATATTTTAAAGGTATCGGCTGGAATCGGCCACTATGTCACCGATACCAGAAGAAAAAAAACCCGCTGGTACACACGTGGTTTTAAATAAGTGACAACGTCACCTCAGTGACAAAGCTCTCGGAGCTTTAAACCAGACTGTCAGACGTAAACAAACGGAGGAATTAAAAGGCGCAGAAAAATGGGACGAACATTAGTAAACACGACTTGTGTTATGTTTAACTCAGAGTCCGTATGACACAGGACACCAGCAGCGAGGTTATCACCACCCTGGTGCAAGGTTATCACCATCCTGGTGCAAGGTTATCACCACCCTGGTGCAAGGTTATCACCACCCTGGTGCAAGGTTATCACCACCCTGGTGCAAGGTTATCACTACCTGGTGGAAGGTTATCACCCCCTGGTGCAAGGTTATCACCACCCTGGTGCAAGGTTATCACCACCCTGGTGGAAGGTTATCACCACCCTGGTGCAAGGTTATCACCACCCTGGTGCAAGGTTATCACTACCCTGATGCAAGGTTATCACCACCCGGTGCAAGGTTATCACCACCCTGGTGCAAGGTTATCACCACCCTGGTGCAAGGTTATCACCACCCTGGTGCAAGGTTATCACCACCCTGGTGCAAGGTTATCACCATCCTGGTGCAAGGTTATCACCACCCTGATGCAAGGTTATCACTACCCTGATGCAAGGTTATCACCACCCTGGTGCAAGGTTATCACCACCCTGGTGCAAGGTTATCACCACCCTGGTGCAAGGTTATCACCACCTGGTGCAAGGTTATCACCACCCTGGTGCAAGGTTATCACCACCCTGGTGCAAGGTTATCACCACCCTGGTGCAAGGTTATCTCACCCTGGTGCAAGGTTATCACACCCTGGTGCAAGGTTATCACCATCCTGGTGCAAGGTTATCACCACCCTGATGCAAGGTTATCACCACCCTGGTGCAAGGTTATCACTACCCTGGTGCAAGGTTATCACCATCCTGGTGCAAGGTTATCACCACCCTGATGCAAGGTTATCACCACCCTGGTGCAAGGTTATCACCACCCTGGTGCAAGGTTATCACTACCCTGATGCAAGGTTATCACCACCCTGGTGCAAGGTTATCACCACCCTGGTGCAAGTTATCACCACCTGGTACAAGGTTATCACCATCCTGGTTGCAAGGTTATCACCACCCTGATGCAAGGTTATCACCACCCTGGTGCAAGGTTATCACCACCCTGGTGCAAGGTTATCACTACCCTGATGCAAGGTTATCACCACCCTGGTGCAAGGTTATCACCACCCTGGTGCAAGGTTATCACCACCCTGGTGCAAGGTTATCACCACCCTGGTGGCAAGGTTATCACTACCATGGTGCAAGGTTATCACCACCCTGGTGCAAGGTTATCACCACCCTGGTGCAAGGTTATCACCACCCTGGTGCAAGGTTATCACCACCCTGGTGCAAGGTTATCACTACCATGGTGCAAGGTTATCACCACCCTGGTGCAAGGTTATCACTACCCTGGTGCAAGGTTATCACTACCATGGTGCAAGGTTATCACTACCCTGGTTTCAAGGTTATCACTACCCTGGTGCAAGGTTAAACACTACCCTGGTGCAAGGTTATCACTACCCTGGTGCAAGGTTATCACTACCCTGGTGCAAGGTTATCACTACCCTGGTGCAAGGTTATCACCACCCTGGTGCAAGGTTATCACCACCCTGGTGCAAGGTTATCACTACCCTGGTGCAAGGTTATCACCACCCTGGTGCAAGGTTATCACTACCCTGGTGCAAGGTTATCACCACCCTGGTGCAAGGTTATTACTACCCTGGTGCAAGGTTATCACTACCCTGGTGCAAGGTTATCGCTACCCTGGTGCAAGGTTATCACTACCCTGATGCAAGGTTATTACTACCCTGGTGCAAGGTTATCGCTACCCTGGTGCAAGGTTATCGCTACCCTTTTGCAAGGTTATCACCACCCTGGTGCAAGGTTACCACTACCCTGGTGCAAGGTTATCGCTACCCTGGTGCAAGGTTATCACCACCCTGGTGCAAGGTTTATCGCTACCCTGGTGCAAGGTTATCACTACCCTGGTGCAAGGTTATCACCACCCTGGTGCAAGGTTATCACTACCCTGGTGCAAGGTTATCACTACCATGGTGTAAGGTTATCACCACCCTGGTGCAAGGTTATCACTACCCTGGTGCAAGGTTATCGCTACCCTGGTGCAAGGTTATCACTACCCTGATGCAAGGTTATTACTACCCTGGTGCAAGGTTATCGCTACCCTGGTGCAAGGTTATCATCACCCTGATGCAAGGTTATCACTACCCTGGTGCAAGGTTATCACCACCCTGGTGCAAGGTGCCACTTGGGGCGAAACGTTTCCTAAATATCTTGAGTGAGTACTGCAGGACTACTGGCCCATGCTAGGCGGGTCCAAGTCACCTACTGGCCCCTGCTAGGCATGTCCAAGTCACCTACTGGCCCATGCTAGGCATGTCCAAGTCACCTACTGGTCCATGCTAGGCATATCCAAGTCACCTACTGGTCCATGCTAAGCATATCCAAGTCACCTACTGGTCCATGCCAGGCATATCCAAGTCACCTACTGGTCCATGCCAGGCATATCCAAGTCACCTACTGGTCCATGCTAAGCAAAATTCCAAGTCACCTACTGGTCCATGCTAGGCATATCCAAGTCACCTACTGGTCCATGCTAAGCATATCCAAGTCACCTACTGGTCCATGCTAAGCATATCCAAGTCACCTACTGGTCCATGCTAGGCATATCCAAGTCACCTACTGGTCCATGCCAAGCATATCCAAGTCACCTACTGGTCCATGCCAGGCATATCCAAGTCACCTACTGGTCCATGCCAGGCATGTCCAAGTCACCTACTGGTCCATGCCAGGCATGTCCAAGTCACCTACTGGTCCATGCCAGGCATATCCAAGTCACCTACTGGTCCATGCCAGGCATGTCCAAGTCACCTACTGGTCCATGCCAGGTATATCCAAGTCACCTACTGGTCCATGCCAGGCATGTCCAAGTCACCTACTGGTCCATGCCAGGCATGTCCAAGTCACCTATTGGTCCATGCCAGGCATGTCCAAGTCACCTACTGGTCCATGCCAGGCATATCCAAGTCACCTATTGGTCCATGCCAGGCATGTCCAAGTCACCTACTGGTCCATGCCAGGCATGTCCAAGTCACCTACTGGTCCATGCCAGGCATGTCCAAGTCACCTACTGGTCCATGCCAGGCATATCCAAGTCACCTACTGTCCATGCCAGGCTGTCCAAGTCACCTACTGGTCCATGCCAGGCATGTCCAAGTCACCTACTGGTCCATGCCAGGCATATCCAAGTCACCTATTGGTCCATGCCAGGCATGTCCAAGTCACCTACTGGTCCATGCCAGGCATATCCAAGTCACCTACTGGTCCATGCCAGGCATGTCCAAGTCACCTACTGGTCCATGCCAGGCATGTCCAAGTCACCTACTGGTCCATGCCAGGCATATCCAAGTCACTACTGGTCCATGCCAGGCATGTCCAAGTCACCTACTGGTCCATGCCAGGCATGTCCAAGTCACCTACTGGCCCATGCCAGGCATGTCCAAGTCACCTACTGGTCCATGCCAGGCATATCCAAGTCACCTATGGTCCATGCCAGGCATATCCAAGTCACCTACTGGTCCATGCCAGGCATGTCCAAGTCACCTACTGGTCCATGCCAGGCATGTCCAAGTCACCTACTGGCCCATGCCAGGCATGTCCAAGTCACCTACTGGTCCATGCCAGGATATCCAAGTCACCTACTGGTCCATGCCAGGCATATCCAAGTCACCTACTGGTCCATGCCAGGCATGTCCAAGTCACCTATGGTCCATGCCAGGCATGTCCAAGTCACCTACTGGTCCATGCCAGGCATGTCCAAGTCACCTACTGGTCCATGCCAGGCATGTCCAAGTCACCTACTGGTCCATGCCAGGCATGTCCAAGTCACCTACTGGTCCATGCCAGGCATGTCCAAGTCACCTACTGGTCCATGCCAGGCATATCCAAGTCACCTACTGGTCCATGCCAGGCATGTCCAAGTCACCCACTGGTCCATGCCAGGCATGTCCAAGTCACCTACTGGTCCCATGCCAGGCATATCCAAGTCACCTACTGGTCCATGCCAGGCATGTCCAAGTCACCTACTGGTCCATGCCAGGCATATCCAAGTCACCTACTGGTCCATGCCAGTCATGTCCAAGTCACCTACTGGTCCATGCCAGGCATGTCCAAGTCACCTACTGGTCCATGCCAGGCATATCCAAGTCACCTACTGGTCCATGCCAGGCATGTCCAAGTCACCTACTGGTCCATGCCAGACATATCCAAGTCACCTACTGGTCCATGCCAGGCATATCCAAGTCACCTACTGGTCCATGCCAGGCATGTCCAAGTCACCTACTGGTCCATGCCAGGCATATCCAAGTCACCTACTGGTCCATGCCAGGCATATCCAAGTCACCTACTGGTCCAAAGCCAGGCATATCCAAGTCACCTACTGGTCCATGCCAGGCATATCCAAGTCACCTACTGGTCCATGCCAGGCATGTCCAAGTCACCTAAATGGTCCATGCCAGGCATATCCAAGTCACCTACTGGTCCATGCCAGGCATGTCCAAGTCCCCCTACTGGTCCATGCCAGGCATATCCAAGTCACCTATGGTCCATGCCAGCATGTCCAAGTCACCTACTGGTCCATGCCAGGCATATCCAAGTCACCTACTGGTCCATGCCAGGCATGTCCAAGTCACCTACTGGTCCATGCCAGGCATAATCCAAGTCACCTACTGGTCCATGCCAGGCATGTCCAAGTCACCTACTGGTCCATGCCAGGCATGTCCAAGTCACCTACTGGTCCATGCCAGGCATGTCCAAGTCACCTACTGGTCCATGCCAGGCATGTCCAAGTCACCTACTGGTCCATGCCAGGCATGTCCAAGTCACCTACTGGTCCATGCCAGGCATGTCCAAGTCACCTACTGGTCCATGCCAGGCATATCCAAGTCACCTACTGGTCCATGCCAGGCATGTCCAAGTCACCTACTGGTCCATGCCAGGCATGTCCAAGTCACCTACTGGTCCATGCCAGGCATATCCAAGTCACCTACTGGTCCATGCCAGGCATGTCCAAGTCACCTACTGGTCCATGCCAGGCATATCCAAGTCACCTACTGGTCCATGCCAGGCATGTCCAAGTCACCTACTGGTCCATGCCAGGCATATCCAAGTCACCTACTGGTCCATGCCGGCATGTCCAAGTCACCTACTGGTCCATGCCAGGCATGTCCAAGTCACCTACTGGTCCATGCCCGGCATGTCCAAGTCACCTACTGGTCCATGCCAGGCATGTCCAAGTCACCTACTGGTCCATGCCAGGCATATCCAAGTCACCTACTGGTCCATGCCAGGCATGTCCAAGTCACCTACTGGTCCATGCCAGGCATATCCAAGTCACCTACTGGTCCATGCCAGGCATGTCCAAGTCACCCACTGGTCCATGCCAGGCATATCCAAGTCACCTACTGGTCCATGCCAGGCATGTCCAAGTCACCTACTGGTCCATGCCAGGCATATCCAAGTCACCTACTGGTCCATGCCAGGCATGTCCAAGTCACCTACTGGTCCATGCCAGGCATGTCCAAGTCACCTACTGGTCCATGCCAGGCATGTCCAAGTCACCTACTGGTCCATGCCAGGCATATCCAAGTCACCTACTGGTCCATGCCAGGCATGTCCAAGTCACCTACTGGTCTATGCCAGGCATATCCAAGTCACCTACTGGTCCATGCCAGGCATATCCAAGTCACCTACTGGTCCATGCCAGGCATATCCAAGTCACCTACTGGTCCATGCCATGCATATCCAAGTCACCTACTGGTCCATGCCAGGCATATCCAAGTCACCTACTGGTCCATGCCAGGCATATCCAAGTCACCTACTGGTCCATGCCAGGCATGTCCCAAGTCACCTACTGGTCCATGCCAGGCATATCCAAGTCACCTACTGGTCCATGCCAGCATATCCAAGTCACCTACTGGTCCATGCCAGGCATATCCAAGTCACCTACTGGTCCATGCCAGGCATATCCAAGTCACCTACTGGTCCATGCCAGGCATATCCAAGTCACCTACTGGTCCATGCCAGGCATATCCAAGTCACCTACTGGTCCATGCCAGGCATGTCCAAGTCACCTACTGGTCCATGCCAGGCATATCCAAGTCACCTACTGGTCCATGCCAGGCATATCCAAGTCACC
>NC_069444.1:13122400-13144900 GCF_026875155.1 Cherax quadricarinatus
TAGACACACACACCTACACACACACACGCACACAACAGCCTAGTGTCTAATCGACATGTGCCTAGGACAAAATGGTAACTAACACACACACATACACACACACACACACACACACCTACACACACACACGCACACAACAGGCCTAGTGTCTAATCGACATGTGCCTAGGACAAAATGGTAACTAACACACACATACACACACACACACACACACCTACACACACACACACGCACACAACAGGCCTAGTGTCTAATCGACATGTGCCTAGGACAAAATGGTAACTAACACACACACACACACACACACCACACACACACACACACACACACACACACACACACACACACACACCACACACACACAATGTTCCTTGACAATGTGAGAAGTCACGAAAGCGCTTGGAATTTCACTATTCTTTCACAGTGGTTGTTTTGCATATTTTAAAATCACCTGTTTACTGTGATCTTATTGCATATAAAATATATATATAAAAATATTTATATATAATATATATTATATATATATAAAATATATATATATATATATATATATATATATATATATAATTATATGTGTGTGTGTGTGTGTGTGTGTGTGTGTGTACTCACCTATTTGTGGTTGCAGGGGTCGATTCATAGCTCCTGGCCCCGCCTCTTCACTGGTTGCTACTAAGTTCTCTCTCTCCCTGCTCCATGAGCTTTATCAAACCTCGTCTTAAAACTATGTATGCTTCCCGCCTCCACTACGTCACTTTCTAGGCTATTCCACTGCCTGACAACTCTATGACTGAAGAAATACTTCCTAAAATCCCTTTGACTCAACTGAGTCTTCAACTTCAACTCTGTGTGTGTGTGTGTGTGTGTGTACTCACCTAATTGTACTCACCTAATTGTGGTTGCAGGGGTCGAGACTCAGCTCCTGGCCCCGCCTCTTCACTGATCGCTACTGGATCCTCTCTCTCTCTGCTTCCTGAGCTTTGTCATACCTCTTCTTAAAACTATGTATGGTTCCTGCCTCCACTACTTCACTTGCTAGGCTATTCCACTTGCTGACAACTCTATGACTGAAGAAATACTTCCTAACGTCCCTGTGACTCGTCTGAGTCTTCAGCTTCCAGTTGTGACCCCTTGTCCCTGTGTCCCCTCTCTGGAACATCCTATCTCTGTCCACCTTGTCTATTCCCCGCAGTATCTTGTATGTCGTTATCATGTCTCCCCTGACCCTTCTGTCCTCCAGTGTCGTCAGTCCGATTTCCCTTAACCTTTCCTCGTACACATTCCCTTGAGCTCTGGGACTAGCCTTGTTGCAAACCTTTGTACTTTCTCTAACTTCTTGACGTGCTTGACAGGTGTGGGTTCCAGACTGGTGCTGCATACTCCATATGGGCCTAACATACACAGTGTACAGTGTCTTGAACGATTCCTTATTGAGGTATCGGAACGCTATTCTCAGGTTTGCCAGGCGCCCGTATGCTGCAGCGGTTATTGGTTGATGTGTGCCTCCGGTGATGTACTCGGTGTTATGTCACCCCAAGGTCTTTCTCCCTGAGTGAGGTCTGTAGTCTTTGTCCACCTAGCCTATATTCTGTCTGCGGTCTTCTTTGCCCCTCCCCAATCTTCATGACTTTGCATTTGGCTGGATTGAATTCGAGGAGCCAGTTACTGGACCACATGTCCAGCCTCTCCAGGTCTCTTTGCAGTCCTGCCTCATCCTCGTCCGATTTAATTCTTCTCATCAACTTCACGTCATCTGCGAACAGGGACACTTCAGAGTCTATTCCTTCCATCATGTCGTTCACATATATCAAAAATAGCACTGGTCCTAGAACTGACCCCTGTGGGACCCCGCCCGTAACAGGCGCCCACTGTGATACCTCTTCACGTACCATGACTCGTTGCTGCCCTCCCTGTCAGGTATTCCCTTATCCATTGCAGTGCCCTTCCTTTTATGTGTGCCTGATCCTCCAGCTTCTGCACTAATCTCTTGTGGGGAACTGTGTCAAAGGCCTTCCTGCAGTCTAGGAAAACGCAATCTACCCAACCCTCTCTCTCGTGTCTTACTTCTGTTACCTTGTCATAAAACTCCAGGAGGTTTGTGATACAAGATTTGCCTTCCATGAACCCATGCTGGTTTTCATTTATAATCTTGTTCCTTTCCAGGTGTTCGACCACTCTCCTCCTGATAATCTTCTCCATGACTTTGCACACAATACATGTCAGAGACACAGGTCTGTAGTTTAGTGCCTCGTTTCTGTTTCCTTTCTTAAATATGGGGACTACATTAGCTGTCTTCCATTTCTCAGGTAGTTGCCCAGTTTCAAGGGATGTGTTGAAGATTGTGGTTAGAGGCACACACAGCATCTCTGCTCCTTCTCTAAGGACCCATGGGGAGATGTTGTCCGGTCCCATCGCCTTTGAGGTGTCAAGGTCACTTAAGAGCTTCTTCACCTCCTCCTCAGTTGTTCGTATGTCATCCAACACTTGTTGGTATATTCCCTCTTGATGTTCCCTTCTGTGCTGTCTTCCCACAGCCCTTCCTGTCTCTACTGTAAAAACTTCCTTAAATCTCCTGTTCAGCTCCTCACATACCTCCTGATCATTTCTTGTGAGTTCTCCACCTTCTGTCCTTAATCTGATCACCTGGTCTTTGACTGTTGTCTTCCTCCTGATGTGGCTATACAACAGTTTCGGGTCAGTCTTGATTCTCGATGCTATGTCATTTTCATACTGTCGCTGGGCCTCCCTCCTTACCTGTGCGTACTCATTCCTGGCTCTGCGACTGATCTCCCTATTTTCGTGTGTTCTCTGCCTTCTGTACTTTTTCCATTCTCTATTGCACTTTGTTTTTGCCTCCTTACACCGTCGGGTAAACCAGGGGCTTGTTCTGGTCTTCCCGTTGTTACTGTTGCCCTTGGGAATGAACCTTTCCACTGCCTCCTTGCATTTTGTTGCTACATATTCCATCATTTCATTTACTGGCTTTCCTGCCAGTTCTCTGTCCCACTGGACCTCCCGCATGAAGTTCTTCAACCCTATGTAGTCCCCTCTTTTATAGTCAGGCTTTTCCCATTCTACTCCTGTTATTCTCTCCACTTGCAGCTCTACTATGTATTCAAAGCACAGAACCACGTGGTCGCTAGCTCCTAGGGGACTCTCATACTTGATGTCCTCAATGTCTGAGCTGCCCAGGGTGAACACAAGGTCCAATCTTGCTGGTTCATCCTCCCCTCTCACTCTGGTAGTGTCCTTAACATGTTGGTGCATGTGTGTGTGTGTGTGTGTGTGTGTGTGTGTGTGTGTGTGTGTGTGTGTGTGTGTGTGTGTGTGTGTGTGTGTGTGTGTGTGTGTGTGTGAGTGTGTGTGTGTGTGTGTGTGTGTGTGTGTGTGTGTGTGTGTGTGTGTGTGTGTGTGTGTGTGTGTGTGTGTGTGTGTGTGTGTGTGTGTGTGTGTGTAACACGCACATGTAACAGACTGGCAGAGAACAAGTATAGAGCAGTGAACGAAGAACAAACATGGAGCGGTGAATATAAGCAGCAGCAGCGGCCAGCAGGCTGCTGCTGCCTCCCACGCCCACCACAATCACCATTCACACAGCTTCACAACTTTCCTTAAAAAAACCGAGAAAGCCTAGGAGAACCATGTCATTATAAGGAGCCAGACGCATCCTGTCAAACACTGCTCCTCTCTCTCTCTCTGTATATATATATAAACTACACAGCAACCTACTGCTGTATACTGCTAAACTGTGGATAACAACTCTACTGTACCTACACGCACGTAATCTCTCACCCATACTCTCTCTCACACACACACTCACTAACACACACACCACACACACACACACACACACACACACACAGTAAGGAATTGTTCAGGACTCTGTACGCCGTGTACGTCAGGCCCATACTGAAGTATGCAGCGCCAGTTTGGAAACCATACCTGGTCAAGCACGTCAGGAAATCAGAGAAAGCGTAAAGGTTTGCAACAAGACTAGTCCCGGAGCTAAGGGGCATGTCCTATGAGGAGAGGTTAAGAGAACTCGACCTGACGACGCTGGACAGAAGAGATAGGGGAGACATAACAACATATAAAATACTGAGAGGAACTGAGAAAATGAATAGGGACAGGATGTTCCAGAGATGGGACACAGCAACAAGGGGTCATAACTGGAAGTTGAAAACTCAGATGAGTCACAGAGATGTTAGGAAGTATTTCTTCAGTCATAGAATTGTCAGGAAGCGGAATAGTCTGGAGAGTGATGTAGTGGAAGCAGGATCCATACATCTCTTCAAGAAGAGGTATGATGAAGCTCACGGAGAAGGGAGAGAGTAGAGATGAGAACTGGGATGATCTACAACCACTACCTTCCATCGATACTTCAACTCTTTGAAGATACCCACCCGCTTACTAGACCTATTACATTACTAGAGGTAAGTCAGGTTATTGGAAGAATGAGAAATAGAGCCCCTGGCCTCTCTGGAATAATAATGAAACAAATAAAGTACCTACCTAGAAATTGTAAACAGTGTTTGGTAAATATCTTTAATGCCATCTTGGCCTCAGGACATTTTCCAGTTGTTTTTAAGACTGCTAAGATGATCTTTCTTGGTAAGCCCAATAAAGACATCCACCAACCTGGGAACTATAGACCTATATCTTTACTTGAAGTCACTGGAAAAGTTCTTGAGAAAGTCATTTCCAACAGATTGAACTACTATATGGAGTTTAATCACTTTTTTACTGAAAAACAATTTGGCTTTAGAACACATAGAGGTACCAACCATGCAATAAATGTTATTTTTGACACTGTAGCAAGTCTAAAACAGCAGGGCAATCTTGCCTTAATTGCCACCAGAGATGTTCATAAAGCTTTTGATAGCTTATGGCATGATGGCCTTATATACAAACTCATTGACCTACCAGACCATAACTGGACTTTTCTCAGATTAATATATAATTTCTTAACTCAAAGAAAAATCATTCCCACTTTTCATGGCAGGTCGACAGAGCCTTTTATACCGACGGCTGGTGTCCCACAAGGTTCTTGTCTAAGTCCAATTCTGTTCAACATTTATGTGAATGACCTTCCTCAACCAGAGTTGAAGATTGAGACACTTATGCAGCATATGGGAATCTTTATTCAGGAAACGTTTCGCCACACAGTGGCTTCATCAGTCCAATACAAAGAGGAAGGCGTAAGGAGAGGAGGAGAATGAGGTAATCAGTCCCTCAACCTGGAGTCGATGTGTTCAGTCCATCAATCTTGTAGAATGTACAGCATAGGGCCGTAGACGTGGCTTATATACTGTAGTGAGGTGAGGTGAAGCAGGTGGAGGCGGGGTCATAGTGGTACCATCCACTAGTCGAAGTAGGTCTTCGTCCAAAGGTTGAACAAGTGTTGAAGAATTCTTTGTAACAAGATCCCATGATGCTGCAGTGTCTGACAGTTGTGATGAATGGTTTGAAAAACCGACAAGTTGAAGATTGAGACACTTATGCAGCATATGGGAATCTTTATTCAGGAAACGTTTCGCCACACAGTGGCTTCATCAATAACGTGACACTTCCCGATTTCACAAATCCAGGGAAATATTCAAGATGAAGACAACAATACACAAAGAGAGTAATGAGTAAATCAAAGCAAAACAAGCATTTCCAGGAATTAAACACACGTGCAACACAAACCACACCACGGGCCGGGTTAGAACCCCGCCCGTGGTAGGGTTTGTTTGCACTCGTGTCATTATGATCTCATTGTAAGTGCTCTACAAACACAAAAAAGAGTTGTGTAAAAAAGAGCTTGTGTAAAAAAAGAGCTTGTGTAAAAAAGAGCTTGTGTAAAAAAAGAGCTTGTGTAAAAAAGAGCTTGTGTAAAAAAAGAGCTTGTGTAAAAAAGAGCTTGTGTAAAAGAGCTTGTGTAAAAAAGAGCTTGTGTAAAAAAAGAGCTTGTGTAAAAAAGAGCTTGTGTAAAAGAGCTTGTGTAAAAAAGAGCTTGTGTAAAAAAAGAGCTTGTGTAAAAAAGAGCTTGTGTAAAAGAGCTTGTGTAAAAAAGAGCTTGTGTAAAAAAAGAGCTTGTGTAAAAAAGAGCTTGTGTAAAAAAAGAGCTTGTGTAAAAAAAGAGCTTGTGTAAAAAAAGAGCTTGTGTAAAAAAGAGCTTGTGTAAAAAAAGAGCTTGTGTAAAAAAGAGCTTGTGTAAAAAAGAGCTTGTGTAAAAAAGAGCTTGTGTAAAAAAAGAGCTTGTGTAAAAAAAGAGCTTGTGTAAAAAAGAGCTTGTGTAAAAAAAGAGCTTGTGTAAAAAAAGAGCTTGTGTAAAAAAGAGCTTGTGTAAAAAAAGAGCTTGTGTAAAAAAGAGCTTGTGTAAAAAAGAGCTTGTGTAAAAAAAGAGCTTGTGTAAAAAAGAGCTTGTGTAAAAAAGAGGAGAGGACGCAGACTAAAGCAGAAAGCAAGAGGAGCATCACAGACATTTAGCGGAGCACTCAGATGAGTCAAGATGTTAGGAAGTATTTCTTTAGTCACAGAGTTGTCAGGAAATGGAATAGTGTGGTAAGTGACGTAGTAGAGGCAGGAACCATGCATAGTTTTAAGACGAGGTATGATAAAGTTCATGAAGCAGGAAGAGAGAGAGAGGACCCAGTGGCGATCAGTGAAGAGGCATTGCCAGGAGCTATAACTCGACCCCTGCAACTACAAATAGGTCAGAGGAAAGGACAACCACGTATCTCACTGAGGTTGTTGTGTGAGAAGAGGCTGAAGGGGAGTCCTTGTTGAAGTAGCTACGACTCTAGCATATTACTAACCAGCCGGCAATACGAATTCCATAACTTCACACACACACACGATGGAAAAACAGACACAAATGCAGGATAATGCGATCCTTTATTGGCTACGTTTCGCCCACACAGTGGGCTTTATTAAGTCAGAAACAAATCAAGCGGTCCCTGGTTCATTCCCAGGCGCCCCCTCACTCCGATTTCAAGAACACCAATGGAAATAAGTCACTTTGTCTGACTTTTTTATTTATCCTGGGTAATGTACATATATGCTGCTATGTATGATAATTTACGTAACTGTATTTATGTGTACCTGTACCTGGATAAACTTACTATCTACCTGGGTAAAGAGTCGGGTGGAGAATGTTAGGGAGGCTGTATTTGAGACGGACCTACACGGGATGGATAGGCACACACACACACACACGCACACACTACCACGTCCAGAAAGCATCGTGAAACAGGTGACCAACAGCAACCGTAGAACATACAAATACATTGAAGAAAGATGTTACGAAGTTACCCAAGTCACTAGAAACAAATACTGGCTTCTTCTGCTGGCTTGTCTTTGCTTCTGCGATGTAGGAAAGCACTAGAGCACTGGAATGCTTGCATAAACGTAGACACATATGTTCTGAGGGCAGGACAGACTTATAGCATCCTGAGCGGCATACCTCCTTCGGCCACCACGTCCCGGATTCCGACAGGCAACCTCCAGAGGAACACCCGTCATCCGAAAGACATCGTAAGTCTCTTCCCGGGAGACTGGAGAGAGTATACCATAGACAGGGCTGAGTCTTCGAAATGAGCTGAGGTAAAACAACTCTCAGCCTGTAAAACTGATTTGTAAAAAAAAAAAAAAAAAAAACAGCAAAAGTGCTAGTTGAAGAGCAGGCAAGAGAGGGTTGAATTACAGGTCAGTATGACTGATTGATATATATATATATATTATATTTTATAAATATATATATATATATATATATAATATATATATATATAATATACAATCAAAATAACGTAAAAGATAATTTATGAAGAGGTTGACCGAGAACCTAGGGGAGGCACTACGTTAGTGAGAGAGTCAGCGAGAAAGTCAGTGAGAGTCAGCGAGAAAGTCAGCGAGAGTCAGCGAGGATTTACACAAGTTCTGCCTCATGAGCCTACTGGAGTTCTATAACAACGATAAAGAAAGGGATCAATGTGATATTTGTAGTGTTGAACAAACAATAGGACACAGAAGGTTAACAGTGGTTCACAAATCAGAGCTGCAGGTGACAAACTGAAGGAGCTCTGCTACCCTACATAATGTTCCCGTAATGGAAGAATTGTCAGGTTCATAAATTAGACACATGTGCAACACTTGGATGTATTTGTTGTGGCTTCGTTAGTCCAATACAAAGAATAATGAAGATCGGAAGGAGTTTGAGGTAATCAGTCCCTCAGTCTGGAGAAGAGTTTGAGTGGTCAGTCCCTCAGCCTGGGGAAGAGTTATGCTCACATAGTCTGGAACAAAGATACCTAACCGTTGCACATGTGTCTTAACTTATTATCACCAAACACACCGTCGGTGGTGCCCAATAAATCACATAACATCAGTAACACATGCGAGGCTGCAACTCCCTCTAAGGACCTTAACGAAGAATTCTCCAGGACTGTACACGACTGATTGAGGCGGTGAAGGAAGCGGAGAGAGCCTCTTGCAACAGTCTGGGGAAGGAGGATGTAGAGGGGAGGGGAGGGGAAGGGGGAAGAGCAGTACCGGTTCTCAAGGTTACTACCACACACACCACCCGTAGTATCCACCCATTGTAATAACTAACCACCACCACCATCCAGCTACCAGCCCTCGGGTCACAACCACCAACACCTACCTCTACTAGTCTCCACTCCCGCCACTACCACCATCCACAGCTGCCACTACCACCATCCACAGCTGCCACTATAACCATCCACAGCTGCCACTACCACCATCCACAGCTGCCACTACCACCATCCACAGCTGCCACTACCACCATCCACAGCTGCCACTATAACCATCCACAGCTCCACTACCACCATCCAAAAGCTGCCACTACCACCATCCACAGCTCACTACCACCCTCCACAGCTGCCCTACCACCATCTACAGCTGCCACTTAACCACCACAGTTGCCACTATAACCATCCACAGCTGCCACTACCACCATCCACAGCTGCCACTACCCCTCCACGCTGCCCACCACCAAAAAACAGCTGCATTAACCATCCACAGCTGCCACTACCACCATCCACAGCTGCCACTACCCCCATCCACAGCTGCCACTAACCACCAGTAGCGTGCCAAATTAATTACACTGAAAAAAACCATTACACCTATAAGAAAACCCCTTATAACCTCCACAGTTTTTCCCCTATAAACCAAACTAAAACCTTAATTAACCATCCACCGCCAAATAAATCTAATCAAATTAATGAAAAATTGCAACACTCCCCGGGGCAATTTACTCCACGCTTTCCATTTACAACCACCACAGCTGCCACTAAACCAACATTATACCCCCAACAGAACGTAAACCCCCTCAAACCCCCCTTTATGTTTGGTTAAGTTCTTGATTTAAATTGATCTGTCTCCAGTTCCCCAAAAAGCCTGAACCTTAAACCCCCCCAAAACTACTTTAAAAAAATTCCCTCCGGGAAGCGTTCTCCCCCTTTTTTAATAAACAAATAATACTTGAACCCTAAAGAGGAATCACAGGGTGGCTAAAAGTTTTGGAGGGGAGCTGCAGCACTGGGTATACTTGAAGTCCCTCGAACTGTACCTATCGGAAGGTAGGTGTGAAAAATGCAGCATAATCTACACTTTGTAAATTCTGAAGGGCGCCAAACCTACACACAGAAATCAATCCTTACGAAAGCAAGGAACTTAGCAGTGTCGCATATAGTGTAAACTATCTCCAGTGAAATGCAGGAGCGAAACGTCGTTCCAGTAAACGAATAAGCGTTTATTCCGCATACTGTACCTACAGTACAAGTCACTTCTCTGTAAAACATGTAACAATAATGATTTAAATATTAACAAAGAATGCTGGTCACTCCCCCCCCCCAACCTGCACATAAACCGGACTGTCGCCAACGCTACCAGTCCAAACTCTACCCCTAATGTAATTAAACCATAAAAAAACGCAATTTCTTAAACCTCATAAAACCTGCCAGGCACTCAATGTATATGACCGTGCGAAAACACACACCACACACTCCGCCGCGTATTCCAGATAATTGCATCAAATTTGCATACTCAGGGAAGAGAATAGATCAATCTGAATAACAAATTCAGTTTAGTTAAGGCTCGTAACTTCTTTCTGAAAGATATAAAACTTTAAGTAGTGAAGACTTTTTTTTTTTACGAGACAAAGACGATGCCGGTGCAAGTGTACTCAGTGCACGTGCACTAGCTAGTTTGTTGTGCACCTGATATATATCCCGTGGCGGGTAGTGGCTCGTTCATTGTGCATCCCATACTGCGAACGACTCGATCTCTTGTAAAGAAGACACCAGTATTAAGGTGGTGAGCGTCTCAGAGTCAAAAGCAGACACCACTGGTAATACACACTGTGGAAATCTTCTCCATATTAGTGGGTAAATATTTGAGAGGAAGTGTCTGCCGGGGCATCACATTATAAGATGTGGGAAGTGTGAGAAGGTCAAGGTAACTCTCTCCATCTCTACCTCCTTATCCAACCTACCTACCACCCTCACATCTTCCTTACCTCCCTCCCTCACCTTCCCACCCTCACACACTTTCCTCACCTTCCCACTCTTGCATTATCTTGTTCTTCAGCCAGGTTATGATGGCTATGTGGGTCTACGAGCCACTAGCACAAACAGCCTGGTTGACCGCCTACAGGGAAGTCTGGGAAAGGGGATGAACGTCTACGATGGCATTATACCTGGAGAGGATTTCGGGGGTCAACGCCCCCGTGGCCCGGTCTGCGACCAGGCCTTATAGTGGATCAGGGCCTGATCAACCAGGCTGTTACTGTTGGCCGCACGCAACCCGACGCATGAACCACAGCCCGGCTGGTCACGTGCCTATCCAGTGCCTTCTTGAAGACAGCCAGGGGTCTATTGGTAATCCCATTTATGTATGCTGGGAGACAGTTAAACAGTCTTGGGCCCCTGACACTTACTGTCTTGTCTCTTATCGTGGTAGTGGCACCCCTGCTTCTCATTGCGGGGATGTTACATCGTCTGCCGAGTCTTTTGCTTTCATATAGCACACCATGGTTGCACCAGCTGATCACAGTGGTACACGGTTAAGCTCTTATGTCAATATGTAAACACTGTACCGGCCTATAGAGGCCTACACTAATTTAAATAAAGGCTAATTGGGTTTGACGCCTACTGACTACACGAGGGTCATTAAGGCTGCATATTACCTGTTCATCACTAGTCAACGATACTTTAATATCTTAAAGAAGGATTAAAAGGCGCCTGAGTTTCCCTGTCTCCTAATATCATGTTTATTTTTCCACTATAATCTACCCTGTCCATAATTACTATCACATTTGCTTTGTCTGTTTCGTAAGGTGAAGTCCAGGATCTTTATTTAATTCATGGTATAACTTAACAAATGTTAGGTAACATTAGTCAGGATACAGGACAAGTGTTTCCTGAGGCGGGTCTAAGTCATATGATGACCCGACACTGGAGATTTTGGTCATCTGACCGAGGCCTTCCACTGGCTTCTCCCTCCATCCCTTTAAAAGAAGTTGATAATATTCACACTCCACGGATTTGAAATAATTTATGTGAAAACAGTGAGATTTCGTTTGGCTTATTAACCCGGAGGTTTAGTAATCCAGGATAAGTCAACAAAACCATGTCAAGGATAACTGGCTTATTTCCATTGGGAAAACTTTAAACTTGTCCCACAGGATGTGACCCACACTAGTTACCTAACACACAGGCACCTACTTACTACTGGCGAACAGTGCCAACAGGTATAAGGAAATATGTCCATCGTTACCACCCGTCTGAGGATCAAACCTCGGTCCCTCGATGTGTGAGCAGAGGCCGTTATCAACTGAGCTTAGATTTCCAGAGGAGTGACTCCTGGAAGGATCAACAGAGGTGGTGGTGGGATTGGATTACTTCCACAGATTGCTCTGTTTTTGCCTCGCTACGACCACAAGGTGACTTCGATTATCATCTAAGAAAACCAAAGACTATATCTTCTGTCTTCAGTGTGTGTTTGTGTGTGTGTGTGTGTGTGTGTGTAAGTTTATTTAGGTACAGGTACATATATGTACAGTCACACATATTATCATACCTGGAGTATACCTGGGGAGTTTTTTTCAAATATATATATGTATATATATTTCTTTCAACACACCGGCCGTATCCCACCGAGGCAGGGTGGCCCAAAAAGAAAAACAAAAGTTTCTCTTTTTAAATTTAGTAATTTATGAGGGAGAAAGGTTTACTAGCCCCTTGCTAGTATATATATACATATATATATATATATATAATATAATATATATATTATATATATATATATATATATATATATATATTAATATATATACACTAGCCCCTTGCTAGTTATATAATATTTATATATATATATATATATATACTATATATATATATATATATATATATATATATATATATATATATATATATAATATACTAGCATATATATACACCTCTCGGTGTAATATATATACAGCCATACACCTCGAGGTGTGTATATACTTGACCTACACCAAGGTAAGCTGACAGCAATCATTACAGACGCGGGTGTAACTACCCTCGCTGACACACACATACTAACTACTGCCCAACTATGACACTCCTCATTCACACCACGCAGCCGTAGTGCCACACGTATTCACCCATATAAGGCGTAACAGCAAGCGTAGTATTACGCAGTTCATTCACTCCCCTACAGAGGTGTACTAACCCTGCGAAGATGTCAGAGGTAAGAGTTACGTAGCAGCGGTCAGGATCGTGGTTTCAGTCTTCCTACCCAGGGAGACGTTACCGGGCGGAGGTTCGAGTCTGCATCACTCCAAGCGGGTTTAACGCTTCTTCAAGAGTATCGTGGCTGGGACAATTCAACAATAAACAGCAGTTAGGTGAGGAACCATCCAGGAACCCTTATCATGAAAGTAGCGACTTCTCACAGAACGTGTGGGGTTCAAAACCATGGCCAGTGAGGTTTACAACTTACAGGCCGCCAGTGCACTAACCATTGCTGACTCACTTTCACCAGTAGTGAAGGTCTTCCTTCATCTCACTTTTACCAGTAGTGAAGGTCTTCCTTCATCTCACTTTTACCAGTAGTGAAGGTCTTCCTTCATCTCACTTTTACCAGTAGTGAAGGTCTTCCTTCATCTCACTTTCACCAGTAGTGAAGGTCTTTCATTCATCTCACTTTCACCAGTAGTGAAGGTCTTCCTTCATCTCACTTTCACCAGTAGTGAAGGTCTTTCATTCATCTCACTTTCACCAGTAGTGAAGGTCTTCCTTCATCTCACTTTCACCAGTAGTGAAGGTCTTTCATTCATCTCACTTCAACCAGTAGTGAAGGTCTTCCTTCATCTCACTTTCACCAGTAGTGAAGGTCTTTCATTCATCTCACTTTCACCAGTAGTGAAGGTCTTTCATTCATCTCACTTTCACCAGTAGTGAAGGTCTTTCATTCATCCCTGGTCAGACTACTACATGTACGTCCAATGTTTCATTTATAGCAGCAGTCGCCGCCGCCGCCGCCGCCGCCGCCGCCGCAGCAGCAGCAGTACCAGCAGCAGCAGCAGCAGTAATAATAATGATAGATGTAATAATATTAGTAGTAGCAGCAGCATCGCTACCACCACCACCGCACCAACAACCACCACCACCACAAACCAACAATCACCACCAACAACCACCACCACCATCACAACCACCACAACCAACAACCACCACCACCACACAACCACCACAACTAACAACCACCACCACCATCACAACCACCACCACCAACAACCACCACCACCATCACAACCACCACAACCAACAACCACCACCACCATCACAACCAACAACCACCACCACCATCACAACCAACAACCACCACCACCATCACCACCACCACCACCACAAAAACTTGTCTAGTGATGTGTTATGTATGCAGGCCAGCACTGAGAGGGAGAATCTTATATCAGACTGAGGCAAAGTTTTACCTGCAAGCTACAGCTCCTGACCCCTCCACCTGACTTTCACCTCTCCTATACACGTCTCTCCTTGACCCCTTCCTCACCGCCCCTATATCCCCCCTCCCTTCCACCCACTACCACCTCCTACACACTTTCATATGTGTACAGCAAGCATTTGTTCCCACTATATATTATATAAGTGTAGCACACTTATATAAGTGTAACACACTGCTGGTGTTCCCACCATGTAACTATCACACACAGGATGGTAGCAACACACTGCTGGTGTTCCCACCATGTAACTATCACACACAGGATGGTAGCAACACACTGCTGGTGTTCCCACCATGTAACTATCACACACAGGATGGTAGCAACACACTGCTGGTGTTCCCACCATGTAACTATCACACACAGGATGGTAGCAACACATGCTGGTGTTCCCACCATGTAACTATCACACACAGGATGGTAGCAACACACTGCTGGTGTTCCCACCATGTAACTATCACACACAGGATGGTAGCAACACACTGCTGGTGTTCCCACCATGTAACTATCACACACAGGATGGTAGCAACACACTGCTGGTGTTCCCACCATGTAACTATCACACACAGGATGGTAGCAACACACTGCTGGTGTTCCCACCATGTAACTATCACACACAGGATGGTAGCAACACACTGCTGGTGTTCCCACCATGTAACTATCACACACAGATGGTAGCAACACACTGCTGGTGTTCCCACCATGTAACTATCACACACAGGATGGTAGCAACACACTGCTGGTGTTCCCACCATGTAACTATCACACACAGGATGGTAGCAACACACTGCTGGTGTTCCCACCATGTAACTATCACACACAGGAGGTAGCAACACACTGCTGGTGTTCCCACCATGTAACTATCACACACAGGATGGTAGCAACACACTGCTGGTGTTCCCACCATGTAACTATCACACACAGGATGGTAGCAACACACTGCTGGTGTTCCCACCATGTAACTATCACACACAGGATGGTAGCAACACACTGCTGGTGTTCCCACCATGTAACTATCAACACAGGATGGTAGCAACACACTGCTGGTGTTCCCACCATGTAACTATCACACACAGGATGGTAGCAACACACTGCTGGTGTTCCCACCATGTAACTATCACACACAGGATGGTAGCAACACACTGCTGGTGTTCCCACCATGTAACTATCACACACAGGATGGTAGCAACACACTGCTGGTGTTCCCACCATGTAAATATCACACACAAGATAGTAGGAACACACTAATTTGTCGGTATCTATTACCAAGGTTTAATACCAGGCTACCGGGTACACGTGTTCGAAATCTAACAGCCTCTTTCCCAGGGTGACCTTGTCCCTGGTGAAGGCAGCGACTACTTCATTATTAACATAATCTGAATTAGATTATATCTATTATTGGACTTTCTAAGTTCTCGCTGGTGATAACATGTTACAATTTAGAGACTTGTAATCACCTCGTTTGTTTCGTGCAGTTCTTTAGTGTGTGTAACTTTATTCTAATTATTTTCGTAATACCCTTCTACTGCTGTATTCAGTGAGTGTGTTAATTGTTCACTAAAATATTTTCCAACTCATTTAGTCTAAGCTCATTCTTGAAATAATCTGAGCATCTGGGGAGCTCTGGGGAGCTTATAACCTCTCCTTATTTGTCTAGTTGTTGATTTAAAACTCTCTCAATTTAGGGTCATTATATTTTTTGCTGTCCAGTAAGCTCACTTCTCCTAATTTACACTTTAGCTGAATCCTTAGTTAGAACAAAACTGTATATTGTAATTACCAGATCAACATTAAAATGTTGTACAGTGTCCAGTTGATAATCTACGTACCAGTTTGAGATATGATCAATATATTTATTCTCTCGCACTTGAGCAACCTCTGACCTTATCTTTAGTGTGTTGTCTGGCTGGGTGACGTTGGTTGTGCTTAATACAAGTGATTTATCCGAAATCAGATCATCAACAGTGACAGAACCTTCCAAGAGTTACTCCTTGGAGGTGAGACGGTGGATTTTTACTAGTAATGTGGGCATCAATATATGCTTCAAAAACCGAAAATGATATTCCATCATTGGTACTTGCAGTAGGGTCACCCAACTTTGTGTTTAGCATTTACATCACCAATTAGAGAAGCGGGTTCGGTGCGAATAAAATTAGAAGGAGGAGGAGGAGGTGCAGGAGGTGCGCTGGATACATTCAGTGTGGAGTTGGCAATGTGTATCTTAATGCTATGATAATAGAGTGTATCAGATTCTGCAGCATGAAGAGATGCATGTGCTACTCTTTTACTAACATACATTAAGCAGGTATTTGTTGTCCTAGGGTTGAGTAATGAGAAGCTTGCTACGTTACGGGGAGGTGTGCCACAAGGTGCTAAAATTTCTTACAGACGAGCAGTGTTAACATCCTCACTCACTATTAACATCCCCAGTCACTACCTTGTAGTAGACGTCACCGTGATAGTATTATTAGGAATGTTGTGTTCAACCTGTGTCTCCTCACACTGTCTTATTAAGCCACTGCAGACCTACACGAACTACGAATTCACCTTACTTTAAGAAGATATGACCACTAAGATGATTTCAGTGTAAATTTGTAGCAGTGAGTCTAGCCCAGCTGGAATGAAATCTCTGAAGATCTTCAACTCACAGTGGAATGTGATAAATGGTTTAAAAACCGACAGGTTGAAGATTGAGACACTTATGCAACATATTGGAATCTTTATTGAGGAAACGCTTCGCCACACAGTGACTTCATCAGTCCGATACAAAGCAGAAAGGGGTAAGGAGAGGGGGAGTTTGAGGTAATCAGTCCCTCAACCTGTTGAAGGATTCCACTGAAAAAATAAACAAATGTTAAACCACCATCACTACGATCCTCCACTATTTAACCACCACTATTATCCAACACTATTGATCACCCACCACTACTGACCCGTTAACCAGCCACTACCACCTTCCCACCACCATTAACTAGCCACTACCACCCACCACCACCATTAACTAGCCACTGCCACCATTAACTAGCCACTACCATCCACCACCACCATTAATCAGCCACTGCCACCATTAACTAGACACTACCACCCACCACCACAATTAACTAGCCACTGCCACCATTAACTAGCCACTACCATCCACCACCACCATTAACCAGCCACTGCCACCATTAACTAGCCACTACCACCCACCACCACCATTAACTAGCCACTACCACCCACCACAATTATTGAACAACACTCTTCCAAAGTATTCGCTTCAATATTTCCACTTAACACTTTTATAAGTTCATTCACAACTTTGTTGCCAAGCCAATACTTTCTCATATACTTTTTTATACCTGAACTAGACCAGTTTAAATCCATTGTGACATGCTCATCTTATTTACGAACATCAATGGTGTCTTACACTGAGGTTCTTGTGCATCAATGGTGTCTTACACTGAGGTTCTTGTGCATCAATGGTGTCTTACACTGAGGTTCTTGTGCATCAATGGTGTCTTACACTGAGGTCTTGTGCATCAATGGGGTCTTACACTGAGGTTCTTGTGCATCAATGGTGTCTTACACTGAGGTTCTTATGCATCAATGGTGTCTTACACTGCGGTTCTTATGCATCAATGGTGTCTTACACTGAGGTTCTCGTGCATCAATGGTGTCTTACACTGAGGTTCTCGTGCATCAATGGTGTCTTACACTGAGGTTCTTATGCATCAATGGTGTCTTACACTGAGGTTCTCGTGCATCAATGGTGTCTTACACTGCGGTTCTTATGCATCAATGGTGTCTTACACTGAGGTTCTCGTGCATCAATGGTGTCTTACACTGAGGTTCTCGTGCATCAATGGTGTCTTACACTGAGGTTCTTATGCATCAATGGTGTCTTACACTGAGGTTCTTGTGCATCAATGGTGTCTTACACTGAGGTTCTTATGCATCAATGGTGTCTTACACTGCGGTTCTCATGCATCAATGGTGTCTTACACTGCGGTTCTTATGCATCAAGGGTTTGTCTTACACTGAGGTTCTCGTGCATCAATGGTGTCTTACACTGAGGTTCTTATGCATCAATGGTGTCTTACACTGAGGTTCTCGTGCATCAATGGTGTCTTACACTGCGGTTCTTATGCATCAATGGTGTCTTACACTGAGGTTCTCGTGCATCAATGGTGTCTTACACTGAGGTCTCGTGCATCAATGGTGTCTTACACTGAGGTTCTTGTGCATCAATGGTGTCTACTACTGAGGTTCTTATGCATCAATGGTGTCTTACACTGAGGTTCTTGTGCTCAATGGTGTCTTACACTGAGGTTCTTATCATCAATGGTGTCTAACTGAGGTTCTTATGCATCAATGTGTCTTACACTGAGGTTCTTATGCATCAATGGTGTTTACACTGAGGTCTTATGCATCAATGGTGTCTTACACTGAGGTTTATATGCATCAATGGTGTCTTACACTGAGTTCTTATGCATCAATGGTGTCTTACACTGAGGTTCTTATTGCTCAATGGTGTCTTACACTGAGTTCTTATTGCATCAATGGTGTCTTACATGAGGTTCTTATGCTCAATGGTGTCTTCACTGAGGTTCTTGTGCATCAATGGTGTCTTACACTGAGGTTCTTATGCATCAATGGTGTCTTACACTGAGGTTCTCGTGCATCAATGGTGTCTTACACTGAGGTTCTCGTGCATCAATGGTGTCTTACACTGAGGTTACTTATGCTCAATGGTGTCTTACACTGAGGTTCTCGTTGCATCAATGGTGTCTACACTGAGTTCTTATGCATCAATGGTGTCTTACACTGAGGTTCTCGTGCATCAATGTTTTACACTGAGGTCTTGTGCATCAATGGTGGTCTTACACTGAGGTTCTTAGCATCAATGGTGTCTTACACTGCGGTTCTTATGCATCAATGGGTCTTAAACACTGAGGTTCTCGTGCATCAATGTGTCTTACACTGAGGTTCTCGTGCATCAATGGTGCTTACACTGAGGTTCTCGTGCATCAATGGTGTCTTACACTGAGGTTCTTGTGCATCAATGGTGTCTTACACTGAGGTTCTTGTGCATCTCATGGTTCCTATTACACTGAGGTTCTTATGCATCAATGGTGTCTTCACTGCGGTTCTTATGCACAATGGTGTCTTACACTGAGGTTCTCGTGCATCAATGTGTCTTACACTGAGGTTCTCGTGCATCAATGGTGTCTTACACTGAGGTTCTTATGCATCAATGGTGTCTTACACTGAGGTTCTCGTGCATCAATGGTGTCTTACCACTGAGGTTCTTGTGCATCATGGTGTCTTACACTGAGGTTCTTAATGCATCAATGCGTGTCTTACACTGCGGTCTTATGCATCAATGGTGTCTTACACTGAGGTTCTCGTGCATCAATGGGTCTTACACTGAGGTTCTCGTGCATCAATGGTGTCATTACACTGAGGTTCTTAGCATCAATGGTGTCTTACATGAGGTTCTCGTGCATCAATGGTGTCTTACACTGCGTTCTTATGCATTCAATGGTGTCTTTACACTGAGGTTCTCGTGCATCAATGGTGTCTTACACTGCGGTTCTTATGCATCAATGTGTCTTACACTGAGGTTCTCGTGCATCAATGGTGTCTTACACTGCGGTTCTTATGCATCAATGGTGTCTTACACTGAGGTTCTCGTGCATCAATGGTGTCTTACACTGAGGTTCTTATGCATCAATGGTGTCTTACACTGAGGTTCTTATGCATCAATGGTGTCTTACACTGCGGTTCTTATGCATCAATGGTGTCTTACACTGAGGTTCTCGTGCATCAATGGTGTCGTACACTGAGGTTCTCGTGCATCAATGGTGTCGTACACTGAGGTTCTCGTGCATCAATGGTGTCTTACACTGATATTCTATAATTCATGACCTCGTTAGTAAGCTGGGTGGTTTTTAACCCAGGAAGAACACAGTGACACTTAACATAAGTCAAACAATTCACAAAGAGAAGACACCTGAGACTGTGCTTTCTAAGCACATTACTAATGCACTCACAGCTGCTGAAACACCCTGGTGTCCTCAGATCTCTCGCCGTCTATTTTGAGTGTCCTCAGTGAACTTAGCAATGTCGACATTACTTGTCACATGCGGTACGGGTCGTTTGTGTGAATCAGGAACAACAAGTGGCGCAGCTCTGACCCCTGTGGAACACCACAAGGTCATTTTTATTTCTCCCCATTTATGCAAAACTTTCTCTTAACTGTCAGTAATGCCTTCATTCAGCAGCGAAATTTTTCTCCATTACTTATATATGTTCCTTCACACTATATATATGTATGTATATTCACGAATAAGTGAACATTATCTGGTGACCTAGATTTTCGTATCCTGAAAAACACCGCCATACAGCAAGCCACCTGGTGGGAAAACCTATAAAGTTAACCACGATCCTAAAAGCAACAACAATAGACTGACCAAAAAAACTCGTCTATGGGATATTTACAGCAACAAGAGGCTGATTGTTCAGAGGGATGGTCAATGTAGAGTTATATGGTGGGTGGCATAAAGATGGGAAAAAGGAGGAGGACTATAGAATAAGGTTGCAGAAGGTCACCGTGTGTGTGTGTGTGTGTGTGTGTGTGTGTGTGTGTGTGTGTGTGTGTGTGTGTGTGCAGGCCACATGCTACACAACACAGCAAGCAACACTCACTTGCTGATCTTCAGGTCACCGCCGGACCATTCTTCCCTCGACTCCCTTTGTCGCCGTGGAAGTCTGAATGGTGCTAACGTAACAGTCCCAGATCATTACACTCTCACACATCAATGGTGCAGCTGTTTACTGAGGTGGAGGGAAGGGGTAAACTGGGAAGAGTGGGTGGAAAGAGGGAGAGTTACTAGGAACAAGGTCAAGGGTGACTGGAGAAGGGAAAGGCGAAGATAAATAAGGATTACTGGAAGACAGATTACTATATCCTCCTCCTGCAATAATGTTGGTAGAATTACTGATATGTCCTGTAGCTCTGGTCTGCAGGCCTGGTCACAGACCGGGCAGCGGGGGGCGTTGACCCCCGAAACCTTCTCCAGGTATACTCCAGGTATCGCACTCACCTCACACACTGAGGTACGGGTGGAAACATTAGGACGTGTTTCCTTAAGACACCTGTTGCCCATGTTCACCTATCAGTAAAATAGGTACCTGGGTGTTAGTCGACTGGTGTGGGTCGCATCCTGGGACAAAACTGACCTAATATGCGGGAAATGCTCTGAATAACAAGGGGCTTTCTATATAGTAGTATGTCAATGATGTCAGCTATGGTCTATATACTTCGTACATGTAAAACTAAAGATTATTATTATTATTATTATTATTATTATTATTATTATTATTATTATTATTATTATTATTATAATAAAGATACATGTGCAACTAATTGCACATGTGTGCTTTTACCTACCATATGTCCTGCTTATCCTCGCACCACCAGTGACATTCGTCCACAAGTGAACACAAGCTGGTTCTTACCTCCACACTGCTACAACACGAACAGTTCTCAATAAACCTGAAGTTCAATATAATATCTTAAGAACAATATGCAATCCTTCCTGATATGACTTCTTAACATACAAAAAAATAACACTGATAACTTTACCGGTGCCAAATTGTGTAATTACGGCAGCAAGCAGGGAAGCTGAGAGTGCCAACCTCAACACTGGTTAACTTGATGGCAGCAGTGTGCCTAGTACCTGTGTTAAGACTCTGGTCACCTGGCACTAGAGTTAAAGACTGGTCACTTGGCACTAGTGTTAAAGACTCAGGTCACCTGGCACTAGTGTTAAACATTCTGGTCACCTGTGACCCACTACAGTACCCCTACATAACATTAACCCACTACCTTAAATTCCTTAAATAAGGTTGTCAACCACAACACAACTTTACACTGCACATCAACTTTAAAACATTAACTTAAGTTAGGTTAAACATTAAAACTACCATATATTAGTTACCATACACAAACATATGAACACACACATTAAACCACGACAAAAAAAAATAAAACATGTCAGCAACACGTCTAGCAACGAGGTGTGTGAGAGTAACCAGGAAACGTGTGAATGTGCATGTACCACACTGGTGGTGGGAGGATGATGAGTTATTTTGGCGAGGGTGGCACCGTGCTGGTGCCGGGTGTGCCCCGGTGGTAAGGTGCCACTCATCAAGTGCCAGGCGTGTTGACTCCACAAACACTCAGGTGGCACTGTTCAATCGTGTTCACAAGCCCCAATGATTGACCTCACCACACTGTTTGCCAGGGTCAAGTCTTACTTCCTGACCCCCACCCTCCCACCATTGTTATTTTCCTGATCATCTGAACCCTATCAAACCTAGACTTTAAACTGTATACGAACTTTGCTCCCGCCATTTCCACTCACACTTCATTCCACTTCCCTGCTACCTAAAGACTGAAAAAGTACTTCCTGAAGCCCCTACGACGCGTCTGTGTTTTTCTTCCATCTATACTT
>NC_069444.1:13149900-13169900 GCF_026875155.1 Cherax quadricarinatus
TGATAACAGCAACATGGGAGAGGTTATACCACCATGATAACAGCAACATGGGAGAGGCTATACCGCCATGATAACAGTAACATGGGAGAGGTTAGACAACCATAACATCAACATGGGAGAGGTTATACCACCATGATAACAGCAACATGGGAGAGGCTATACCACCATGATAACAGCAACATGGGAGAGGTTATATCGCCATGATAACAGTAACATGGGAGAGGTTATACCACCATGATAACAGCAACATGGGAGAGGTTATACCATCATGATAACAGCAACGTGGGAGAGTATAGAATATTTCAACCCTCAGGACTGTATATACACCAGGGATATATTAGATATATACCAAGGCTATATTATATGTGGCAGCACCAGCCTGCAGCCCACACCTGGTTTAACATATACAGACACTCAATGAAAACCGAACGGAGGGTTTTATCCAGTGAGGAATCGGAAAGAAAATCAATCTAATACCGGAAGAGACATGGTCACGACATAGAAGATACTCAGACTTGAAAAAAGATAGCAGGTATGACTGGTATTCGAGGTTGAAGGGCGAAGGGTAGAGAAGGAAAAAGCTGATGACTGAAGTGGTCAGGAGCCAAGAAGCCTGATTGACTGTTGGTTGAGAAGGGCCAGGGGGCGGTGACTCGACACCCTCATCCCAGCAAACGCAACTCGGTGAGTACACTCAGGATGACACCCATGCCCACACACCTCCCACACCCACCCACCCCATACATATATACACCTACGCCCATACAACTCTCACGCCCACACATACCACCCACAACGTCCTTGACACAATTGCGTAGCGGCAGGCAGTGACTGCAGTGTATAAATGTAGGTGGGGGAGGTGGGGTGATGGTGGGGGTGATAGTGGGGGGGAGGTGAGGTGACGGTGGGGGAGGTGGGGTGGCGGTGGGGGAAGGTGAGGTGACGGTGGGGAGAGGTGGGGGGGACAGTGGAGGGAGGTGGGGGAGGTGGGGTGACGGTGGAGGGAGGTGGGGGTAAAGGGGGTGGGGGTGGGTTGAAGGTAGGGAAGGTGACGAATGGAAGGATGGGGAGACGATGGTAAAGAGGAAGAATAGTCTTGAGGGAGCGGAGGGGGAGGGGAGGGGAGGGGAGGGGAGGGGAGGGGAGGGAGGGGAGGGGAGGGGGGTGGGAGGGGAGGGGGGGAGGGGAGGGAGAGAGGAGAGGTGATAATGAGTATCTCACTGAGAGATAATATGAATGGGTGGTGAAGATGAGGTGGGAAGAGGGAGGAGAGAGGGAGGGGAGGAATGAGGGAGGCAACAAATGAGGGAGAGAGAGAAGGAAAGACTGAGGGAGAGAGGGAATATTGATGTGAGAGGAAGATCGAGGAACAGTGGTAGCAATCTTGTACACTTACTGTACAACACTGTAAACTCACTGTACAACCTTGTAAACTCACTGTACAATCTTGTACACTCACTGTACAACCTTGTAAACTCACTGTACAATCTTGTACACTTACTGTACAACCTTGTAAACTCACTGTACAATCTTGTAAACTCACTGTACAACCTTGTAAACTCACTGTACAACCTTGTAAACTCACTGTACAATCTTGTACACTTACTGTACAACCTTGTAAACTCACTGTACAACACTGTAAACTCACTGTACAACCTTGTAAACTCACTGTACAATCTTGTACACTTACTGTACAACCTTGTAAACTCACTGTACAATCTTGTAAACTCACTGTACAACCTTGTAAACTCACTGTACAACCTTGTAAACTCACTGTACAATCTTGTACACTTACTGTACAACCTTGTAAACTCACTGTACAACCTTGTAAACTCACTGTACAACCTTGTAAACTCACTGTACAATCTTGTAAACTCACTGTACAACCTTGTAAACTCACTGTACAACCTTGTAAACTCACTGTACAACCTTGTAAACTCACTGTACAATCTTGTAAACTCACTGTACAATCTTGTAAACTCACTGTACAACCTTGTAAACTCACTGTACAACCTTGTAAACTCACTGTACAACCTTGTAAACTCACTGTACAACCTTGTACACTCGTTGTACAATGTACACTCGCTGTACAATTAATGCACAGCCTTGTAAAGCTCACTGTACAACCATATAAACTCACTGTACATCCACCTACACTCTGTATAACTCATTCTGGCACCATCAGTGATGATCGTGCAGATTCTTACGTTCCATGGCTACACCTAGCTATTTCGTTGCCAGGCGTAGAAGTTAAATATATTTAAAGGTTTACGTCGCCTAGCTTTACCTAAACCAAGCTTATTTAACCTCGTAAATAAGTTTACGTTGTATAATGAAGATACAGTGTACTGAAAGACGGTGAATACTGAGCACAATGTATTACTACTGAAAACTAACACCCATAGCAACGTTCTTCTTGACGAATAATTTCGCGAAAATCATTCTGAACCTAACAATATATATATATATATATATATATATATATATATATATATATATATTATAATATATATAATATATTATATATATATATATATATATATATATATATATTATCACACTGGCCGATTCCCACCAAGGCAGGGTGGCCCGAAAAAGAAAAACTTTCACCATCATTCACTCCATCACTGTCTTGCCAGAAGGGTGCTTTACACTACAGTTTTTAAACTGCAACATTAACACCCCTCCTTCAGAGTGCAGGCACTGTACTTCCCATCTCCAGGACTCAAGTCCGGCCTGCCGGTTTCCCTGAACACCTTCATAAATGTTACTTTGCTCACACTCCAACAGCACGTCAAGTATTAAAAACCATTTGTCTCCATTCACTCCTATCAAACACGCTCACGCATGCCTGCTGGAAGTCCAAGCCCCTCGCACACAAAACCTATATGTGTGTATATATATATATATATATATATATATTATATATATATATATATATATATATATATATATATATAAATACAAATCACTGATTTTTGGTGTGTGTGTGTGTGTGTGGGGTGTGTGTGTGTGTGTGTGTGTGTGTGTGTGAGTGAAACACGGGTGAAACATGAACAAAACACGTGTGAAACATGAACGAAACACGGGTGAAACATGTTTACGGTTCTGTTTATGCTCACCAGCGGCGGTTGGGAGCCACCTTACAGCCTGTACCCAAACCATCTGAAGGCACGTTTCGCCCAATTACACCTGTGGCACACGAGTGGTAGAGGTGAGAAAGAGTGGTACATTGGTGAAACATGGTTCAAGCAGGGGCGAAACGTCTGGACAACCTGAATACGGCTAGAGAGAAGAGCTACTAAGATCAACAGGATGGGATATTTTCTAACGGATAAGGTAATCTGTTCCCTAACGAACGATACCTATCCTCTGACGAACGATACCTGTTCTCTGACGAACGATACCTGTTCTCCAACGAACGATACCTGTTCTCTGACGAACAATATCTGTTCTCTAGCGAACGGTATCTGTTCTTTAACTAACAATACCTGTTCTCTGACGAACGACACCTGTCCTCTGACGAACAATACCTGTTTTCTAACGAACGATACCTGTCCTCTGACGAACAATACCTGTTTTCTAACGAACGATACCTGTTCTCTAACGAACGATACCTATTCTCTAACGAACGATACTTGTTCGCTGACGAAAGATACCTCTTCTGTATCAAACAATATCTGTACTCTAACATGGTATAACATGGTATTAAGTAGGTATACTGGAGACAGGGTGGGAGGATGGTAGAGGATCTTGACTCACAACAGACCCAGGCAATAAAGTGGTACCTGGGATGACGGTCGTGCTCTGTTGTTCTTATATACGTGTTTATCTCGCTGGTTGCAAACCTGCTCTCCTGTTTTGGTACGTGGTGGCGTGTGTGTGTGTGTGTGTTGTTTTTTTGTAGAGATGCACCCACTTGGTATAGACCATACTTGGTTCCAACACACCTGGAGGTGCCCTCACCTGGTATAAGGCACACTTGGTATGAAGCACACACCTGGTATAAAGCACACCTGGTATAAAGCATACCTGGTATGAAGCACACCTGGTATGAAGGATACCCGATATAAAGCACATACCTGGAATAAAGCACACCTGGTATAAAGCACACCTGGTATGAAGCACACCTGGTATGAAGCACATCTGATATGAGGCACACCAAATATGAAGCACACCTGGTATGAAGCACATCTGATATGAGGCACACACCTGATATGAAGCATACACCTGATATAAAGCACACCTGGTACGAAGCACACCTGGTATTAAGCACATCTGATATGAGGCCCACCAAATATGAAGCACACCTGGTATAAAGCACACCTGATATGAAGCACACACGATATGAAGCATACACCTGATATAAAGCACACCTGGTACGAAGCACACCTGGTATTAAGCACATCTGATATGAGGCACACCAAATATGAAGCACACCTGGTATAAAGCACACCTGGTATGAAACACATCTGACTGCACCATGCCTAAAGACGCCATCACCTATTATAATCCACACCTGGTTACACCACACCCGGGGAGGCCCCCACCTGGTATATCCACACCTGGTGTTCACCAGCTGCATTTATCATGATGAAGGCATCTCAGAAAGCACCTTGAGGGATCTGTGTAGAATACTGAAGAGTGTGTAACACATCCCGGTTTCATCTGAACTCTTCCCACGCTACACATGGACCTGTGTGTGTATGTTTGTGTGTATGTGTGTGTGTGTGTATGTGTGTGTGTGTGTGTGTGTGTGTGTGTGTGTGTGTGTGTGTGTGTGTGTGTGTTGTGTGTGTGTGTGTGTGTGTGTTGTGTGTGTGTGTGTGTGTGTGTGTGTGTGTGGTGTGTGTGTGTGTGTGTGTGTGTGTGTGTGTGTGTGTACATAGCTATAGTAAGAGAACTATGCTCGTGGTGTTCCATATATAATAATCAGGTCACCTTATACATTTTTTTAATATTACCAATAGTTGCAGCGCTTACTACTTCCTCTTGCAAATCATTGCAGTGGTCAACTACTGTCTGCAAAAACGTTTACCTTAAGTATCCCATCTAATCCAGTTCCATCCCCTAAGTTGACGACTTTAGTCGTAATCTTACGGTATATGACTAAGAAATCTTTATCAATTCTTTCATATTTCTCTCTGACAGATGTGTCTTCCACCCTGTCAGCCAGCCTGGGCATCTTCAGTGCTGTCAGCCAGCCTGGGCATCTTCAGTGCTGTCAGCCAGCCTGGGCATCTTCAGTGCTGTCAGCCAGCCTGGGCATCTTCAAAGTTGTAAACCAGCCTGGGAATCTTGTGCTGTCAGCCAACCTGGGCATCCTCAATGAATTCAAATTCAAACTTTATTCTCCATAAGTATTACAATGCTGAGTTTACAGAATTTGGTTATTGTGTGGTTTACATGTAGTAAAATAATAATTACAGAGTGTACCACTAGAACGCCTAGCATGGCTAGGCATTTCGGGCAGACTTATATTAAATCTTAGGTTTAAAATGTTACAAAATTATGAGATAAGTTGGTATTATGGCTAAGTGACTAAATACTAGTTGTGAGTTTAGCAATGTGAATGCTTTTGTTTTGGCACTATACGTAGTTTCAGTATTGGAGTATCACAGGCCAACTTATGACTAGTTAAGATTCATTATTTTAAGATTGAGATTAATATTTCTGTTTATGGTCAAATGGGTGAGTGAGTGTAAGTGTGAACCACCAGGTGGTATTCGTATTATTAGTTGACGGGGTGTATCAGGGAGATAAGATGTTTTCTGATGGTAGTTTTGAAGGTGATGAATGTGTCTGCAGTTCTAGAGTTCTCAGGTAGGGTATTCCAGATTTTAGGGCCTTTGACATACACTGAATTTTTGTAAAGGTTTAGTCGGACACGGGGAATGTCGTAGAGATGTTTGTGTCTGGTGTTATGCCTGTGGGTTCTGTCACAACTATCAAGAAAGCATTTTAGGTCAAGGTTGATATTGGAATTTAAGGTCCTGTAGATGTAGATTGCACAGTAGTAAGTGTGGATGTACTGAACAGGGAGTAAGTTTAGATCTATGAAGAGTGGGGGGGGTGTCAGCCTTTTAATGTAACTCAGACTTCTAAACCCTAATGGCTTGCCTTTACTCATTTTCAAACTATCCAGATATGAACCTGCCGCTGCGTAATGAATTTTGTAAATGAATGCTGTAAACACCTTTCTTAGCATTCCTCCGGCCATGTGTCTAAAAAGTATGGGCGGAACCCGCTTTACAATGTTTCGCTTTACGGCGTCTCACTATACAGCAATTTTTTAATTATACCTATTCTTCACTTATTCAGACTACCTACAATAAATATATTCACCACTTACTATAAACTAAGGACAAAAGTATTTTATGGTAAGTAATGTATGTACTGTATAGGCATTTTCTAGGCCTAGCTCTATTGCTCACTTAACATATGATACTATAAACGTGTTTGAAAGTGAAAAAAGCTATGTTTCACTTTACAGCGATTTTTGCTTTACAGCAGTAGCCCAGAACTTACCCTGATGTATAAGCGGGGCCGCCTGTATTTCATAACCCGCCAATATCAGTCCCTCGTTGTTTCGTTTACATGATCTACTGGTGAGTTTTGGTTAATGTTAATTCCTAGGTTCTTCGCATCTCATACCTTCAATATTTTGTCATTCATCAGCCCGAATGCTAGTGCACTCGACTCAAACACTGAGGTCTGTGGTTCGATTCCTGGTATGGGTGGAAACATTAGGACGTGTTTCCTTAAGACACCTGCTGTCCCTGTTCACCTGTCAGTAAAATAGGTAGATGGGTGTTAGTCGACTGGTGTGGGTCGCATCCTGGAGGACAAAATTGACCTAATTTGCGGGAAATGCTCTGCATAACAAGGGACTTTCTATATAGTAGTGTCATTGTACTTGTAGAAATGAAGATTATTGTTATTAATGTGACTTTACCTCGCTCTCTCCCATTTTTATTACATGGCATTCATGAACAGAATGAAGGAGTGATAACAGTGAACAACATGAGAGTGACAACACAGTGAACATCAAGGAGTGACAACACAGCGAACATCAAGGAGTGACAACAGAGGTAGAGCGTAGGGAACACCACAAAGGCATTATGATCCGACAGTGACATCTTGTGACACTGAGACGACATCCAAGTGGCACTTGCAAGGAAGTGCAAGTAACGCCACCAGGATCCTGCGCTACATGAAAGACAATCCTGAAGCCTCCGTCACCCCTCCTGCAGCAGCATCAGCCAGACTCAACACAAGGAACATATGCAGCTGTGTCTGTAAGTCTTTCAACTGATATCTGAAAGTTCTTTAACTGATGCTGTCTCTTTACCGATGTTGTCTGTCTTTTTACTGATGCTGTCTCTTTACTGAAGCTGTAAGTCTCTTTATTGAAGCTGTAATTCTTTCAACTGATGCTGTCTGTAAATCTCTTTACTCTCTTTACTAATGCTGCAAAATATGTCAAATGCTCTCTGTAAGTCTCTTTGGATGATGGTGTCAGTAATTCTCATAATTGATGCCAGCCTAGCACATGGGAGGATCCTTAGTCCCTTTGTGGAGATGTTCTTTTGTTCGTCAGGACCCAGGATAGTGTCTCCTGACGCGGGCCTTTTGTCAGAGGTTCAGAATCCCCCCCCCCCACATCCCTTGAGAGATTAAGCTGCAGATGGAACATTCAGACAAAGACAAAAGCTGCAGAACAAGCTTTTATTGTGACAACGCTTTACTGTGTAAAGCTTTGCGAAGCTCTACACAGAGCTAAACATTTTCTCCCCCCCTCACACACAAAAATGATGAGGGTTGAGTGGTGTGTCAGCTGAGTACTTTGATGATATATGTGTTGTGTGAGCTGAGGACCTTGATGATCTGAGTGTTGTGTGAGCTGAGGACCTTGATTATCTGTGTGCTGAGCTGAGAACCTTGATGTTCTGAGTGTTGTGTGAGCTGAGGACCTTGACTATCTGTGCTGAGCTGAGGACCTTGATTATCTGAGTGCTGTGTGAGCTGAGGACCTTGATTATCTGTGTGCTGAGCTGAGGATCTTGATTATCTGAGTACCTTGATTATTCGTGTGCTGAGCTGAGGACATTGATTATGAGTACCTTGATTATGTGTGCTGAGCTGATGACCTTGATTATCTGAGTACCTTGATTATATGTGTGCTGGGCTGAGAACCTTGATGATCTAAGTACCTTGATTATCTGTGTGCTGAGCTGAGGACCTTGATTATCTGAGTGGCGTGAGAGTTGAGGACCTTGATAATCTGACTGGCGTGTGAGCTGAGGACCTGGATGACCTGAGTGGCGCGTGAGTTGAGAACCTTGATGATCTTAGAGATGTGTGAGCTGAGGACCTTGATCTGAGTGGTGTGTGAGCTGAGGATGACCCTAGTGACCTGACGCAGTATGAGGACTGCCATTTACATTTCCCCTCCTCAACAACTCCTTATTCCCCCCAGTGAACACTCCCATACAGAGCGATGTTTCGCCACTGGAACTGAAAAAAAATCCTAAAAGTGAATAACAGGCACTATGAAGGCCTTTCCACTGCCCTTGCAACTCTGAACGAGCCTTTTTCAGTTGCACTCACAAATAAATCACTCTGTATAGATCAACAGTATAAGAGAGGTTACTATAACATTACGATGAAACGTGTTATCTGCGGATAAAACGTGTTATATAAAACGTGTTATCTGCGGATGAAACGTCTTATATAAAACGTGTTATCTGCGGATGAGAGTTAAGCCATTGATAGAAATCCAAGCTGGAACCTTCTATAAGTTGGAGTTGATAATTATCTCTTTATCTTCCTTCTTTCTCACACTTGTATATTTTTATCTGCTTTCTTTATTTTACCCGTTTTCTTTCTTTCACCCATTTTCTTTCCTCACCCGTTTTCTTTCATCTATTTTCTCCGTGCAATAATTTTCCTTCTTCATTACATACATACCTGGAGAGGGTTTCGGGGGTCAACGCCCCCGCGGACCTGTCTGTGACCAGGCCTCGTTGTGAATCAGGGTCTGATCAACCAGGCTGTTAAAGCTGGCCGCACGTAGACTGACGTAGAAGCCACAGTCCGGCTGATCAGGTACTGACTTAAGGTGTCTGTCCAGCGCCTTGAAGACAGCCAGGGATCTATTGGTAATCCCCCTTATGTACACCACACAACAACATCACACCACACAACAACATCACACCACATCAACCACACACACCACACAACCACATCACACCACACAACATACATCACACCACACAACCACATCACACCACACAACCACATCACACCACACAACCACATCACACCACACAACATACATCACACCACACAACCACATCACACCACACAACCACATCACACCACACAACACATCACACACACAACCACATCACACCACACAACCACATCACACCACACAACCACATCACACCACACAACCACATCACACCACACAACACATCACACCACACAACCACATCACACCACACAACCACATCACACCACACAACCACATCACACCACACAACCACATCACACCACACAACCACATCACAACATACAACATCACACCACACAACCACATCACAACATACAACATCACACCACACAATGTGTATCATTATTAATGTGAGTAGTGAGGATCAGAGATGCTGGCGGGTGCTCCTGACAGCACTTGTCCACACACTGAGGGATCTACACTACTACCTTCCCTTATTTACACTAACAGTTAGCGCTGTTTCCTTGTTAGCACTGTGTAATACTGTATTTAATATAACGTAGATAATGACTTACGTACGTTTTATTAACGTGTTAATTAACCCCATTCTCACCAACATGACAAGTGACATCATTTACACACCGGTATATATATATATATATATATATATATATATATATATATATATATATATATTTATATATATATATATATATATATATATATATATATGTCGTGCCGAATATGTAAAACTGGTCAATTAGCAAACTCATTTAAAATTAAGTCCTTTCTAAAATTTTTCTTATACGTTTAAAGATATTTTTTTTTCATTAATGTTGATGTAGAAAATTTAATTTCTACACCAAAAGGATTTTAGAAACTTACCTAACCTTATTTAACAAGAACAATTTATTTTAGTTAACCAACTAAATTATTTTAGATTTGTTTACAGTAATTAATACTAACAAAACAGTGAATTATTTATTTTCGTTAGGTTCAGAATGATTTGCGAAATTATTGCATCACACAAATTTTCACTTTCCTATATGACAAGATGAACGCTGCTATTTAAGCCAAATCGCAAGTTCTGCCTATTCGGCACGACATATATATATTATATAATATATATATTATATATATATATATATATATATATGATATAGTAATATAATTACATAGAATATATATATATTATATTATTATATATATATATTTATATATTATATAATATATTTCTTTTCATCCATTTCTTTCGCATCCGTTTTTTACATTTTCTCCGTGCATAATTTTCTTCTTCATTATTCATCACACACATACCTGGAGAAGGTTTCGCGGGTGAACGCTCTGTTGAACCAGCATAACAAGTTGTTATTGTTGTAGACAGAGTTGTGTGTGGTGGTACATTGTCAGTGTCCTCGTACACTCCAGGAACACACAGTCAACCCGTCCTCTTCCTTCTATGATCTCTCAGTCTCTCACACTGTTTGATTACTATCGAAAATCATAGTTTATGATCCCCTGTATGTTTTCACAGACGTGACTCGTCTTCCTAGATATACCTCGTCTTCCCAAACTTGCTTTGTCTCCCCAGACGTACCTCGTCTTCACAGACGTACCTCGTCTTCACAGACGTGCCTCGTCACAGACGTACCTCGTCTTCACAGACTTGCTTTGTCTCCCCAGACGTACCTCGTCTTCCCAGACTTGCTTTGTCTCCCCAGACGTACCTCGTCTTCACAGACGTGCCTCGTCACAGACGTACCTCGTCTTCACTGACATGCCTCATCACAGACGTACCTCGTCTTTACTGACGTGCCTCATCACAGACGTACCTCGTCTTCGCAAACGTGCCTCATCACAGATGTACCTCGTCTTCACAGACGTGCCTCATCACAGACGTAACTCGTCTTCACAGACGTGCCTCATCACAGACGTACCTCGTTTCACTGACGTGCCTCATCACAGAGTATCTGTCTTCACAGACGTGCCTCATCACAGACGTACCTCGTCTTCACAGACGTGCCTCATCACAGACGTACCTCGTCTTCACTGACGTGCCTCATCACAGACGTACCTCGTCTTCACTGACGTGCCTCGTAACAGACATACCTCGTCTTCACTGAGTGCTATCACAGACGTTACCTCGTCTTCACAGACGTGCCTCATCACAGACGTACCTCGTCTTCACTGACGTGCCTCATCACAGACTACCTCTTCATGACGTGCCTCATCACAGACGTACCTCGTCTTCACAGACGTGCCTCATCACAGAGTACTCGTCTTCCTGACGTGCCTCATCACAGACGTACCTCGTCTTCACAGACGTGCCTCATCCAGACGTACCTCGTCTTCACGACGTGCTCATCACAGACGTACCTCGTCTTCACTGACGTGCCTCATCACAGACGTACCTCGTCTTCACTGACGTGCCTCATCACAGACGTACCTCTTCACTGACGTGCCTCATCACAGACGTACCTCGTCTTCACTGATGTGCCTTATCACAGACGTACCTCGTCTTCATTGACGTGCCTCATCACAGACGTACCTCGTCTTCACTGACGTGCCTCATCACAGACGTACCTCGTCTTCACTGACGTGCCTCATCACAGACGTACCTCGTCTTCACTGACGTGCCTCATCACAGACGTACTTCTTCATTGACGTGCCTCATCACAGACGTACCTCGTCATCACTGACGTGCCTCATCACAGACGTACCTCGTCTTCACTGACGTGCCTCATCACAGACGTGCCTCGTCTTCACTGACGTGCCTCATCACAGACGTACCTCGTCTTCACTGACGTGCCTCATCACAGACGTACCTCGTCTTCACTACGTGCTATCACAGAGTACCTCGTCTTCACAGACGTGCCTCATCACAGACGTACCTCGTTCTTCACTGACGTGCCTCATCACAGACGTACTCGTCTTCACTGACATGCCTCATCACAGACGTACTTCTTCATTGACGTGCCTCATCACAGACGTACCTCGTCATCACTGACGTGCCTCATCACAGACGTACCTCGTCTTCACTGACGTGCCTCATCACAGACGTGCCTCGTCTTCACTGACGTGCCTCATCACAGACGTACCTCGTCTTCACTGACGTGCCTCATCACAGACGTACCTCGTCTTCACTGACGTGCCTCATCACAGACGTACCTCGTCTTCATTGACGTGCCTCATCACAGACGTACCTCGTCTTCACTGACGTGCCTCATCACAGACGTACCTCGTCTTCACTGACGTGCCTCATCACAGACGTACCTCGTCTTCACTGACGTGCCTCATCACAGACGTACCTCGTCTTCACTGACGTGCCTCATCACAGACGTACCTCGTCTTCACTGACGTGCCTCATCACAGACGTACCTCGTCTTCATTGACGTGCCTCATCACAGACGTACCTCGTCATCACTGACGTGCCTCATCACAGACGTACCTCGTCTTCACTGACGTGCCTCATCACAGACGTGCCTCGTCTTCACTGATGTGCCTCATCACAGACGTACCTCGTCTTCACTGACGTGCCTCATCACAGACGTACCTCGTCTTCATGACGTGCCTCATCACAGACGTACCTCGTCTTCACTGAGTGCCTCATCACAGACGTACCTCGTCTTCACTGACGTGCCTCATCACAGACGTACCTCGTCTTCATGACGTGCCTCATCACAGACGTACCTCGTCTTCATTGACGTGCCTCATCACAGACGTACCTCGTCTTCATTGACGTGCCTCATCACAGACGTACCTCGTCTTCATTGACGTGCCTCATCACAGACGTACCTCGTCTTCATTGACGTGCCTCATCACAGACGTACCTCTTCATTGACGTGCCTCATCACAGACGTACCTCGTCTTCAATGACGTGCCTCATCACAGACGTACCTCGTCTTCATTGACGTGCCTCATCACAGACGTACCTCGTCTTCATGACGTGCCTCATCACAGACGTACCTCGTCTTCATTGACGTGCCTCATCACAGACGTACCTCGTCTTCATTGACGTGCCTCATCACAGACGTACCTCGTCTTCACTGACGTGCCTCATCACAGACGTACCTCGTCTTCACTGACGTGCCTCATCACAGACGTACCTCGTCTTCATTGACGTGCTCATCACAGACGTACCTCGTCTTCACTGACGTGCCTCATCACAGACGTACCTCGTCTTCATTGACGTGCCTCATCACAGACGTACCTCGTCTTCACTGACGTGCCTCATTACAGACGTACCTCGTCTTCACTGACGTGCCTCATCACAGACGTACCTCGTCTTCACTTACGTGCCTCATCACAGACGTACCTCTTCACTGACGTGCCTCATCACAGACGTACCTCGTCTTCACTGACGTGCCTCATCACAGACGTACCTCGTCTTCACTGACGTGCCTCGTCACAGACGTACCTCGTCTTCACTGACGTGCCTCATCACAGACGTACCTCGTCTTCACTGACGTGCCTCATCACAGACGTACCTCGTCTTCACTGACGTGCCTCATCACAGACGTACCTCGTCTTCACTGACGTGCCTCATCACAGACGTACCTCGTCTTCACTGACGTGCCTCATCACAGACGTACCTCGTCTTCACTGACGTGCCTCATCACAGACGTACCTCGTCTTCACTGACGTGCCTCATCACAGACGTACCTCGTCTTCACTGACGTGCCTCATCACAGACGTACCTCGTCTTCATTGACGTGCCTCATCACAGACGTACCTCGTCTTCACTGACGTGCCTCATCACAGACGTACCTCGTCTTCACTGACGTGCCTCATCACAGACGTACCTCGTCTTCACTACGTGCCTCATCACAGACGTACCTCGTCTTCACTGACGTGCCTCATCACAGACGTACCTCGTCTTCACTGACGTGCCTCATCACAGACGTACCTCGTCTTCACTGACGTGCCTCGGGGTCTTTAAGAAATTCCACAAAGTATTTTTTCTTTGCATTTTTCATCATTGCATTGATTGCTTGTCAAGGATACTTGAGTGTAGTTTATTGCTTCCTGTGTGACGGAGTGTCACGTCACCTGCCGTCACGACTCTCCACCACAACAACCACTACGACTACTGCTACTACTACCACACTACCCCTGCTGCTAGTGCTATTTTATAGCTTTCAGGGCTGTTATTACTACTGGAGAATTAGACACATGTGAAACATCTGGGTATCTTTACTGTAGACGTTTCGCCCACCAGTGGCATTATCAATGCAAATGCAAGGACTTCAGACATAAGAGTACCCTAGACTACGGTGCTCTTCACCAGCTCCAAGGCTGAGGGACTGATTACCTCATCTTTTCTATATAGTTCTTCTGTCTTCCAATTATGTTCTTGAATCTGTATTGATAAAACCACTGGATGGCGAAACGTCTACAATAAAGATACCCAGATGTTGCACATGTGTCTGATTTTCATCTTGTCGATAATGAATCCCATACATGTAATAATAATAATAATAATAATAATAATAATTATAATAATAATAATAAATAATAATAATCTTTATTTCTACATGTACAAGGTATACAGGCCTAGTTGACATTAACATACTACTGTATAGAAAGTTCCTTGTTATGCAGAACATTTCGGGCAAATTAGGTCAGTTTTGTCCCAGGATGCGGCCCACACCAGTCTACTAACACCCAGGTACCTATTTGACTGCTAGGTGAACATGGACAACACGTGTCTTAAGGAAACACGTCCTAATGTTTCCACCACGCACCGAGGATCGACCCCCGGACCTGAGTGTGTGAGCCTCGAGCTACGGGATATTATTACTACTGATCCTATTACCACCACTGCTGCTTCTACTCATCGTCCTCCTCTTATTCCGCTCCTGTCGTAATGCTATGTACATATCTATTAGGTTATCAGCTTAACCTCTACTCTGTTCTTGGACGGTGAACAGTCTTTAGTCAGGTAGACTGAGTGTTCTTCCGTGTGTGGAATGACCTGTGTGTATATATACCTTCCTTCATGTGTGTGTGTGTGATATCTTGTCTCTTTATACCTGCCTTCGTGTGTGTAATGTTTTGTGTCAATATACCTGACCCTTGTGCGTTCCTTTGTACACCTGTCAAGCTGCGAATCTGGGAGGGAGGGGGAGGGGAAGGAGGGAGAGGGAGTGGAAGGAGGGAGGGGGATGGGAAGGAGGGAGAGGAAGGAGGGAGGGTGAGAAAGGGAGAGACAAACAGTCACTCACACACACACACACATAGCTCGCAACTCAAAGCAAAAAAATCGACGAGCGACGGTTCGTAACTTAGAGAACTCTAAGTCAAGATGCCACTGTATATGTACGTGTATGTATATGTATATATATATATATATATATATTATATATATATATATATATATATATATATATATATATATAATATATATATAGATATAAGATGGACATCTACATTTACACAAATAAAACGTAATTCACTTTAAGTATATCTTCTCCTGTTTTACATCTCATGGCAACATCATCTTGAGTTAATTATGTGTTCTCAACCACAACTGTAATCAAATCTACATTTGAACGGTTGAATTCTTAGTTCCATCTGCTGAAGAGGACCTCAGGCGGAGACTGAAATATACAACTCGCATTCCTTATATATATATATATATATATATATATATATATATATATATATATATATATATATATATATATATATATATATAATGTGTGTGTGTATTTGTTATTTTTATCATTATCATGTTAAGGAGAATGCGTCAAACCTGTATGAGTGGAACAGTTGTGGAGCAAGAGTGAAGCACAACACAGGAGGTATGACAGTGTCTCTCAGGCTCCCCAGGATGACCAATATGTAAATTAATGTGTTAAGACAGTGACCTTCAGAGGACCGCTGAGGCAGTGACAACACTGCCATTATGACCTTTAAGGTCACACTCACGAATCTGTTTTGGTCTTAAATTTAAATGATGGATCTGTTGTACAATGTAAAGTGTGAGTAAGAGGAGTATTTAAGGAAGAAGACGCATTTGAGGGAGGAGTATTTGATAAAGGGAAGTATTTGAGAGAGGACAAGCATTTGTTGGAGGAATGGCAGTATTTGAGGGAGGAGAATTTGAAAGAGTAGAGAGAGTATTTGAAAGAGGAGAATTTGACAGCTGCAGACGTCGTGTGCACGCTGAGGTGTCTGTGGCTGTCACCGCTGACAGCAGCTGAACCACCATAACTATTACCAGCGACAACAAGCGCAGCAGCGACAACAACAAGCGCAGCAGCACCACCAACAACAATAATAACCAGAGAAACAGCAACACCCGCAGCACCAACAACAACAGAAGCAGCAGTAGCAGGAGGAAGAACAGCAGCACCACTACTAACAGCAGCACCACCACCAACAGCAGCACCACCAACAACAGCAGCGGCGGCGGCGGCGACACACCAGCACCACCAGGTACTCTTTAAGTAGAACGCAATTTCCTCACTGCTAAATGCTCGACTTGATGAGAAGAATGTGTTGTGCATGTTTGTACTCACCTAATTGTTGTTGCTGGGGTCGTGTCACGGTTCCTGGCCACGCCTCTTCACTGGTCGCTACTAGGTCCACTCTCTCCCTGCTCCGTGAGCTTTATCATACCTCTTCTTAAAGCTATGTATGGATCCTGCCTCCACTACATCACTCTCCAGATTATTCCACTTCCTGAAAACTCTATGACTGAAGAAGTACTTCCTAACATCCCTGTGACTCATAGGAGTCTTCAACTTCCAATTGTGACTCCTCGTTGCCGTGTCCCATCTCTGGAACATCCTGTCTCTGCCCACCTTGTCGATTCCTCTCAGTATTTTAAATATCGTTTTTATGTCCCCCCCCCCCTGTCCCTCCTGTCCTCCAGTGTCGTCAGGTTGATTACCCTTTAACCTCTCGTAGGACATTCCCTTTCTTCTGGAAGGCGAGACAGTGCCATTCTTCTGCAGGGGTGAGAGAGTGCCATTCTTCTGGAAGGCGAGACAGTGCCATTCTTCTAGAAGGCGAGACAGTGCCATTCTTCTGGAAGGTGAGACAGTGCCATTCTTCTGCAGGGGTGAGACAGTACCATTCTTCTGGAAGGCAAGACAGTGCCAGTCTTCTAGAAAGCGAGACAGTGCCATTCTTCTAGAAGGCGAGACAGTGTCATTCTTCTGGAAGGCGAGACAGTGCCATTCTTCTGGAAGGCTAGGCAGTGCCATTCGTCTGGGAGGAGTGAGGGAAGAACAGGTAGTGCCAGGAATGTAATAAGTCTCTCACCTGAGTGCCACCAAGAGAATATCAACACTAATACCGTCGTTCATAGCCCATGCCACTCGGTCGCAGATCAGGTCTCACTAATACAAGGCCACATATGCACCAGTATACTGCCAGGCCAACATACCAACACATACATACAACAACCAGCATACTAACACATACACACAACAACATACTAACACATAAAACAACCAACATACCAAAGAATATATAACACTGGTAGCCACCTGAGAATGTGGCCCACTCCTCCACCAGCCAGTTGGTGTGTGTGTGTGTGTGTGTGTGTGTGTGTGTGTGTGTGTGTGTGTGTGTGTGTGTGTGTGTGTGTGTGTGTGTGTGTGTGTGTGTGTGTGTGTACTCACCTAGTTGTACTCACCTAGCTGAGGTTGCAGGGGTCGAGTCCAAGCTCCTGGCCTCGCCTCTTCACTGATCGCTGATCGTGTGTGTGTGTGTGTGTATGTGTGTGTTGTGGTGTGTGTGTGTTGTGTAGTGTGTTCGTGTGTGTGTGTGTGTATCTAGTGTTGGTGTGTGTGTTTGTGTGTGTGTGTGTGTGTGTGTGTGTATACACTCTCACACAACTGTGTTACACTCCACAACAGTTATACACACTCAGTATGAAACCTCTCACAACAGATGTACACCCTAACACAACCGGTACATCCTCACACTACAGGTGTACACCATCCCATTACTGGTGTACACTCACACAAAACATACATTTTGTACAGATGGCGAGTACCGTGCCAGCTGTATCCAGCTGGCATACACAACTTGTCTTAAAATCACTAATTTACTGCCACTGGTTAGATTAGTGAGAGACCCTACTTCCAACAGCTGTTCCACCAACCGTTCCACCTGGTCTGTTCCACCAACCGTTCCACCTGGTCTGTTCCACCACCGTTCCACCTTGTCTGTTCCACCAACCGTTCCACCTGGTCTGTTCCACCAACCGTTCCACCTGGTCTGTTCCACCAACCGTTCCACCTGGTCTGTTCCACCAACCGTTCCAGCTGGTCTGTTCCAGCTGGTCTGTTCCAGCTGGTCTGTTCCACCTGGCCTGTTCCACCTGGTCTGTTCCACCTGGCCTGTTCCACCAACCGTTCCACCTGGCCTGTTCCACCAACCGTTCCACCTGGTTTGTTCCACCAGCTGCTCCACAAGCCGTTCCACCTGGTTTGTTCCACAAGCCGTTCCATCTGGTTTGTTCCACCAACCGTTCCACCTGGCTTGTTCCACAAGCCGTTCCACCTGGCCTGTTCCACAATCAGTTCCACCTGGTTTGTTTTACCAACTCTTCCACCTGGCCTGTTCCATCAGCCAAACTAGAGTTCTGGAGGTGGAAAGTACAGTGCCTGTACTCTGAAGGATGGGAGTACATGTTGTGGTTCTGGAGGTGGTAAGTACAATGCCTGTACTCTGAAGGATGGGAGTACATGTTATGGTTCTGGAGGTGGTAAGTAGTGCCTGTACTCTGAAGGATGGGTGTACAGGTTGTGGTTCTGGAGGTGGGAAATACAGTGCCTGTACTTTGAAGGATTGGTGAGGCAGGATGTGGTTCTGGAGGTGGTAAGTAGTGCCTGTATTCTGAAGGATAGGAGTACATGTTGTGGTTCTGGAGGTGGTAAGTAGTGCCTGTACTCTGAAGGATGGGTGTACAGGTTGTGGTTCTGGAGGTGGGAAATACAGTGCCCGTGCTCTGAAGGATTGGTGAAGCAGGATGTGGTTCTGGAGGTGGGAAGTACAATGCAGTACAGGCTGTCACTGTGTACAGTGACAGCCTGGTTGTCCCTGCCAGGCTGTCCGTCTGGCTACCCCTGGCTAGCTGCCCCTGGCTGGTTGCCTCTGACATGCTGTCCCTGTCTGGCTACCCCTGGCTGGCTAACCCTTGGCTGAGTGCTCTGCTAGGTATGTTGTGTGATAAGGTTGTACAAGGCAGATGGTGGGCTGTTTACAACCTGGGCAGTAAACATGGCTCAATATAGGCAGTGGTGTGGGGAGGTGTGTTGGGGAGAAGTGTTGAGGTGTGTTGGGGAGAGAAATTGAGGTGTATTGGGAAAAGGCGTGTAGTCACCCCGCCTTGCTCACCAAACACAAACCACCAAGTATCCAAAGCTAACAGTGTCAGCAGTCTATCCTGGTTCACTGTCACTATCAGCAACTCACCATAACAGTGTCAGCAGTCTACCCTGGTTCACTGTCACTATCAGCAACTCACCATAACAGTGTCAGCAGTCTACCCTGGTTCACTGTCACTATCAGCAACTCACCATAACAGTGTCAGCAGTCTACCCTGGCTTACTGTCACTATCAGCATCTCACCATAACAGTGTCAGAAGTCTACCCTGGTTCACTGTCACTATCAGCAACTCACCATAACAGTGTCAGCAGTCTATCCTGGTTCACTGTCACTATCAGCAACTCACCATAAGTGTCAGCAGTCTACCCTGGTTCACTGTCACTATCAGCAACTCACCATAAGTGTCAGCAGTCT
>NC_069444.1:13172400-13329900 GCF_026875155.1 Cherax quadricarinatus
GAGTGGGTGTGGGAGGGTGTGAGTTGGACCTGACTAGCTTGTGCTGCTGGGTCTGGTGCCGTGCTCCTTCCTTGAGTGGAGGTGACCCGACTGGGTGGATCATTGGGCTAATCCGGGGGGGGGGGAATGGACCTGCTCCGCATGGGTCAGTAGGCCTGTTGCAGTGTTCCTTCTTTCTTATGTTCTTATGTTCTTATCTGTGTAAAGAAATTTATCTATTGAAGCAAAAATAAAGAGGGAGGTGGCGGGATTGTAGCCGAGTGCAGCTGGACCAACACTACCATGGGTGTGAGGTGTGAGTTAAACGCTGCACGGAAGTGGGAGCTGCAGACCATTGTTTAATTGACTATTATGCAGAGAAATGGGAACACAGAAATCAAAAAGACAGTCTTGGGTTACAAAAGTAAAATTCGTAGGAAAAAGGAGAGGTCACTGAGGGTCGTTGGTCATTTTGAAAAGATGGAGTAACATAGGCTGACTAAAAAGGATGTACGTATATTTGGGGTGGAAGGAAGGCAGGGGTTGAGGTCATCTCAGGAAGACGAAAATTTTAAATGTTAGGGCTTGAGCATCCAGCATACATGTGTGAGAGCTTCAGAAGGGAGCGAATGTAGACAAAGAAGTAAGAGAAACCCGTTAGTAGGACTTGAGACCTGGAGGTGGAAAGTACTGTGCCTGCACTCTGAGGGGGGGGGATGCTCTAGTTCCGAGGATCATTTGAATTATGATGTCTGTGCACCTTTGACAAGACAACTGTTGAAAGAGCGATGGTGAAAGTAACATGGTTGACCCTGTAATGGAGGGAGACAGTCTATATGGTAATATATATACATACTCATAATTATATATATATATATATGTGTGTGTGTGTGTGTGTGTGTGTGTGTGTGTGTGTGTGTGTGTGTGTCGTGCCGAATAGGTAAAATTTGCTATTTTGGCTTAAAACGCAAACATACAGACTCGTACTGTTGGCAATTATAATTATTATTATTATCATTATTATTATTTCTTAGGGAAGTACTAAACCCGTTGGGTCATACAGCGTCTGTGGAAATGGGAAGTAATCAAGTTTGATGCAAGAAAAAGGAGGGAAGCTGTAATCTCTTTGATACAGAGCCCTTCACTGGTGTGAGGAACCTGGCATGAAGACTCACACTGTTCAACACATGAGAGGTGATCAAGCAAGTTACACCAGAAAGGGAACGACACTTTCTCTAAAGGCAGAAACTGTCACAAAACATTTTTAATATTTCCCGCTTTCCCAAGGTAAAAAATATGGAAATACTGACAAGATAGACAACAATGCAATAACGAGAAGTGGTGAAAAAAAATGAATTGAAAATATTTTTTGTCATATTAAGAATCCAGGGTTCAAAAGCTGGTATAGTGTAGGTAGATGAGACACTGACCACGACGAAGCAACGAAGCAAACCCTGAAGACACGACACGACTCTAATGTTGAGTGAGTTATTTAACACAACACTCACAACCCACAGTAATGTGTCAAGAATGTGACGTCAAACTCTGGCTACATTCCTCATACAACTTTAACTCCCTACTTGATGTGCTAGAAGTCACTGATAGCATGACCATGCACTCTACCCCCAGGCAGCCTCGAAGTCACTGAAAGCATGCCCATGCACTCTACCCCCAGACAACCTCGAAGTCACTGAAAGCATGCCCATGCACTCTGTCCCCAGGCAACCTCGAAGTCACTGACAGCATGCCCATGCACTCTGTCCCCAGGCAACCTCGAAGTCACTGACAGCATGCCCATGCACTCTGTCCCCAGGCAACCTCGAAGTCACTGACAGCATGCCCATGCACTCTGTCCCCAGGCAACCTCGAAGTCACTGACAGCATGCCCATGCACTCTACCCCTAAGCAACCTCGAAATCAGTGACAGCATGTCCATACTGGGTATGGGGGGTACATAATATATCTATCACTCTAAATATCATGCCCATGTACTCTGCCCCCAAACGGTCCAATATCTACAAACAACTGGTACCAGTTGAAGCCAATCAGAGAACATTCAGTTGAAGCCAGAGAGCATTCAGTTGAAGCCAGAGAGCATTCAGTTGAAGCCAATCAGAGAGCATTCAGTTGAAGCCAATCAGAGAGCATTCAGTTGAAGCCAATCAGAGAGCATTCAGTTGAAGTCAGTAAGCATTCAGTTGAAGGCATGAACACGGTCTGGCTTATGTCTCCCACAGTCTGACACGTAGTAAAACTTTGCACACAGAATGAATAAGGAGTTGCAAGCGGAAGTAGGTGAAGGCTGACGGCTGAATGGTTGTTGCTGTGTGAGTGTGAGAGCGAGAGAGCGAGGGAGAGAGATGGAGGGAGAGAGGGAGGGGGGAGAATGTTTTCCCCTAGAATGTGTGTCACTTGTGTGTGTGTGTGTGTGTGGTGTGGGTGCAAGTGAAGTGTGTTGATATTTGTTTAAGACTGAAGTGGAGAGGCGTGTTGTGCTAGGCACTGCTTAATAGTGAGTTTAATCACTGTGTGGGCTGGTGTGTGTGTGTGTGTGTGTGTGTGTGTGTGTGTGTGTGTGTGTGTGTGTGTGTGTGTGTGTGTGTGGTGTGTGTGTGTGTGTGTACTCACCTAGTTGTGGTTGCAGGGGTCGATTCACAGCTCCTGACCCCGCCTCTTCACTGGTCGCTCCATGAGCTTTATCATACCTCTTGACAGTTGTGTTGTAGAGGTGTGAGCTTTGCTCACACCTCTACAACACAACTGTCATCGAAGATTTGTTAAGTTATACCATGACTTAAGGAAAGATCCTGGACTTCACCTTACGAAACAAAACAAATGCGATAATAATTATGGACAAGGTAGATTATAGGGTAAAAATGAACATATTAGAAGACAGGGGAAGTTAGGTGCCTCTCGGAGGACTGAAGTACACTGTCTTAACCACAGCTGCTCTGGTTTATCTGTTTGTTAGTTATTATAACTTTGATCTCTGCTGTGAAGGATACCTTTGTATTTTTTTAATAATGTATCCAGCTGTGTCTCCTATCTTGTTTCTTTTATCTTGCAGTGTTTGAGTATAAATATTACTTTATGAGATCACCACTGTTGCTGGTGCAACGTTTGTTGGTGGTGCAACCTTTGTTGGTGGTGGTGCAACGTTTGTTGGTGGTGGTGCAACGTTTGTTGGTGGTGGTGCAACGTTTGTTGGTGGTGGTGCAACGTTTGTTGGTGGTGCAACCTTTGTTGGTGGTGGTGCAACCTTTGTTGGTGGTGGTGCAACGTTTGTTGGTGGTGGTGCAACGTTTGTTGGTGGTGGTGCAACCTTTGTTGGTGGTGGTGCAACCTTTGTTGGTGGTGGTGCAACCTTTGTTGTTGGTGGTGCAACGTTTGTTTGTGGTGGTGCAACGTTTGTTGGTGGTGGTGCAACGTTTGTTGGTGGTGGTGCAACCTTTGTTGGTGGTGGTGCAACGTTTGTTGGTGGTGGTGCAACCTTTGTTGTTGGTGGTGCAACGTTTGTTGGTGGTGCAACCTTTGTTGGTGGTGGTGCAACGTTTGTTGGTGGTGGTGCAACCTTTGTTGGTGGTGGTGCAACGTTTGTTGGTGGTGGTGCAACCTTTGTTGTTGGTGGTGCAACGTTTGTTGGTGGTGCAACCTTTGTTGGTGGTGGTGCAACGCTTGTTGGTGGTGGTGCAAGCTTTGTTGGTGGTGGTGCAACCTTTGTTAGTGGTGGTGCAACGTTTGTTGGTGGTGGTGCAACCTTTGTTGGTGGTGGTGCAACCTTTGTTAGTGGTGGTGCAACGTTTGTTGGTGGTGGTGCAACCTTTATTGTTGGTGGTGCAACGTTTGTTGGTGGTGCAACCTTTGTTGGTGGTGGTGCAACGTTTGTTGGTGGTGGTGCAACCTTTGTTGGTGGTGGTGCAACCTTTGTTAGTGGTGGTGCAACGTTTGTTGGTGGTGGTGCAAAACTCAGTTTCCTCTTCAAACTACGGGTTAGTTGTTAACTGTTCCAACCACGGTGCTACCACGTGACTTGTTCTTTCTTGACCACGTGTTAGGTATCACATCGACCACCTGGTCGGACACACTCGTTAACCCCGTCACATCGACAGCACAGACAAGGCTGACTGGCCAATTCAAGAAATGATTTTGGAGTACTAGACAAAACACACGTCTTTGAGTATGCTGCGCCAGCATGGAGCCCACACCTGGTCAAGCACGTACACGGGCTTCACAATGCCCACCGCTACACAACCAGAATAGTTCTTTAACTGATTGATATGCACGGTGAAAAGCGACTATAGGTATTCTCTGACGACCTTGAGAGAAGAATGGGACTGTCTACATATCAATCTGTATCTCTCTCTCTCTCTCTCTCTCTCTCTCTCCACATATATATGTAGTGCCGAATAGGTAAAACTGGTCAATTAGCAAGAACTCATTTAAAATTAAGTTTTTTCTAAAAATTTATCTTTATACGTTTAAAGATATATATTTTTTTTCATTTATGTTAATGTAAAAATTAATAATTTTGTACCAAAAAACCTTAGAAAACTTACCTAACCTTATTATAACAAGCGCAATTTAATTTAACCTAATCCAACTAAATATATTTTAGGTAAGTTTACAATAATTTACTAATAAACAAATACAATGAAATATTATTTTTTTGTTAGGTTAAGAATGATTTTTGCGAAATTATTGCATACACAAATTTTCGCTTATCTTATTCGGCAAGAAGAGCGCTGCTATATAAGCCAAAGCCGCAAGGTTTACCTATTCGGGGCCAAACTGCAGTAGGCCAGGATTGGACCCCACGACACACTGTCCCGCCTCAAGAGACAACACAAAGTACTTGTCACCCTATCCACTCCGCCATCGATCCTACAAACAAAATGAGCCTAGCAAACTAGACTTGTTTCATGTTGCAAGGACACTCGTGTCAGTGGATGTTCATGGGGTCGAATCCTGGCCTGCTGCAGTTTGGTAAATGATTCAATACCACATGTTTCATGGTTTCATTGTTTATATATATATATATATATATATATATATATATATATATATATATATATATATATATATATTCTTCTATTTTCTTTCTAGTTCTTGTTCTTGTTTATTTCCTCTTACCTCCATGGGGAAGTGGAACAGAATTCTTCCTCCGTAAGCCATGCGTGTTGTAAGAGGCGACTAAAATGCCGGGAGCAAGGAGCTAGTAACCCCTTCTCCTGTATATATTACTAAATTTAAAAAGAGAAACTTTAGTTTTTTCTTTTGCGCCACCCCGCCTCGGTGGGATACGGCTGGTATGTTGAAAGAAAGAAATATATATATATATATATATATATATATATATATATATATATATATATTATATATATATATATATATATATATATATATATATATAAGAATGAAACACTTCAGTAGTAAACATAAACACTGGTTTAAAAAGACAGGTCAGCAAGCACTAGGACATATTAGAAAAAGTTTCGGTCGTCCTGGTTGTTGCTCACGCGTCTTATTAAACCAATTTGTTGGTGTCACTTACCAAAGTTTATACCAAATATCAATACACACACACATACATACACACACACACACATACACACACACACACACACACACACACACACACACACACACACACACACACATACATACACACACACGTGACACACATACTAAGAAGAAAACTTTAGAATCTCTCTCAAGACAATAACAATCACTTAACCGTCAACCTTCACTTCATTCCTCCGTCAACTCCTTACAAATTCCCCACAACTTTCCCGAACATGCTGCACATTGAGACGTTATCTTGAAAATGATCAATGTTGCAGGTGATGTTGCATGCTTCGGTGAGTGACCACTACCCAGTCTCCTCCACTCCCACCAGTGTGGAGTTTCAAGTACATACGTTATTCTAGAAGTTAGGTTAACATCTTTGTTATGCATCCCATATACCCACCTGGCAGGAGGTTGTTAAAAGATTACAGAGCTACATAATGGGTCCAGGGACTGTACCTCAACATTACAGAAGCACATAGTGGGTCCAGGGACTGTACCTCAACATTACAGAGGTACATAACGGGTCCAGGGACTGTACCTCAACATTACAGAGGCACATAATGGGTCCAGGGACTGCACCTCAACATTACAGAGGTACATAACGGGTCCAGGGAGTGGACCCCAAAGTTTTGAGAGCTGAACACGTTACAAAGGTAATGAGCTATTTACATGTGTATATCTGGTCACAATCTTAACTTAGAGGCAGGTATGCTCTCAGTGTATATACACTGACAAAAGTGCATGTCTCAGTGTATATACACCGAGAAACAGGTATGCTCCCAGTGTATATACACCGAAAGGCGTGTATCTCTGCATACTGAGAGGATTACACAGGAGTACACACAAAGAATGAAGTGGATTATGTGGATTGAGAGGTGGATGACAGTCCTAATAATATCCCCCAGCCCTCAGAATGACATGTGCACCTCCCCCAGCCCTCAGAATGACATGTGCACCTCCCCCAGCCCTCAGAATGACATGTGCACCTCCCCCAGCACTCAGAATGACATGTGCACCTCCCCCAGCCCTCAGAATGACATGTGCAACTCCCCCAGCCCTCAGAATTACATGTGCACCTCCCCCAGCACTCAGAATGACATGTGCACCTCCCGCAGCCCTCAGAATGACATGTGCACCTCCCCAGCCCTCAGAATGACATGTGCACCTCCCCCAACCCTCAGAATGACATGTGCGCTTCCCCCAGCCCTCAGAATGACATGTGCACCTCCCCCAGCCCTCAGAATGACATGTGCACCTCCCCCAGCCCTCAGAATGACATTTGCACCTCCCCCAGCCCTCAGAATGACATGTGCACCTCCCCAAGCCCTCAGAATGACATGTGCACCTCCCCTAGCCCTCAGAATGACATGTGCACCTCACCCAGCCCTCAGAATGACATGTGCACCTCCCCCAGCCCTCAGAATGACATGTGCGCTTCCCCCAGCCCTCAGAATGACATGTGCACCTCCCCCAGCCCTCAGAATGACATGTGCGCTTCCCCCAGCCCTCAGAATGACATGTGCGCTTCCCCCAGCCCTCAGAATGACATGTGCGCTTCCCCCAGCCCTCAGAATGACATGTGCACCTCCCCTAGCCCTCAGAATGACATGTGCACCTCACCCAGCCCTCAGAATGACATGTGCACCTCCCCCAGCCCTCAGAATGACATGTGCGCTTCCCCCAGCCCTCAGAATGACATGTGCACCTCCCCCAGCACTCAGAATGACATGTGCACCTCCCCCAGCCCTCAGAATGACATGTGCGCTTCCCCCAGCCCTCAGAATGACATGTGCGCTTCCCCCAGCCCTCAGAATGACATGTGCACCTCCCCCAGCACTCAGAATGACATGTGCACCTCCCCCAGCCCTCAGAATGACATGTGCGCTTCCCCAGCCCTCAGAATGACATGTGCGCTTCCCCCAGCACTCAGAATGACATGTGCGCTTCCCCCAGCCCTCAGAATGACATGTGCACCTCCCCCAGCCCTCAGAATGACATGTGCACCTCCCCCAGCCCTCAGAATGACATGTGCGCTTCCCCCAGCCCTCAGAATGACATGTGCGCTTCCCCCAGCACTCAGAATGACATGTGCGCTTCCCCCAGCCCTCAGAATGACATGTGCACCTCCCCCAGCACTCAGAATGACATGTGCACCTCCCCCAGCCCTCAGAATGACATGTGCGCTTCCCCCAGCCCTCAGAATGACATGTGCGCTTCCCCCAGCCCTCAGAATGACATGTGCGCTTCCCCCAGCCCTCAGAATGACATGTGCACCTCCCCCAGCACTCAGAATGACATGTGCACCTCCCCCAGCCCTCAGAATGACATGTGCACCTCCCCCAGCCCTCAGAATGACATGTGCACCTCCCCCAGCCCTCAGAATGACATGTGCACCTCCCCCAGCCCTCAGAATGACATGTGCGCTTCCCCCAGCACTCAGAATGACATGTGCACCTCCCCCAGCCCTCAGAATGACATGTGCACCTCCCCCAGCCCTCAGAATGACATGTGCACCTCCCCCAGCCCTCAGAATGACATGTACACCTCCACCAACCCTGGGAATGACATGTACACCTCCACCAGCCCTGGGAATGACATGTACACCTCCACCAGCCCTGGGAATGACATGTACACCTCCACCAGCCCTGGGAATGACATGTACACCTCCACCAGTCCTGGGAATGACATGTACACCTCCACCAGTCCTGGGAATGACATGTACACCTCCACCAGTCCTGGGAATGACATGTACACCTCCACCAGTCCTGGGAATGACATGTACACCTCCACCAGTCCTGGGAATGACATGTACACCTCCACCAGTCCTGGGAATGACATGTACACCTCCACCAGTCCTGGGAATGACATGTACACCTCCACCAGTCCTGGGAATGACATGTACACCTCCACCAGTCCTGGGAATGACATGTACACCTCCACCAGTCCTGGGAATGACATGTACACCTCCACCAGTCCTGGGAATGACATGTACACCTCCACCAGTCCTGGGAATGACATGTACACCTCCACCAGTCCTGGGAATGACATGTACACCTCCACCAGTCCTGGGAATGACATGTACACCTCCACCAGTCCTGGGAATGACATGTACACCTCCACCAGTCCTGGAATGACATGTACACCTCCACCAGTCCTGGAATGACATGTACACCTCCACCAGTCCTGGGAATGACATGTACACCTCCACCAGTCCTGGGAATGACATGTACACCTCCACCAGTCCTGGGAATGACATGTACACCTCCACCAGTCCTGGGAATGACATGTACACCTCCACCAGTCCTGGGAATGACATGTACACCTCCACCAGTCCTGGGAATGACATGTACACCTCCACCAGTCCTGGGAATGACATGTACACCTCCACCAGTCCTGGGAATGACATGTACACCTCCACCAGTCCTGGGAATGACATGTACACCTCCACCAGTCCTGGGAATGACATGTACACCTCCACCAGTCCTGGGAATGACATGTGCACCTCGCCAAGTCCTGGACATAACAAGGGCACTTACAAAGACCATACCTGAAACAACACATTTTCTTCTCTGTTCTTCAGTTATTCCTTAACCCACATTTATAAATGGCCCTGATCTCCCAGCCTCACTAAATGGCTCTGACCTCACATCCTCACTAAATGGCCCTGACCTCCCATCCTCAGTAAATGACCCTGACCTCCCATCCTCACTAAATGGCCCTGACCTCCAATCTTCACTAAATGGCTCTGACCTATCCCCACTAAATGGCCCTGACCTATCCTCATTAAATGGCCCTGACCTGCCATCTTCATTAAATGGCCCTGACCTCCCATCATCAGTAACTGGCCCTGACCTCCCATCATCAGTAACTGGCCCTGACCTCCCATCATCAGTAAATGGCTCTGACCTCCCAACCTCAGTAAATGGCCCTGACCTCCCATCCTCACTAAATGACCCCTGACCTCCCATCTTCACTAAATGGCCCTGACCTATCCTCACTAAATGACCCTGACCTATCCTCATTAAATGGCCCTAACCTATCCTCACTAAATGGCCCTGACCTTTCCTCACTAAATGGCCCTGACCTATCCTCACTAATAGCCCTGACCTGCCATCCTCATTTAATGGCCCTGACCTGCCATCCTCATTAAATCCTCATGACATACCTTGTCCTTGTAAAGCGTCACTTAAGCGTATATAAGAAGGATGAGTTCTGCCATTTAATACGTTTAGGAAAAAACTCCAGAAACAATAAGACACTCGTGGAACACTTGGGAATCTCTACTGAGGACACGTTTCGCCAATAAGTGTTTCGCCCAGTATAGTACAAGTGTCTCAGTCTTCAACCTGACGGTTTACTAAACCATTCACATCACAAATGTGCATTAAACTTATTCTTCCTAAAATTCCCTAAGGTTTAAAGAACGTTTTCTAATTGTAGCTGCAGGGGTCGAGATCAGCTCCTGTGTGTATGATATTGTGCTCATTTGTGGTTGCGGGGTGTGGTGTGTCTGTGGTGTGTGTGTGTGTGTGTGTGTGTGTGTGTGTGTGTGTGTGTGTGTGTGAGGGATGAATCAACACGATATACAAATCAATATTTCAAAAAGGTAAGTAGTGTACATTTCAAGCAAACACTGACACCATCTTCAGTAAACTATAAAGTGTATAATGAGACGACGTTGATATTAACACTCGGGTCACGTGCCGTGACGAGTCTCGGTCCTCATGGCAATGGTAGTGATGATATCAGGTTCCCAATGGCAGTGTCACATGCTGAAACTGGGTCAGGTTGCAAGCACTGCCAACTGGGTCAAGATGCAAGCTTCACCAACCAATTGGGTCAGGTTGTGTGTGTGTGTGTGTGTGTGTGTGTGTGTGTGTGTGTGTGTGTGTGTGTGTGTGTGTGTGTGTGTGTGTGTGTGTGTGTGTGTGTGTGTGTGTGTGTGTGTCCACTAGTTTCGGAGTTCACTTACTTTATCAACAATGTACAAAATCAAAGAAAATCAGTTATAATAATCAGATAGAAATAAGTAAAAAAAAAAGAGCGAAAAGAATAAAGAAGAAAAATAAGATCAAATAAAACAAGAAAGAAAATAAACTCTTCCGAGTGTTTATTATTACGGTGGGAAGCTGCGTCTCTAATGTTGTGGACTCTCCTGGTGCTGACTCAGTGATATCAGAACGACTGGACAACACAGTGAACGATGTCATCTCTTTAGGCACTTGCACAAGGCACCATAGAAGTCACTCAAGACCTTGACAGAACTAAGGTCCAGGCACTGGAATACTGGCGCTTCTTTTATCCTAGTAACGTGGGTTTGCCTCTGAATGACCAGATTTATACCAGAAGATGTGATAACTTGAATGATGTTGATAAATGGTTTAGAGAATCGACAAGTTGATAAATTAGACACAGAGCAACACTTGGGTATCTTTATTGAGGAAACGTTTCGCCACACAGTGGCTTCATCAGTCCTATACAAAGAAGAATGATGAAGATCAGGAGTTTGAGGATATCAATCTTGAGAGGACTGATGGACTGATTACATCGACTCCAAGCTGAGGGACTGATTACCTCAGACTTCTTCTGATCTTCACCATTCTTCATTGTAAAGAACTGATGAAGCCACTATGTGGCGAAATGTCTCCTCAGTAAAGATACCCACGTGTGTCTAATTTATCAATTTGAATGATACTCTTGTGTGTTACATGGGAACTCCACCAGCCAACTGGTAAGGTGGAGTGACGTCTGCTTAGCTACTAGTGAAGCAGACACACACAAACGTAAAGGCCTGGAGGCTGCTTTAATTTCCTATTTGAGACAACAACACAAAACAAGAGTAGCAGCTTCATCATCTACGAGGAATCAGCACAGATCCTCCTGCAAACAAAACTCACCACTTTAAATCTAACACCAAGATCAATATTACTACTGGCTTACCCTCTACCACCACTACCTTCAAGAATGCACCACCTGGGAGGCACCTCACCTTCCTTTGTATACCCTCTGCCTCTCATGTACTATAAGGTTTGCAATGAAGTGACAAAACTCCAAGTGAGCGAAATGTAGTAGCAATGTCTATCAACTGCACAGTGATCAACTTACCTAACATACTGCCAGTAGTTTTACGGCTAGGAGCAGTAATATTCCTCAGCTTGTTTACAAGCTAAGAATTTACAAGCTAAGAGCTATTATCCTACCGCAGCTCATTCCAGACTAAGAGGTGTTATCCTACTTCAGCACACTGACAGGCTTATATCTGTTATCCAAGCACAGATCATTTCCAAGGTACATCATTATCCTCCAGGATCGCAGCCACAACAGTTCATTAACACCCAGGCACCTATTTACTGTTAGATGAACATCGTCAGCAGGTGTAAGGATACTTGCCTATTCGTTTCCCAAGATTGAACCCAGGTCTTTCGCTTGTGAGACAGAGACACTACCACTTCAACTGAAAATTAGACACATGTGCAACATCTGGGTATCTTCATTGTAGACGTTTCGCCAACAGTGACTTATCAATACAAATTCAAGGACATAATTGGAAGAGAGTAGAAGCACTCAGTGAGGAGCACTCCAAGGCTGAGGGACTGATTACCTCATCTTTTGTATGTAGTTTTAATGTCTTCCAATTATGTCCTTGAATTTGTATTATTAAAGTCACTGGATGGCAAAACGTCTACAATAAAGATACCCAGATGCAGCACATGTGTCTAATTTTCATCTTTCCGGCACTGTACACCATACATATACAACTTCAGTTACAAGTATTTCTTCCAATGGTGAATATTTTCACCGGAAATGTGGGTGACATACGAGTAGAACACACTCTGTGGTCTACCTGCGGTCTACCTGCGGTCTACCTGCGGTCTACCTGCGGTCTACCGGAGGTCTGCCGGAGGTCATGACACCAGCTGCCCGGTCCCAGACCAGGCCGGTTCTCTCTCTTATTGCATTCACATGTATCACCTGGAAGGTGGTACATGTATCACCAGGTAGGTGGTACATGTATCACCAGGAAAGTGGTACATGTATCACCAGGAAGGTGGTACATGTATCACCAGGAAGGTGGTACATGTATCACCAGGAAAGTGGTACATGTATCACCAGGAAGGTGGTACATGTATCACCAGGAAGGTGGTACATGTATCACCTGGAAGGTGGTACATGTATCACCAGGAAGGTGGTACATGTGTCACCAGGAAGGTGGTACATGTATCACCAGGAAGGTGGTACATGTATCACCAGGAAGGTGGTACATGTATCACCTGGAAGGTGGTACATGTATCACCAGGAAGGTGGTACATGTATCACCAGGAAGGTGGTACATGTATCACCTGGAAGGTGGTACATGTATCACCTGGAAGGTGGTACATGTATCACCAGGAAGGTGGTACATGTATCACCAGGAAGGTGGTACATGTATCACCAGGAAGGTGGTACATGTATCACCAGGAAGGTGGTACATGTATTACCAGGAAAGTGGTACATGTATCACCAGGAAGGTGGTACATGTATCACCAGGAAGGTGGTACATGTATCACCAGGAAGGTGGTACATGTATCACCTGGAAGGTGGTACATGTATCACCTGGAAGGTGGTACATGTATCACCAGGAAGGTGGTACATGTATCACCAGGAAGGTGGTACATGTATCACCAGGAAGGTGGTACATGTATCACCAGGAAGGTGGTACATGTATCACCAGGAAGGTGGTACATGTATCACCAGGAAGGTGGTACATGTATCACCTGGAAGGTGGTACATGTATCACCAGGTAGGTGGTACATGTATCACCAGGAAGGTGGTACATGTATCACCAGGAAGGTGGTACATGTATCACCAGGAAGGTGGTACATGTATCACCAGGTAGGTGGTACATGTATCACCAGGTAGGTGGTACATGTATCACCTGGAAGGTGGTACATGTATCACCAGGTAGGTGGTACATGTATCACCAGGTAGGTGGTACATGTATCACCAGGAAGGTGGTACATGTATCACCTGGAAGGTGGTACATGTATCACCAGGTAGGTGGTACATGTATCACCAGGTAGGTGGTACATGTATCACCAGGAAGGTGGTACATGTATCACCAGGAAGGTGGTACATGTATCACCAGGAAGGTGGTACATGTATCACCAGGAAGGTGGTACATGTATCACCAGGAAGGTGGTACATGTATCACCAGGAAGGTGGTACATGTATCACCAGGAAGGTGGTACATGTATCACCAGGAAGGTGGTACATGTATCACCAGGAAGGTAGTACATGTATCACCAGGAAGGTGGTACATGTATCACCAGGAAGGTGGTACATGTATCACCAGGAAGGTGGTACATGTATCACCAGGAAGGTGGTACATGTATCACCAGGAAGGTGGTACATGTATCACCAGGAAGGTGGTACATGTATCACCAGGAAGGTGGTACATGTATCACCAGGAAGGTGGTACATGTATCACCAGGAAGGTGGTACATGTATCACCAGGAAGGTGGTACATGTATCACCAGGAAGGTGGTACATGTATCACCAGGAAGGTGGTACATGTATCACCAGGAAGGTGGTACATGTATCACCAGGAAGGTGGTACATGTATCACCAGGAAGGTGGTACATGTATCACCAGGAAGGTGGTACATGTATCACCAGGAAGGTGGTACATGTATCACCAGGAAGGTGGTACATGTATCACCAGGAAGGTGGTACATGTATCACCAGGAAAGTGGTACATGTATCACCAGGAAGGTGGTACATGTGTCACCAGGAAGGTGGTACATGTATCACCAGGAAGGTGGTACATGTGTCACCAGGAAGGGAAGACATTTGAGAGACCGGGAGATGAATTCAGTATTAATACAGTTCAGTATACAGAGGCAGAGATCAGGTCACATCAATATTGCTTTGATTGTCGGGTCGTACCTCCCCCTTCCTCCAGCGCCATCACCATCACCACATTACCACCTCCCCTATCACCACTAACCCCATCACCACCACTCTCCAAGACACCCCCTCCTTAATAGCACATCCATACTATAGTCACGCATTCACTAATTCACACTTTTTGCAAAGGCTGCACCTTGCTTACTAGGTTACCTCCGCAAACCTTCCCTCCCCCACACACACAACAGGCCAAGTGTCTAATCGACAGGTGCCTATGAGAAAATAGTAACTGATATATGTAAGAGTAGCTTTCAAGAAAGATTTATTTCGGGCTCTAGACATAGTTTAAAAAAATAAAATAGTATGACAGAGTTCAAGAGGCTTCAAGAAAATCCAGCAAGAGGCAAGGCCAGGAGCTGCGACGCGACTTCTTCAACTACAAATTGATGAATACAAATAGGTATGTACACACACACTTTTCTCTAGAACTAAAAATAGGAAATCATAAATATACGTAACAGAGATTCAGTATGCATGTAAATCATACATACATTTCAACATTATCGTAGTCATACCTCCAATCTTGAGGCACATGACCATTTTCTTTGTCCAAACAACCTCACTGAACTTATGGCTAATGGTAGATTAAACAGCGAAAACTTAACATTATCTTATTATAATAAATTGACTAAGACCTAGTGCATGTTTATGACTGTTAAGGGTGCGTGTGATTGCAAGCTCAAGTGGTACAGCCCCTGGGGACAAATTCAATGGTACAGCCCCTGGGGACAAATTCAATGGTACAGCCCCTGGGGACATATTCAGTGGTACAGCGCCCCGGGGGTGAATTCTAAGAGGGAAGAAATGCACTGAATAACAAGGAGTTTTCTATGAAGTGGTTATATATGTCACCTTAATTGTATAATATACTGTACTCCGCTTTATAGAAATAAGGTTTGTTTATAGTTAGGGATGGGGCGATACCAAACCTTCTGCCTACACCAATACCAGGAAAATTAGCCGATACCCCCCCCCCCTGACACTGATACTCTGTAACACTCCTACTCCAGTCTTATAACTGTGCTGCCCTAGTTTGCCTAGCACTAAACCTAAGAGTTTATTCGACTGCTGTGTGGATGGTATCCTGGTGAAGAGGACGTCAGGCCCTCAAGGATCCCAGTGGAAATAAGTCACTTTATCCGACTTTTTGGGTTATCCTGGGTTATCCTGGGTTTACACTACTACTACCGGGCCGCGGGGGCGCTGACCCCTGAAACCCTCTCCAGGTATCTCCAGAGCTAACAGAGTAATTCGTTAAGGCCTTGGACAAAGATGGCAACTGCTTCAAATACATGTGTAGATCGTTCCCTGGACTAACCCCTTAAGGGAGGTTCATTGACGCTGGTGAGGGGCTCTTGATCTAGGGAATTGGACCTATGCTCCGGTTCCCTGAATTGAGCCTGAATACCTTCCATATTCCCCCCACATGCGCTGTATAATCCTACGGGTTTAGCGCTCCCCCATGATTATAATAATAATCCATGGACTAAGCAGGGAAAAACTGAAAGCTGGAATCTTTGACGGTCCTCAAATTCGAAAACTTATCAAGAATTATAATTTCACAAAATGTATGAATGGTACTGAAGTTCATGCATGGTGACGTTATGTGTCAGTTGTCCAGAACTTCTTGGGGTGACGTTATGTGTCAGTTGTCCAGAACTTCTTGGGGTGACGTTATGTGTCAGTTGTCCAGAACTTCTTGGGGTGACGTTATGTGTCAGTTGTCCAGAACTTCTTGGGGTGACGTTATGTGTCAGTTGTCCAGAACTTCTTGGGGTGACGTTATGTGTCAGTTGTCCAGAACTTCTTGGGGTGACGTTATGTGTCAGTTGTCCAGAACTTCTTGGGGTGACGTTATGTGTCAGTTGTCCAGAACTTCTTGGGGTGACGTTATGTGTCAGTTGTCCAGAACTTCTTGGGGTGACGTTATGTGTCAGTTGTCCAGAACTTCTTGGGTAATCACAAAGCAGACAATTATGACGAACTGGTGCGAAACATGCTGACAAACTTGAAGAATTTAGGTACTAATATGAGCATCAAGGTTCACTTTCTGCATAGCCACCTAGACAGATTTCCACATAATCTTGGTGAGGTGAGTGAGGGAACAAGGGGAGAGGTTCCAGCAAGATATAGAGATGACGGAGGAAAGGTATCAAGGCAGATGTGACACACACATGATGGTAGACTACTGGAGCCTCCAACGGCACTGTGCTGATGACCATAATAGCAGAAAATCGCACAAAGTCTCATATGCAGTAATTAGTGGTATCTGAATTATGTTACTATGTTAATCTGTTATTACATAGAATGAAGTGCTAGTATGCGTTATTTAACAATAATTTCAATGTGATTTGTAAGTTAGCCCCGCCTGACCAATATATTTTTCACATCTTTTGTTTTTCAATGGGATGCCAAATTTATCAAAAACTAGAGCCAATCAAGCAAAACCGATAACATATTCGGAATCAACACCACAAACTTACCCTAAAATCGGTATAATATCACTGGCCAGAAAATGAATGTTGACAAGTGAATAATAAGCTAAATTCTCTGTGGCCCTCAGAGCTAATGTCAAACTAATCCTCAGAATTATTCCTGGATGTACTAAAACTACCAAAGGTCTTTATTATGAAGAAGGAGCTTGGCACTCATAATATTAGTGCCAGGATAATTGAGGTTAACACTGTACTATGTAATGAACCAGACACGGTCACCACAAACGAACCAGACACGGTCACCACAAACGAACCAGACACGGTCATCACAAACGAACCAGACACGGTCACCACAAACGAACCAGACACGGTCATCACAAACGAACCAGACACGGTCATCACAAACGAACCAGACACGGTCATCACAAACGAACCAGACACGGTCATCACAAATGAACCAGACACGGTCACCACAAACAAACCAGACACGGTCACCACAAACAAACCAGACACGGTCACCACAAACGAACCAGACACGGTCACCATGAATCTTGCTAATTGTTTAGAAGCAAATAAAAGCAAATTTAGATGGGTTGTGAAAACATGCAATTATATTAAGTTCTATGACATGCACGAACTGTATCGCTGAAGACAACAACAGCATCTGACCCCCTCCATGTAAGACGTGCTCCAGTGGTTTATTTTCACTGACTTATTTCAGTTCCTTCCTTGTGTTTACAATCACAGCTAAAAATAAAACACTTTTATAAGGAACAGTGTTGTCATATTTAAGAGGAAGCGCTAAACTCGTTGGGGTCAGAGAGCGCCTGGAGAGTAGCGGGTAATCAGGCTCGATTCAAGGGAAAGGTAGATCTAATTCCCTGGATGAAGAGCTCTTCTTCAGCATCATGGGAGATGTGTTGGTGTTGTGAGGCACGCTTAAGTCTGGTGGGAGCGGAAATGTCTGAGCTCCCAGCACGGTGGTACCTGTGCTGACACTGTGTACCGTAGTGTGACCTAGGTGAGGCAGTGGTGCTGGAGGTCACCGTACCGTAGTATGACCTAGTGAGACAGGGGTGGTACTGGAGGTCACTGTGTGTACCGTAGTGTGACCCAGGTGAGGCAGTGGTGGTGCCGAAGGTCACTGTGTACCGTAGTGGGGCCCAGGTGAGGCAGGGGTGGTGCTGGAGGTCACTGTTTACTGTAGTGTGGCCCAGGAGAGGCAGGGGTGGTGCTGGAGGTCACTGTGTACCGTAGTGTGGCCCAGGTGAGGCAGTGGTGGTGCCGAAGGTCACTGTGTACCGTAGTGTGGCCCAGGTGAGGCAGTGGTGGTGCCGAAGGTCGCTGTGCACCGTAGTGTGGCCCAGGTGAGGCAGTGGTGGTGCCGAAGGTCACTGTGTACCGTAGTGTGGCCCAGGTGAGGCAGGGGTGGTGCTGGAAGTCACTGTGTACCGTAGTGTGGCCCAGATGAGGCAGGGGTGGTGCTGGAGGACACTGTGCCATATTGTGACCAAAGTGCTCGAGCAAAATACGTTCCCCTGAACGAATTTGCTTGGTCTTCCTCTTTTATTCAATATTGCAAGCTCTTGATGATGTGATGATTGCAACACGAAAGGCCTAGAGCTATCTAATATTAAATTCCCCCTCTCCCCGATGATTATTTTGCATATATATATAAATAAATAAATAAATAAATAAATATATATATATATATATATATATATATATATATATATATATATATATATATATATATATATATATATATATATATATCGTGCCGAATAGGTAATAATTGGTCAATTAGCAAGAACTTCTTTAAATTTTCTCATTGACGTTTAAAGATATATTTTATCATTTATGTTAATGTAAAAATTAATAATTTTGTACCAAAAGAGCCTTAGAAAACTTACCTAACCTTATTATAACAAGCGCAATTTAATTTAGCCTAATCCAACTATATATATTTTAGATAAGTTACAATAATTTAATAATAAACAAACACAATGATATATATATATATATATATATATATATATATATATATATATATATATATATATATATATATATATATATATATATTATATAATATATATATATATATATATGCAATAAGATCACAGTAAACAGGTGATTTCAGAATATGCAAAACAACCACTGTGAAAGAATATAGAAATTCCAAGCGCTTTCGTGACTACTCACATTATCAAGGAACAATGTTCCTTGATAATGTGAGTAGTCACGAAAGTGCTTGGAATTTCTATATTCTTTCACAGTGGTTGTTTTACACACACACACACACACACACACACATATATATAATATATAATATATATATATATATATATATATATATATATATATATATATAATATATATATATTATTATTATCACACTAGCCTGAAAAAGAAAAACTTTCACCATCAATCACTCCATCACTGTCTTGCCAGAAGGGTGCTTTACACTACAGTTTTTAAACTGCAACATTAACACCCCTCCTTCAGAGTGCAGGCACTGTACTTCCCATCTCCAGGACTCAAGTCCGGCCTGCCGGTTTCCCTGAATCCCTTCATAAATGTTACTTTGCTCACACTCCGACAGCACGCCAAGTATTAAAAACCATTTGTCTCCATTTACTCCTATCAAACACGCTCACGCATGCCTGCTGGAAGTCAAAGCCCCTCGCACACAAAACCTCCTTTACCCCCTCCCTCCAACCTTTCCTAGGCCGACCCCTACCCCGCCTTCCTTCCACTACAGACTGATACACTCTTGAAGTCACTCTGTTTCGCTCCATTCTCTCTACATGTCCGAACCACCTCAACAACCCTTCCTCAGCCCTCTGGACAACAGTTTTGGTAATCCCGCACCTCCTCATAACTTCCAAACTACGAATTCTCTGCATTATATTCACACCACACATTGCCCTCAGACATGACATCTCCACTGCCTCCAGCCTTCTCCTCGCTGCAACATTCATCACCCATGCTTCACACCCATATAAGAGCATTGGTAAAACTATACTCTTATACATTCCCCTCTTTGCCTCCAAGGACAAGGTTCTTTGTCTCCACAGACTCCTAAGTGCACCACTCACTCTTTTCCCCTCATCAATTCTATGATTCACCTCATCTTTCATAGACCCATCCGCTGACACGTCCACTCCCAAATATCTGAATACATTCACCTCCTCCATACTCTCTCCCTCCAATCTGATATTCAATCTTTCATCACCTAATCTTTTTGTTATCCTCATAACCTTACTCTTTCCTGTATTCACCTTTAATTTTCTTCTTTTGCACACCCTACCAAATTCATCCACCAATCTCTGCAACTTCTCTTCAGAATCTCCCAAGAGCACAGTGTCATCAGCAAAGAGCAGCTGTGACAACTCCCACTTTGTGTGTGATTCTTTATCTTTTAACTCCACACCTCTTGCCAAGACCCTCGCATTTACTTCTCTTACAACCCCATCTATAAATATATTAAACAACCACGGTGACATCACACATCCTTGTCTAAGGCCTACTTTTACTGGGAAAAAATTTCCCTCTTTCCTACATACTCTAACTTGAGCCTCACTATCCTCGTAAAAACTCTTCACTGCTTTCAGTAACCTACCTCCTACACCATACACTTGCAACATCTGCCACATTGCCCCCCTATCCACCCTGTCATAACGCCTTTTCCAAATCCATAAATGCCACAAAGACCTCTTTAGCCTTATCTAAATACTGTTCACTTATATGTTTCACTGTAAACACCTGGTCCACACACCCCCTACCTTTCCTAAAGCCTCCTTGTTCATCTGCTATCCTATTCTCCGTCTTACTCTTAATTCTTTCAATAATAACTCTACCATACACTTTACCAGGTATACTCAGCAGACTTATCCCCCTATAATTTTTGCACTCTCTTTTATCCCCTTTGCCTTTATACAAAGGAACTATGCATGCTCTCTGCCAATCCCTAGGTACCTTACCCTCTTCCATACATTTATTAAATAATTGCACCAACCACTCCAAAACTATATCCCACCTGCTTTTAACATTTCTATCTTTATCCCATCAATCCCGGCTGCCTTACCCCCTTTCATTTTACCTACTGCCTCACGAACTTCCCCCACACTCACAACTGGCTCTTCCTCACTCCTACAAGATGTTATTCCTCCTTGCCCTATACACGAAATCACAGCTTCCCTATCTTCATCAACATTTAACAATTCCTCAAAATATTCCCTCCATCTTCCCAATACCTCTAACTCTCCATTTAATAACTCTCCTCTCCTATTTTTAACTGACAAATCCATTTGTTCTCTAGGCTTTCTTAACTTGTTAATCTCACTCCAAAACTTTTTCTTATTTTCAACAAAATTTGTTGATAACATCTCACCCACTCTCTCATTTGCTCTCTTTTTACATTGCTTCACCACTCTCTTAACCTCTCTCTTTTTCTCCATATACTCTTCCCTCCTTGCATCACTTCTACTTTGTAAAAACTTCTCATATGCTAACTTTTTCTCCCTTACTCCCTTACTACTATATATATATATATATATATATATATATATATATATATATATATATATATATATATATATATATATATATATATATATAATACATATCTGTAGTGCACACAGTGCACTACACAGTATGGTGTAGTTGAGTGTAGTGTAGTAAAGTGTAATACAATATTGTGCAGTGTAGTGTAGTGTGAACTGGTCTTCTAACCACTCTCACTACAAATCAACTTGACGCAAAGTTTGCATCTAGACTTTATTTATGATTAGCTTGAGGAGGTGGTAAAGTTGACAGTAGGTTAGGTAAACACTGGCCACTTCTCTCACCAAATATACCAGTTCACAGATCTCTCTCTCTCTCTCAATAAACAACTTTTGCTCTCCAAGATTTTATCTCATAAATTTTAACCCTTACAAGGTTTCTGGGTTACAAAAGTTATTCGAAAGTAATAATAATAATAATAATAATAATAATAATAATAATAATAATAATAATAATAATGTGACAGTAGTGTGATGAGACACATGGGAGACACTTAGGTGTTTTTATTGACCAAAATAAAGAAATACCTTAATGTTGTAATGTGTGTTGACGGTGTTGCATATCATCTGTGACACTGGTGTGTCATATGACACTGGTGTGTCATATGACACTGGTGTGTCATATGATGAACCGTTCAGTAGTACCTGTGTCAGGGAGCAACCACTGGTGTGTTCCGTGTGGACGCTGATGGCTACTGACACAGGCCAGTGTGTCACACTCACAGCATGAGGTGGTCTGCCTCATAGCATGAGGTGGTCTGTCTCAGCATGAGGTGGTCTGCCTCATAGTATGAGGTGGTCTGCCTCATAGCATGAGGTGGTCTGTCTCAGAGCATGAGGTGGTCTGTCTCATAGCATGAGGTGGTCTGTCTCATAGCATGAGGTGGTCTGTCTCATAGCATGAGGTGGTCTGTCTCATAGCATGAGGTGGTCTGTCTCATAGCATGAGGTGGTCTGTCTCATAGCATGAGGTGGTCTGTCTCAGAGCATGAGGTGGTCTGTCTCATAGCATGAGGTGGTCTGTCTCATAGCATGAGGTGGTCTGTCTCATAGCATGAGGTGGTCTGTCTCATAGCATGAGGTGGTCTGTCTCATAGCATGAGGTGGTCTGTCTCATAGCATGAGGTGGTCTGTCTCATAGCATGAGGTGGTCTGCCTCACAGTATGAGGTGGTCTGCCTCAGAGCATGAGGTGGTCTGCCTCACAGTATGAGGTGGTCTGCCTCAGAGCATGAGGTGGTCTGCCTCACAGTATGAGGTGGTCTGCCTCAGAGCATGAGGTGGTCTGCCTCACAGTATGCGGTGGTCTGCCTCACAGTATGCGGTGGTCTGCCTCACAGCATGAGGTGGTCTGCCTCACAGTATGAGGTGGTCTGTCTCACAGCATGAGGTGGTCTGCCTCACAGCATGAGGTGGTCTGCCTCACAGCATGAGGTGGTCTGCCTCACAGCATGAGGTGGTCTGCCTCACAGTATGAGGTGGTCTGCCTCAGAGCATGAGGTGGTCTGCCTCACAGTATGAGGTGGTCTGCCTCAGAGCATGAGGTGGTCTGCCTCACAGTATGCGGTGGTCTGCCTCACAGTATGAGGTGGTCTGCCTCACAGCATGAGGTGGTCTGCCTCACAGTATGAGGTGGTCTGTCTCATAGCATGAGGTGGTCTGTCTCATAGCATGAGGTGGTCTGCCTCACAGTATGAGGTGGTCTGCCTCAAAGCATGAGGTGGTCTGCCTCACAGCATGAGGTGGTCTGCCTCACAGCATGAGGTGGTCTGCCTCACAGCATGAGGTGGTCTGCCTCACAGCATGAGGTGGTCTGCCTCACAGCATGAGGTGGTCTGCCTCACAGCATGAGGTGGTCTGCCTCACAGCATGAGGTGGTCTGCCTCACAGTATGAGGTGGTCTGCCTCACAGCATGAGGTGGTCTTCCTCACAGCATGAGGTGGTCTGCCTCACAGCATGAGGTGGTCTGCCTCACAGCATGAGGTGGTCTGCCTCAGAGCATGAGGTGGTCTGCCTCCCTTTTTCTTCAAAGTTCTTTCCCATGTGGCGTCACCCTGAGGTTGTGTTGACCTTGTCATTAGGGAGGCTTAGTTTAGGTCCAACCCCCGGGGGGGGAGCAATGACCCCCGAAACTGTCTACAGGTAACACACACACACACACCACACACACAGCATCATACGAAACAAAACAAAAATGTATCAAGAGAACTTCAACAAGTTCAACACCCTCTCTCTTTCTCACTCACTCTCTCTCTCTCTCTCTCTCTCTCTCTCTCTCTCTCTCTCTCTCTCTCTCTCTCTCCTCTCTCTCTCTCTCTCTCTCTCTCTCTCTCTCTCTCTCTCTCTCTCTCTCTCTCTCTCTCTCTCTCTCTCTCTTCTCTCTCTCCTCTCTCCTCTCTCTCTCTCTCTCTCTCTCTCTCTCCTCTCTCTCTCTCTCTCTCTCCTCTCATCTCTCTCCTCTCTCTCTCTCTCCTCTCTCTCTCTCTCCTCTCTCTCTCCTCTCTCTCATCTCTCTCTCTCTCTCTCTCTCTCTCTCTCTCTCTCTCTCCTCTCTCTCTCTCCTCTCTCTCTTCTCTCTCTCTCTCCTCTCTCTCTCTCTCTCTCTCTCTCCTCTCTCTCTCTCTCTCACTCTCTCTCTCCTCTCTCTCTCTCTCTCCTCTCTCATCTCTCTCTCCTCTCTCTCTCTCCTTCTCCTCTCTCTCCCTCTCTCTCACTCTCCTCCTCTCTCTCTCTCTCTCCCTCTCCTCTCTCTCACTCTCACTCTCTCTCTCTCATCTCTCTCTCTCTTCTTCCCTCTCATCCTCTCATCTCTCCTCTCTATTTCATCGTCATAGGTATGAAAGGTCTAATGATAACAAGTTCTCTACTTGCTCATATGAGGTTCGTATCTAGCTTGTCACTCAGCTCACACACTGAGGTCCGGTTCAATCCCCGGTACGGGTGGAAACTTTAGGACGTGTTTCCTTAAGACACCTGCTGTCCATGTTCACCTAGCAGTAAAATGGGTACCTAGGTGTTAGTAGACTGGTGTGGGTCGCATCCTGGGACAAAACTAACCTAATTTGCGGGAAATGCTCAGCATAACAAGGGACTTTCTATATAGTAGTATGTCATTGGTGTTAACTATGGTCTGTATAAGTTGTATTCTATACCTGTAGAAATAAAGATATTACTATTATTATTATTATTATAATAAGGGGGGTTACGGAGGAGGAGGAAGAGATGAAAGAAGAGGAAAGACAAGAGAGAACAGTAGGGGAGGTGATGGTGGGGTCAGTGAGGAGGGAGGGGACAATGACCCCCAGCAGAGCAGACCAAATATAGGGAAGTGGCGGCCATGACACCACCACCACTACTACCACTACCACCATTATCATCACCACTACTATCACCACCACTATTACCACTACAACCACTATCACCACCACTACTACCATTGCCATCACCACTGCTACCACCACCACCACTACCACTATCACCAACGCTACTACCACTACCACCACCGCTACTACCACTATCACCAACGCTACTACCACTACCACCACCGCTACTACCACTAAAACCACCACTACTACCACTACCACCACCACTACTACCATCACCACCACTACTACCATCACCACCACTACTACCACCATTACCACTACCACCATCACCACCTGCCACATTTACGTCTCTTCATTATTTAACACAGTAAAGTGGAAGAAATAGCTGTACTTGTTGGACTAGTGGGTGGTGGGTTGACGTGGGTGGTGCAGGTGGTGGGTTGACGTGGGTGGTGCAGGTGGTGGGTTGACGTGGGTGGTGCAGGTGGTGGGTTGACGTGGGTGGTGCAGGTGGTGGGTTGACGTGGGTGGTGCAGGTGGTGGGTTGACGTGGGTGGTGCAGGTGGTGGGTTGACGTGGGTGGTGCAGGTGGTGGGTTGACGTGGGTGGTGCAGGTGGTGGGTTGACGTGGGTGGTGCAGGTGGTGGGTTGACGTGGGTGGTGCAGGTGGTGGGTTGACGTGGGTGGTGCAGGTGGTGGGTTGACGTGGGTGGTGCAGGTGGTGGGTTGACGTGGGTGGTGCAGGTGGTGGGTTGACGTGGGTGGTGCAGGTGGTGGGTTGAAGTGGGTGGTGCAGGTGGTGGGTTGACGTGGGTGGTGCAGGTGGTGGGTTGACGTGGGTGGTGCAGGTGGTGGGTTGACGTGGGTGGTGTGGTTGACATGGGTGGTGCAGGTGGTGGGTTGACGTGGGTGGTGCAGGTGGTGGGTTGAAGTGGGTGGTGCAGGTGGTGGGTTGACGTGGGTGGTGCAGGTGGTGGGTTGACGTGGGTGGTGCAGGTGGTGGGTTGACGTGGGTGGTGCAGGTGGTGGGTTGACGTGGGTGGTGCAGGTGGTGGGTTGACGTGGGTGGTGCAGGTGGTGGGTTGACGTGGGTGGTGCAGGTGGTGGGTTGACGTGGGTGGTGCAGGTGGTGGGTTGACGTGGGTGGTGCAGGTGGTGGGTTGACGTGGGTGGTGGGTTGACATGGGTGGTGCAGGTGGTGGGTTGACGTGGGTGGTGCAGGTGGTGGGTTGAAGTGGGTGGTGCAGGTGGTGGGTTGACGTGGGTGGTGGGTTGATATGGGTGGTGAAGGTGGTGGGTTGACGTGGGTGGTGCAGGTGGTGGGTTGACGTTTGTGGTGCAAGTGGTGGGTTGACGTGGGTGGTGGGTTGACGTGGGTGGTGGGTTGACATGGGTGGTGCAGGTGGTGGGTTGATATGGGTGGTGCAGGTGGTGGGTTGACGTGGGTGGTGCAGGTGGTGGGTTGACGTGGGGTGGGTTGACATGGGTGGTGCAGGTGGTGGGTTGACGTGGGTGGTGCAGGTGGTGGGTTGACGTGGGTGGTGGGTTGACATGGGTGGTGCAGGTGGTGGGTTGACATGGGTGGTGCAGATGGTGGGTTGACGTGGGTGGTGCAGGTGGTGGGTTGACGTGGGTGGTGCAGGTGGTGGGTTGACGTGGGTGGTGTAGGTGGTGGGTTGACGTGGGTGGTGCAGGTGGTGGGCTGACATGGGTGGTGCAGGTGGTGGGTTGACGTGGGTGGTGCAGGTGGTGGGTTGACATGGGTGGTGCAGGTGGTGGGTTGACATGGGTGGTGCAAGTGGTGGGTTGACATGGGTGGTGCAAGTGGTGGGTTGACATGGGTGGTGCAGGTGGTAGGTTGACGTGGGTGGTGCAGGTGGTGGGTTGACGTGGGTGGTGCAGGTGGTAGGTTGACATGGGTGGTGGGTTGACATGGTGGTGGGTTGACATGGGTGGTGCAGGTGGTGGGTTGACATGGGTGGTGCAGGTGGTGGGTTGATATGGGTGGTTCAGGTGGTGGGTTGACATGGGTGGTGCAGGTGGTGGGTTGACATGGGTGGTGCAAGTGGTGGGTTGACATGGGTGGTGCAAGTGGTGGGTTGACATGGTGGTTCAGGTGGTGGGTTGACATGGGTGGTGCAAGTGGTGGGTTGACATGGGTGGTGCAGGTGGTGGGTTGACATGGTGGTGCAGGTGGTGGGTTGACATGGGTGGTGCAAGTGGTGGGTTGACATGGGTGGTGCAGGTGGTGGGTTGACATGGGTGGTGCAGGTGGTGGGTTGACATGGGTGGTGCAGGTGGTGGGTTGACATGGGTGGTGCAAGTGGTGGGTTGACATGGGTGGTGGGTTGACATGGGTGGTGCAAGTGGTGGGTTGACATGGGTGGTGGGTTGACATGGGTGGTGCAAGTGGTGGGTTGACATGGGTGGTGGGTTGACATGGGCGTGGGTTTGGAGTAACCAGACAATAACTCTCCACAGACATCCTCACAGAGTGCCAGCTGAACAAATTACTCTGAGAGGAGAAATTCCAGAGACCTGTAAGACGCATGACCTGCAAGATGTTTGACCTGCAAGATGGCTGACTTGCAACATGGCTGACTTTTCCATTCTCAACGTAATTCTCACACACGAAAGAAATACCCCCAAACTTGCTTGTATATAGATGCATATTATATATATATATATATATATATATATATATATATATATTATTATATATATATATATATATATATATATATATATATATATATATATATATATATATATATATATATATATATATATATATATATATATATATATATATATATATATATATATATATATATATATATATATATATATATACATATATGTATATATATATATATATATATATATATATATATATATATATATATATATATATATATATATATATATATAATACAAATCACTGTAGAACCATGAATTTGCACACGAGAATCAAACTCCATGCATGGATTAGTAAATAAGTACCAATGAGAATATTCACGTCAGCCTCCCCCCCCCCCCCAAAAAAAAAATCAACTCCAAGAGCTGGATGCCACCTCCACAAAAATTGAACAGACTACACTCTAGTACACTCCTGCTGCAATGTAACACCTCTACACACACACACAGCTCCTGGGCCAGGAGCTGTAAATCGACCCCTGCAACCACATAGAGGTGAGTATAAACAAACTTTCAACATCTGAACCTCAAGTGAGTAATTAAGCACAAGGGCGGGAGTGACACGATCACGACATGCAAGATACTCAGAGGCACTGACAAGGAACACAGTGATAGTGTTGGACCTGGGAGGCTCCAAGAAATACAACACAGTAGGAAGGATATTATTATTATTATTATTAATATTATTATTATTATTATTATATTAGTGGTGAAGCAATAAGCCTGTGACATACAACGTCTGGAGAATGGTAAGCAATCATGTCTGATCCGAGGAAGGAAAGGGTAGCTCCAACTCCTTAAATCAAGAGCCCGTCAGCAGCATCAAGGCAGGCACGTCGCATGAAAGAAGCAAGACACACAGTACACTGTAGATAAATGAACACAGTAAAGATAACAAGAGACAAGTAATAACTCAATATGCAAATTGACCACAGTGAAAGGTAATTAAACTGCACCAGTTATGGTGATCTTATACTGTGAAGAATCACCATTGTCTGAGAAAGTGATCGAGAGATCACTGACATGTTCACTCTGCTTAAACTGTACATGAACTAAAGTATAGGTACGATAGTACCCAAGAGGGTAGGATTCTACTACTCCAGTCCACTGAAGGCTAAGATACAGGTCCAGGAGCTGGAGCTCTAACCCCCTAGGGAAGAGAATATGAAAGGATAAGAGAAAGCTTGTCGTCGCTCAGAGACAGATCAAGAGAATGATGACACTGGAGAGGCAGTCACTGTTACAGTCACTAGAAACCTGAATTTCATCCTGACCAAAGACTAAATGTATTATTAGTTCTGAAGATTATCTTCCCCACGGCCGAGGTCTCAGATTAAGCTTCTTAGGTTCGAAAGGAAATATTACACTATTAACACCCACTCAGAAGTATTGAAAATATATTGAGTGTAAGTACAAAGTAGAGCTGAACTCTTCTCCAGGCTGAGGGACTGACCACTTCAAACTCCTCTTTCAGGCTGATGGTCTGACCATCTGAAACTCCTCTTTCAGGCTGAGGGACTGACCACCTGAAACTCCTCTTTCAGGCTGAAGGTCTGACCACTTCAAACTCTTCTCCAGGCTGAGGGACTGACCACTTCATATCTACGTCTTCAAGGGTGATGGAATGATTACATCTTCACATCTGCTTCTACTAACTTTTCTGTACTCTTACTGAAGAAGCCTACTGTGTAGGCGAAACGTTTCTGAATACGGTTACCTAACTGTTACACATGTGTCTGACTTATCATCTGAGTGTAAGTAGAAGTTCTTAATATTTACCTATCATCTAACGTGTTCGTGACACAGAAAGAAATCAATAAGCCTGCTAGAGTGAGAACAAACATTAACGGGCTTCCATTTCGCACTATGACAGGCTGGTTGTGCCCACCCTGGAGGGTTACTATATACCAGCCAAATACTGAAGACTGGACACCACAAATTTAGCTCTGATCTTGTAGCTACATATAAGCAACTGCAAATAGGAAGTCAGAAATAGGTTAACTACAAACAGGTAATCACATGTACGTAATCAGAACCAAGTACACACACACACACACACACACACACACACACACATACACACACACACACACACAGGCCTAGTGTCTAAACGACATGTGCCTAGGACAAAATGGTAACTAACACACACTCACATGCCTGAGATAAATATCACCAACATAAACAAAAACAAGAGTATTTAACTCAGCTAAAGATGTTGACATTTGCGAACTTTATCTACCCATGTGATCTATTTAATCCCCCACCCAGAGAAAACATGACTTACACACAAAAAGCAATAAGTAGGCTGGCACAAGAGTCTCTCTATGAGAGGAGAGAGTGGCTTGCAAACACCGTGAGCCAGTGTTTTGCTCACACCACACACACACTCATACACACTTAACCAACTCGTGCACAAATATTTACAATTCTTTTAAAATAAATATATAAAATAACAAGAAAATCTCCAATAAACAAAAACAGAATAAAACCGGTTTTGTATGTGTGTGTGTGTGTGTGTGTGTGTGTGTGTGTGTGTGTGTGTGTGTGTGTGTGTGTGTACTCACCTAGTTGTACTCACCTAGTTGAGGTTGCGGGGGTCGAGTCCGAGCTCCTGGCCCCGCCTCTTCACTGATCGCTACTAGGTCACTCTCCCTGAGCCGTGAGCTTTATCGTACCTCTGCTTAAAGCTATGTATGGATCCTGCCTCCACTACATCTCTTCCCAAACTATTCCACTTACTGACTACTCTGTGGCTGAAGAAATACTTCCTAACATCCCTGTGATTCATCTGTGTCTTTAGCTTCCAACTGTGTCCCCTTGTTACTGTGTCCAATCTCTGGAACATCCTGTTTTTGTCCACCTTGTCAATTCCTCTCAGTATTTTGTATGTCGTTATCATGTCCCCCCTATCTCTCCTGTCCTCCAGTGTCGTCAGGTTGATTTCCCTTAACCTCTCCTCGTAGGACATACCTCTTAGCTCTGGGACTAGTCTTGTTGCAAACCTTTGCACTTTCTCTAGTTTCTTTACGTGCTTGGCTAGGTGTGGGTTCCAAACTGGTGCCGCATACTCCAATATGGGCCTAACGTATACGGTGTACAGGGTCCTGAACGATTCCTTATTAAGATGTCGGAATGCTGTTCTGAGGTTTGCTAGGCGCCCATATGCTGCAGCAGTTATTTGGTTGATGTGCGCTTCAGGAGATGTGCCTGGTGTTATACTCACCCCAAGATCTTTTTCCTTGAGTGAGGTTTGTAGTCTCTGACCCCCTAGACTGTACTCCGTTTGCGGCCTTCTTTGCCCTTCCCCAATCTTCATGACTTTGCACTTGGTGGGATTGAACTCCAGGAGCCAATTGCTGGACCAGTTCTGCAGCCTGTCGAGATCCCTTTGTAGTTCTGCCTGGTCTTCGATCGAGTGTATTCTTCTCATCAACTTCACGTCATCTGCAAACAGGGACACCTCAGAGTCTATTCCTTCCGTCATGTCGTTCACAAATACCAGAAACAGCACTGGTCCTAGGACTGACCCCTGCGGGACCCCGCTGTGTGTGTGTGTGTGTGTGTGTGTGTGTGTGTGTGTGTGTGGTGCTTTATCACATTTTTCTAATATGCATGGAGAAGTGTTTAACCCGTTGGGGTCATACAGAGGTTGGGGAATGGGTGGTGCTCTGGTTTAATCCAAGGAAGAGGAGCGTAGTTCAGTCCAGCACATCAAGAATCCTTCGATGCTATCAAGATATTCCCCTCACCAGTGAAGAATCAAAACGTTAAACAAGTTAATATTATACTCAAGTATTATACATGCAAATCAAAAAACATGCACCGGCGTGTAAGATACGAAAACCAAAGATCTGAAAGTTGGATTATAAAAGTGGACAAGAAGGCCAAAAAGAAAATTTGATACTAAACACCCGTGGAGAGAAAGTTTTTGCTTGTCGCTGGGGTCAACACAGTCACTGGGCAGTGTACGTGCGTCCATGGACGTCTTGATGTGTATGTATATATGTACGTACGTGGATGTATATGTGCATGTGGGGGGGTGGAAGGAGAGAAATCTCCCCTAAGCCGTACTTATGTGTATGGTATGTGGTTGTGGGACAGAGGTCCAGCTCCTGGGCTTTTCCAAAAACGAGCTCGCAATGACTTCATAACCTTGCAGAGTCTTACACTTGCCTCCACTACTGCTGCTTCACTCCGCATCTTCCACGTGTTCCACACTTGCTCGTGTCCTCACTGTTACACTCACTCCGCATCTTCCACACTCCATGTCTCACTACTCAATGTTGATGGATAGCATACGTGCAACACCTGGGTATATTTATTCTGAAGACCTTTCGCCAACCACTGACTTGATCAATTCAACAAAGAGGGTACTGAAAGATGTTGAAACTGAAGGCGATAGAAGACGAGGTAATAAAGCCCTCAGCCTAGATGACAACATTCACCACCATAGCCTTAAGTCTGAACCACAGGCAGGAAGATGGACTCATATACGAGTCAGATGAAGTGCAGCAGCTGAGGGCAGCGTCACTGATGGGCGAGACTCATTAATTAAATAAGGTCATGGCCAAGAAATGGTCCAGAGATCAGTAAATATGTCGCTGAGCAAAGAAATATCAAATTACAGGGTGTTTCGAACAGATAGATTCCCATTTGAAATCGCTGTATCTGTGCAATTGAGTCCATTCTTTTGCAACACCCTGTATTAATCACTAAACATATCCAGGTGTTGTAAACATGTCTTATATGGGAAATCAGGGAAGTTTGCTCATTCCCGTATGTCAGACCTCCTAAATCTTGGAAGTTGAGGTAGCTCAATCGCTAGCGCACTCAGCTCACACACTGAAGTTTGGGGATCTAATCCCCGGTACGGCTGGAAAACATTAGGATGTTTCCATAAGACACCTGCTGTCCATGTTCACCCATCAGTAAAATAGGTACCTGGGTGCTAGTACTGGTGTGGGTCGCATCCTGGGATAAAACTGACCTAATTTGCCGGAAATGCTCTGCATAACAAGGGGCTTTCCATACATGATTATTATAATCATGGGGGAGCACTAAACCCGTAGGATTATACAGCGCCTGTGGGGGGGGGGGTGGAAGGCATTCAGGCTCAATTAACGGAACTGGAACACAGATCCAATTCCCTAGACCAAGAGCCCCTCACCAACGTCAAGGAACCTCCCTTGAGGGGAGCTTTCTATACAGTAATACGTCATTGATGTCAAGATATGGTCTGTATACCTTGTACACGTACTTGTAAAAATAAATATTATTATTATTATTATTGTTATTATAATGACAGCCAGGGATAGGTTGTAACATGATCCCTACGCAATATCTCGACGCTGCCATATTTTCTTATCCACTCTTAATTTATAAGACTAACTAGTAATGAAGCCTCTAAATGCTAAAATAATACACTACTTTTTATAATTATTTAAGCTAAGTTAGAGTTAGACATACAGTCATTTAATTTAGTTTATACAATTACCTTTTACAAAATACACATCTTAGCATCAACTTGACGGTATTGAAAATTATTAATGTTCTCATACTTGGTTCACACAACACCACCATGATATCTTGGTACAGAGGATATCTTCAGCCTGTTTGCTGACCTTTGACCCAACTCTTGGGCATAATTTACTTCCAATGGCGAGTCCCGCCCACCAGTGATGATGCCTTCAACTGCTGCGCCTCATCTGTCTCCTACATAAGTGTCCGCCGTACTGCCTAAGCTTCAGATTTATCAAGTGTTGAATATCTTCATCGAGGCTGAGGGGACTAGTTACCTCTTCTTTTACTGTCTTCAGTTTCATCATCTCCAAATAATCTTTGTATTGAACTGATAAAGTCCCTGGGTGGAGAAACGTCGTCAGGATAGAGATATCCAGGTGTTGCACATGTGTCTTATTCATCAAACTGACGGTATTACATATACCATTAATGTTTTAATGTGTTGAAGTCATTGTGGATTGTTCACAATTGTTCTTGTGTCACTATTAAGTCTTGCAACATTACGTGTTGCATCCTCCCTTCTTCTAGCTTTAACATTCCACCTCAGTCATGCAGGCCTAGTAGCTCTACCTCTACCACTAACAACTATAAATTTATCCTACCCCAACCCTCCCAAAAAGATGAAAGTGTTGAAGGTCAACATACTCAGGAGTCCCAAGAGCTGGAACTCAATCCAGTTTAAACAGTCAAAATGTGTAACCAATCAGATGAAAGTAGGTTTTCTATGTCCGAAGAGTTTTAAATATATTTTTTCATCATTAATTACATTATAAAAAGACTTATTGTCCGAGTTGTGTGTGCAGGGGTCGATTCACAGCTCCTGGCCCCCGCCTCTTCGCTGGTCGCTACTAGGTCCATTCTCTCCCTGCTCCAAAAGCCTGTGTGTACTCACCTAATTTTGGTTGCAGGGGCCAAGTGTGTGTGTGTGTGTGTGGGGTGTGTGTGGTGTGTGTGGTGTGTGGCGTGTGTGTGTGTGGTGTGGTGGTGTGTGTGTGTGTGTGTGTGTTGTGTGTGTGTGTGTGTGTGTGTGTGTGTGTGTGTGTGTGTGTTGTGGTGTGTGTGTTGTGTGTGTGTGTGTGTGTGTGTGTGTGTGTGTGTGTGTGTGTGTGTGTGTGTGTGTGTGTGTGTGTGTGTGGTGTGTGTGTGTGTGTGTGTGTGTGTGTGTGTGTGTGTGTGTGTGTGTGTGTGTGTGTGTGTGTGTGTGTGTGTGTGTGTGGGGTGTGTGTGTGGTGTGTGTGTGTGTGTGTGGTGTGTGTTGTGTGGTGTGTGTGTGTGGTGTGTGTGTGTGTGGTGTGTGTGGTGTGTGTGGTGTGTGTGGTGTGTGTGGTGTGTGTGTGTGTGTGGTGTGTGTGGTGTGTTGTGTGTGTGGTGTGTGTTGTGTCTGTGGTGTGTGCGTGTGTGTGTGTTTGTGTTTGTGTGTGTTTGTGTGTTTGTGTTTGTTTGTGTTTGTGTGTGTGTGTGTGTGGTGTGTGTGTTTGTGTTTGTGTGTGTGTGTGTGTGTGTATGTGTGTGTGTTGTGAGAGGCAAGAGGTGTCACCATATTGTTTATGTGTCTGGTTAAGACTGACTGGAGATTTAACAAAACAGCGTCACATGACCTTTACTTTATATTGTTACTTATGTCTAATTCACATTTCCTTCCCTCAATAACAAAAACCAACAACAATAATAATATCTTTATTTCTACAAGTACAAGGTATATAGACCATAGCTGACATCAATAACATACTACTATATAGAAAGCCGCTTGTTATGCAGAGCATTTCCCGCAAATTAGGTTAATTTTGTCCCAGGATGCGACCCACACCAATCGACTAACACCCAGGTACATACATCTCAGAGAGAGAGAGAGAGAGAGAGAGAGAGAGAGAGAGAGACCATGGGTCAACGTTCTCTCAAAGAGAATAAATTTCTTTCCGTGCGTGAGAATGATACAGGCACGGCGCTGAGGCGAGGCAAGACTTATTTCTTCGTCAGCTGAAGGAAAATATTCTCTCTCTCTCTCTCTCTCTCTCTCTCTCTCTCTCTCTCTCTCTCTCTCTCTCACTCTGTCCTCGGGCGCAGTAAGACACCGTTATCTTACATTTTCTTATTACTCCCTGCATTGTGCTGTGCTTCGCTCTCACCATTAACGTCACATCTTAAAGGCGTTTTTTTGCCACATATATCCGAGTGAACTCAGCTTTTACGCACACAAAAACAACAAAAAAAACTCCAAATCACAGATTAAAAACGAGAAAGTTGTGAAAAACTTTCAGGGGTGAAAAACGGCAGACGTACCAAGTATTATTTTTTTTATTGTATAAGTAGAAAGTATGCTGGAGAAATTTACAGTGACAGCTGGAAGCTATAAACGCTATCAGCGGAGATGAAAGTTATCAGTAAGACTAACGGACCATCCTATTTTTTCATGATACCATGATATCGCTTATTTGTAATGGTATCGATATCGTTAGGTATCGGTTATTTTTGATGACATCGGTTTCGACCTAAAACTGACCGTCGGTATCGGCCAAAACAATCGGCACCATCCCAACAATAGTACCGATAGCTGGTCCGCCACGGTGTACATAAATGCACATTAAGACCTCATCTAACCACCAGCATCCTGCTGGCAGGGAGAGAGGTAAGTTCTGTCAGGAAACAGAACTAGTGTTTCCTGACGCGGGTCTTAGTCATGTGATGACTCACAGCTGGAGCTTCTGGTCATCTGACCGAAGCCTTTCGCTGGCTTACCCCTCCACCCCTTTAAAAATTATGGTTATGATTATAACCATTCTTCGGTAAGGCCGGCAAGGAGAGTAGAATCCACTCTGACAGCGAACGGAGGGTCAAGCCTCCACCTACTCCTTGCCTTGCATGAAGCACTGGACCTCACCGCTTCACGTAAATAAGAAAAATGGCTCTCTTCCATTTACAAGATGTATTTACAGTTTGTATTTACAATTTGTATTTTCATTTGGTTCAGGCCAAATAAAGAGGAGCAGGAGGGTGTTGTTCAGCGGAGCAGATCTCTCAGTGACACACTTAACATAAACCTGTGTGCTGGATATATATGGAAGACTGAAAGTTGAATGTGACTCCTTATCACCTTCACCTTGTTCACTTGTGAGAGTAGAGCGTAGAATGAAGGCAGAGAGAGAGAGAGAGAGAGAGAGAGAGAGAGAGAGAGAGAGAGAGAGAGAGAGAGAGAGAGAGAGAGAGAGAGAGAGAGAGAGAGACGTGGAGAGAAAGAAAGAAGAGAGGGAGAGAGAGAACCGGTTTCTTTGTTCAGCTTGAGAGGTTCCATCTTTCAGGTCAGAGTTCAGGTCATAATCTCAGTTATGCATCTTGTTATAGTCAGTTAGGTTAGCTAGTATTAGTGGCCCTCCCTCCACTGACTTCCCTTACCACACAACCCTGGCACTCTCCACACCCTGGACTTTCCTACCCTGGCACTCTCCACCCTGGACTTTCCTACTCTTGCACTCTCCACCCTGGACTTTCCTACCCTGGCACTCTCCACCCTGGACTTTCCTACCTTGGCACTCTCCACCCTGGACTTTCCTACCCTGGCACTCTCCACCCTGGACTTTCCTACCCTGGCACTCTCCGCCCTGGACTTTCCTACCCTGGCACTCTCCACCCTGGACTTTCATACCCTGGCACTCTCCACCCTGGACTTTCCTACCCTGGCACTCTCCACCCTGGACTTTCATACCCTGGCACTCTCCACCGTGGACTTTCCTACCCTAGCACTCTCCACCCTGGACTTTCATACCCTGGCACTCTCCACCCTGGACTTTCCTACCCTGTCACTCTCCACCCTGGACTTTCCTACCCTGGCACTCTCCACCCTGGACTTTCCTACCCTGGCACTCTCCACCCTGGACTTTCCTACCCTGGCACTCTCCACCCTGGACTTTCCTACTCTTGCACTCTCCACCCTGGACTTTCCTACCCTGGCACTCTCCACCCTGGACTTTCCTACCCTGGCACTCTCCACCCTGGACTTTCCTACCCTGGCACTCTCCACCCTGGACTTTCCTACTCTTGCACTCTCCACCCTGGACTTTCCTACCCTGGCACTCTCCACCCTGGACTTTCCTACACTGGCACTCTCCACCCTGGACTTTCCTACCCTGGCACTCTCCACCCTGGACTTTCATACCCTGGCACTCTCCACCCTGGACTTTCATACCCTGGCACTCTCCACCCTGGACTTTCATACCCTGGCACTCTCCACCCTGGACTTTCCTACCTTGGCACTCTCCACCCTGGACTTTCCTACCCTGGCACTCTCCACCCTGGACTTTCATACCCTGGCACTCTCCACCCTGGACTTTCCTACCCTGGCACTCTCCACCCTGGACTTTCATACCCTGGCACTCTCCACCCTGGACTTTCCTATCCTAGCACTCTCCACCCTGGACTTTCATACCCTGGCACTCTCCACCCTGGACTTTCCTACCCTGGCACTCTCCACCCTGGACTTTCCTACCCTGGCACTCTCCACCCTGGACTTTCCTACCCTGGCACTCTCCACCCTAGACTTTCCTACCCTGGCACTCTCCACCCTGGACTTTCCTACTCTTGCACTCTCCACCCTGGACTTTCCTACCCTGGCACTCTCCACCCTGGACTTTCCTACCCTGGCACTCTCCACCCTGGACTTTCCTACCCTGGCACTCTCCACCCTGGACTTTCATACCCTGGCACTCTCCACCCTGGACTTTCCTACCCTGGCACTCTCCACCCTGGACTTTCCTACCCTGGCACTCTCCACCCTGGACTTTCATACCCTGGCACTCTCCACCCTGGACTTTCCTACCCTGGCACTCTCCACCCTGGACTTTCATACCCTGGCACTCTCCACCCTGGACTTTCCTACCCTGGCACTCTCCACCCTGGACTTTCCTACCCTGGCACTCTCCACCCTGGACTTTCCTACCCTGGCACTCTCCACCCTGGACTTTCCTACCCTGGCACTCTCCACCCTGGACTTTCCTACCCTGGCACTCTCCACCCTGGACTTTCCTACCCTAGCACTCTCCACCCTGGACTTTCCTACCCTGGCACTCTCACTTATACATCTACCTATCTATCTATACAGTAACTTTATAATTACAGATATTTATATAATATAGTGGTAATGTAATATAGCAGAATTATTAACAATATGATTATTATGCTATATTATACTGCTTGCTCAGCTGTATCACACCTACACATTATTAGCACTAATTATATATCACGGCGAAGTTACAACCCGGCTAGGGGGTACAATGTACACTGGGGTACAAGAGATAATTCAGTTAGATCAGAGGAAGGGAAGTGCTCTGGTTCAGTGTATCAAGAGCACTTCACCGTAATCCAGGCTCGCCCCTTGCAGGGTCAATGGTTCAGGCAATACTCGTTCAACTCTCAACGTTATGACTCAGGTCACAGAAGCCTCCAGGATCTTGCTCGAACTTGAAAAGATACTAAATATGTTTGACTCTAAAACACTCCGAGGCAAGAGATCCAACACAAAGGTGAACAAAGTCTTACTTTTGAAGATTAGAGAAGTAGCGCTTTGTAAATAATGGATCCATCCCGATATACGAACTACACGTCAGGAAATCATAATAATAATAATAATAATAATAATAATAATAATAATAATAATAATAATAATAATAATAATAATAATAATAATAATAATAATAATCTTTACTTCTACAAGTACATGTACAAGGTATACAGGCCTAACTGACATCAATGGCATACTACTATATAGAAAGCCCCTTGTTATGTACAGCATTTCTGTTAAATTAGGCCAATTTTGTCCCCAGGATACGACACACACCAATCAAGTAGCACCCAGGGACCTATTTTACTGATAAGCGAACATGAACAGCAGGTGTCTTAAGGAAACACGTCCTAATGTTTACGCCCGTACCAGGAATCGAACCACGAACCTCAGTGTGTAAGATGAATGCGCTAGCAACTGAGGTACAAGGCACCTTCACGTGTCCTATTTTTCTGACAGAACTAACCTATATGCCTGCCGGGAGCTTGTAATAAGGAGTGTACACACTGCTGGCTGCTAGATGTGTTGAAACATGCATTTAAAATATGGCGAACAAGATGTCAATATTAGTGATGGGACCAGTTTGTTTTTAATAATAATAATAATAATAATAATAATAATAATAATAATAATAATAATAATAATAATATCTTTATTTACTACAAGTACATGTACAAGGTATACAGACCATAGCTGATATCAATGACATACTACTATACACAAAGCCGCTTGTTATGCAGAGCATTTCGGGCAAACTAGGTCATTTTGTCCCAGGATGCGACCCACACCAGTCGATTAACACACAGGTACCCATTTTACTTATCCATCATCTTCCTCGTCCTACCCCCCCCCCTCAATTTTCACCCCACCACTTCCCTCCCCCCTTTACACTCCCCAGGAACCGGTCCCCTTCCCACTCCCCAATAATCGGTCACCCTCTCCTCACTCCCCAGTAACCGGTCCCACCACTGGCTGGAGGTCACCACCAGGTGTACGCATCTGGTCTTCCAGCCTCATGTCCTACACTCACCTTTTAATAACCTATTTCTGATATATTATCACCCTAGTCTTGGCTATTGTATCACCCTAGTCTTGGTTATTGTATCACCCTAGTCTTGGCTATTTTATCACTAGTTCTGGCTAATGTATCACTCTAGTCCTGGCTATTGTATCACCCTAGTCCTGGCTATTGTATCACCCTAGTCCTGACTATTGTATTACTCTAGTCCTGGCTATTGTATCACCCTAGTCCTGACTATTGTATCACTCTAGTCCTGGCTATTTTATGAGACAGATAAGAACTGGTACTGTATGAGACGGTATATGAGAGACAGGTAAGATCTGGTACTATATGAGGCGGTGTATGAGAAGTATGAACTGATACTGTATGAGGCGGTATATGAGAGACAGGTAAGATCTGGTACTGTATGAGGCGGTATTTGGAAGACAGGTATGACCTAGTACTCCAAACCATCATTATACACACAGACACACACACATACACACACTGATTAACGCAAGCTGTTTTAAAACCCTTTAATAATAATAATAATAATAATAATAATAATAATAATAATAATAATAATAATAATAATAATAATAATAATAATAACATCTATGATCTCGGAAGGTGATATGTTACATATGCAACAGCTAGGTATCTTCATTCCGAAACGTTTCGTATTCAGTCAATCACCTTTGAAGACGTAGTAATGAGGGGAGTCAGTCCCTCAACCTGGAGAAGACCTGAGCTCCATAGTTAGCAGGTACTGTGTAATAGTTGGAACAAACATACACTGGTTGAAGCCACTGCAATAGTGGTTAATTGTGTAGATAATAACACAGGATAACTATAAAAAGCGGGGTCAGGCAGGGGGTCACGGGGGTCAGGTCAGTCAGTCAGGCAGATCACTGTGATTCTGAGGTGTTCACACATCTAAGTCATCTGGTTTGGTCGCGGACCGGGCCCCGGGGGCGTTTACCCCCGAAACCCCTCCTCTAGGTATACTCTTCAAAGCATACCCCTCCAGGTATACCTTCATCTTACCAACGTAATCATTCTCTACCACCTACGTCTATCATATAATACTTAAAGATATTCAAAACATCAATTTGTAAAAAAAAAAATCTATGAAATTGAATAAAAAATCTATGAAATTGAATAAAAAATCTATGAAATTGTATAAAAAATCTATGAAATTGAATAAAAAATCTATGAAATTGAATAAAAAATCTATGAAATTGTATAAAAAATCTATGAAATTGAATAAAAAATCTATGAAATTATATAAAAATTATTAATTTGTACAAACATCTACTAATTTGTATGAAAATAACTGAATTTGTAAAATAAAAAGATACCTATGTAAAAACCATCTAAATATTTGCAAAAAATAAAAAATACTCCATGAATTGCACATTATCAAAATTTAGATAAGAGTTTCGACGTTGACGGTGTTAGTAACACAAGAATCAAGACATGATTGTGTTAAAGACAATGTTTTAAACAGTGAAGATAATGTGTAAGAGATACTCTGAGGAGACGAGATGACTGGTGGTGGTGATGGCGAGATGATCCATGTTACGTAGTATGTGTCACGTGAACAACCACACCAGAGGATACTTGAGCCGATCCACGTAACACATGTGTCACCAACACACATTCCAATCCCGTAAACACACAGCGGTACGTACACGTTGTGTACACGTACAAGCACATACAAATCACACACACACACAGAAGCTGAGTCTCGACCCCTGCAACCACAATTAGGTGAGTACATACACATACACGTACTCATATACAACAGGTCTAGTGTGTAATCGACATGTACCTAGGACAAAATGGTAACTAACACACACACAGGAACTATACATAGTTTTCAGAAGAGGTCATGGAGCACGGAAAGAGAGAACCTAGTAGCAAAAAGTGAAGAGGCGGGGCCATGAGCTATGCCTCGACCCCTGCAGCCACAAACAGGTGAGTACAAACAGGGCAGTACACACACGCGCGCGTGCACACTGACGTAGTCAGGCTGACACAGACAGCCAAGTGACCATGTAAGATGTGCATATGTGCTATTAACTGATATCAAATTTCCTTGTGATGTTGCACTGGGTTGTGCATCTACCATGCCTCCTGAGGTGGTGCAACTACCAGGCCTCCTGAGGTGGTGCAACTACCAGGCCTCCTGAGGTGGTGCAACTACCAGGCCTCCTGAGGTGCTGCAACTACCAGGCCTCCTGAGGTGGTGCAACTACCAGGCCTCCTGAAGTGGTGCAACTACCAGGCCTCGTGAGGCGGTGCAACTACCAGACCTCCTGAAGTGGTGCAACTACCAGGCGTTGTGAGGCGGTGCAACTACCAGACCTCCTGAAGTGGTGCAACTACCAGGCCTTGTGAGGCGGTGCAACTACCAGACCTCCTGAAGTGGTGCAACTACCAGGCCTCGTGAGGCGTTGCAACTACCAGGCCTCCTGAAGCTGTGCAACTACCAGTCCTTGTGAGGCGGTGCAACTACCAGGCCTCCTGAGGTGGTGCAACTACTAGACCTCCTGAAGTGGTGCAACTACCAGGCTTCCTGAGGTGGTGCAACTACCAGACCTCCTGAGGTGATGCAACTACCAGGCATCCTGAGGTGGTGCAGCTACCAGCCATCCTGAGGAGGTGCAACTACCAGACTTCCTGAGGTGGTGCAACTACCAGACCTCCTGAGGTGGTGCAACTACCAGTACTCCAGAGGTAGTGCAACTACCACACCTCCTGAGGTGGTGCAACTACCAGACCTCCTGAGGTGGTGCAGCTACCAGACCTCCTGAGGTGGTGCAGCTACCAGACCTCCTGAGGTGGTGCAACTACCAGACCTCCTGAGGTGGTGCAGCTACCAGACCTCCTGAGGTGGTGCAGCTACCAGACCTCCTGAGGTGGTGCAACTACCAGACCTCCTGAGGTGGTGCAGCTACCAGACCTCCTGAGGTGTTGCAACTACCAGACCTCCTGAGGTGGTGCAGCTACCAGACCTCCTGAGGTGGTGCAACTACCAGACCTCCTGAGGTGGTGCTGCTACCAGACCTCCTGAGGTGGTGCAACTACCAAACCTCCTGAGGTGGTGCAGCTACCAAACCTCCTGAGGTGGTGCAGCTACCAGACCTCCTGAGGTGGTGCAGCTACCAGACCTCCTGAGGTGGTGCAGCTACCAAAACCTCCTGAGGTGGTGCAGCTACCAGACCTCCTGAGGTGGTGCAGCTACCAGACCTCCTGAGGTGGTGCAGCTACCAGACCTCCTGAGGTGGTGCAGCTACCAAACCTCCTGAGGTGGTGCAGCTACCAGACCTCCTGAGGTGGTGCAGCTACCAGACCTCCTGAGGTGGTGCAGCTACCAAACCTCCTGAGGTGGTGCTGCTACCAGACCTCCTGAGGTGGTGCAGCTACCAGGCCTCCTGAGGTGGTGCAGCTACCAAACCTCCTGAGGTGGTGCAGCTACCAAACCTCCTGAGGTGGTGCAGCTACCAGGCCTCCTGAGGTGGTGCAGCTACCAAACCTCCTGAGGTGGTGCAGCTACCAAACCTCCTGAGGTGGTGCAGCTACCAAACCTCCTGAGGTGGTGCAGCTACCAGGCCTCCTGAGGTGGTGCAGCTACCAAACCTCCTGAGGTGGTGCAGCTACCAGGCCTCCTGAGGTGGTGCAGCTACCAAACCTCCTGAGGTGGTGCAGCTACCAAACCTCCTGAGGTGGTGCAGCTACCAGGCCTCCTGAGGTGGTGCAGCTACCAAACCTCCTGAGGTGGTGCAGCTACCAAACCTCCTGAGGTGGTGCAGCTACCAAACCTCCTGAGGTGGTGCAGCTACCAAACCTGAGGTGGTCCAGCTACCAGGCCTCCTGAGGTGGTGCAGCTACCAAACCTCCTGAGGTGGTGCAGCTACCAGGCCTCCTGAGGTGGTGCACTGCTTGTACAGTACCTCGGTGCCTCTATATTGTAGAATAATTTAAATATTAACAGTTAACCGGAGTTGTAGTATGAATTCAAATGTCATGATATTATGTGTGTTAAGGGATACTCACACGACTGTTAGAATGATCACACGACAAATTAGAATGATCACACGACAAATTAGAATGATCACACGACAAATTAGAATGATCACACGACAAATTAGAATGATCACACGACAAATTAGAATGATCACACGACAAATTGGAATGATCACACGACAGAACTCCCTGACAATCCTAATTTTTAAAGGGGTGGAGGGGTAAGCCAGAGGAAGGTCTCGGTCTGATGACCAAAAGCTCCAGCAGCGGGTCATCATACGACTAAGACCCACGTCAGGAGACACTTGTCCCGTTTCCTGACAAACCTTACCTAACCTAACCTCCCTGGCATCACTTTAGGACACTGTGAACTCTGACATCGATGTGGTTCCGAGAGCGACCGTAATGAACACTACTGCGTGTTCTTAAATAATGGAGTGTTTGGTATGGAGTACTGGGGAGGGGAATGAGGTGAGGGAAGGGGGGGGGGAACAACTCCACTTTCTGGAGGCTACACTTAAGAACTTAAAAGATTAAGTGTGGTAATTACCACTTGACCCCTTCAACCACACCATCACCACAACCCATACCAACCACACTCATCCACCATACCCACGCCACCACGCCCACCCTAACTCACCCATTGCGACTCAACATGTATCCATTATTCACCCACATCATCATACCACTACTGTACCCTTCACTACGTCACCATAACCAATCACTACAAGAAGCATAGCATCACCACAAGCAGAATGACAACCATCATCATTCCACCAACACTATACACAGTACAACCACCATGATCATTCCAACACTATACACAGTACAACCACCATGATCATTCCAACACTATACACAGTACAACCACCATGATCATTCCAACACTATACACAGTACAACCACCATGATCATTCCAACACTATACACAGTACAACCACCATGATCATTCCAACACTATACACAGTACAACCACCATGATCATTCCAACACTATACACAGTACAACCACCATGATCATTCCACCAACACAATACAACCATCATCATTCCACAAACACTACACACAGCTTCAGCAAAAGGATCCAACACCTTCCTCAGCCCCATCAAGAAGATGTAACACCTTCCTCAGCCCCAGCAAGAGGATCCAACACTTTCCTCAACCCTAACAAGAGGATCCAGCATCTTTCTCAGTTCCCAGAGATCCAAAGACAACCAGGAGGGACGTGTTCCGTACATGTACCCGTTTACAACAAGAAAGCGCTCAACCCTTGAGGGTCATACAGCACCTGGGATGTTTGAAGCAAACGACTGTGATTTGAGAAAGAGGGGAGGGAGGGGAAGTCGGTGGGTAGCTCCAGTTCTCTGGATCAAGAGCCCTCGAGCAGCACGAGGAAGAGGATGCTAGGGTGTGCTGAAGATGCAAGCAAGCACTAGGTTGATGCCACCTCAAGTGTTGCACAACAGTGAAGATATATTGATGTGGGTTCAACTCACCCACATCAATAAAAACGAATTCAGGACACACAACGTGTAAGAAAAATTATATATATTCTCTCTCTCTCTCTCTCTCTCTCTCTTTCCTTTTTCTTACACAGGGTTTTACAAGCTTAGGTTAAAGCTATTAACTTTATTTACAAGCTAACAGCTGTTACCTACATCAACTCATTTGAAAGTCCTTTTTATTATGAGACAAATATGGAACAGGATGAAACTGGTTTAACATTCTCAACAGTAACCAGTGTTATAAACATCATTTATCAACATTCTCAACAGTAACCAGTGTTATAAACATTTATCAACATTCTCAACAGCAGCCAGTATTATTGGTATAAAGTGTCGCCAACATTCTGACTAGGGGAATGTAACTTTCGTCAGCATCAAACTGAACTGTGTCATCCCCCACTTGTTGCATTGCAACTAACATCACTGACCCCCACTTTGCTGCATGCAGGTCCCTTCACATGCAGATCCGTTTGCATGCAAATCTGTTCGCATGCAAGACCGTTCTCATGCAGAACTCTTCGCATGCAAGACCTGCCTATCATGGGCCAGAAGGCCTGCTGCAGTCCTATTCCAGTTCCTATTTAAACATTGCGTGCCCTGTCTGACTACCGTCCACAGGCGGGGTATAGCGTGACTACCATCCACAGACAGCATGGGTATGGCGTGACTACCGTCCACAAGAGGGGTATCTGGTGCGTAATAAACCCATCAGACTAACTAATGCGTGTCAGTAAAGAGGCGGAGTTCTTCACAACAACGACACGATCATCAACAGTTTACCTTTAAAGGAGTTCATGCCATAATAATCCTGGTCAAAACCCTGGCTACCAAACTGCTGGATTGCCTGACTGATGGACTGGCTAGCTAACTGGCTTACTGACTAGCTGTCTGGTCCGCGATCTAACTGTACAACTAGCTAGTTGCTTGCAGAGCTGACTAATTGGCTGGCTGAATAACTAACAAACTGACTGGTTGAGTAGCTGACAAACTGACTAGTTGAGCGCTAACAAAAATGACTGGTTGAATAGCTGACAAACTGGCTGACTGACTGACAAACTGGCTTATTGGCTGACTAGCTAGTCAGGCACCAGTAGCCTTGACTTCCCAACTTTCTCCAGGTCATTTGAAGCATTAAACGTGAAATTGGTCCAAGGGGTTAAGGATAAATACCAGAGATCTTAAATACGACCATTCTGAGGCTGTGGGGCACTGAAAGGTCGTATCTGGGGCTCCCTCTGTTCTCACTGAACAGCGGGGGGCGTTCATCTTGCTGTGTGTTCTATGTGAACAGCGGGGAGAGGGGGTCTTGATGTGGGCGAGTGAACGGGGTCATCAAGGACCAAGCGAACTCTAATGTTCATAAGGAAAGAGCGAATCGTCCTTGAGTGTGACTTGTGTCCTTGTTTGAGTGTGACTTGTGTCCTGGTTTGAGTGTGACTTGTGTCCTTGTTTGAGTGTGACTTGTGTCCTTGTTTGAGTGTGACTTGTGTCCTTGTTTGAGTGTGACTTGTGTCCTTGTTTGAGTGTGACTTGTGTCCTTGTTTGAGTGTGACTTGTGTCCTGGTTTGAGTGTGACTTGTGTCCTTGTTTGAGTGTGACTTGTGTCCTGGTTTGAGTGTGACTTGTGTCCTTGTTTGAGTGTGACTTGTATCCTTGTTTGAGTGTGACTTGTGTCCTTGTTTGAGTGTGACTGGTGTCCTTGTCTGAGTGTGACTTGTGCTCTAGTTTGTCTGTGACTTGTGTTCTAGTTTGTGTGTGACTTGTGTTCCAGTTTGTGTGTGACTTGTGTTCTAGTTTGTGTGTGACTTGTGTTCTAGTTTGTGTGTGACTTGTGTTCCAGTTTGTGTGTGACTTGTGTTCTAGTTTGTGTGTGAGTTGTGTTCCAGTTTGTGCGTGACTTGTGTTCCAGTTTGTGTGTGACTTGTGTTCCAGTTTGTGTGTGATCCACATCCCAGTTTGTGTGTGATTTTCGTCCTGCTTCAAGAGTAATTTGTTTGATGATCTGTGTACTTGCCTGAGCTACGAAACTGTTTACTACATCTATAATATTCTGCTTCATTTACGTAGCGAAGACAACAGAGCAGACTACAGGTCTACAGGTAGTTACACCTGTAGTCCCAGGTTCCACACGTTACAGGGCGCGGGCTAAGTTTCCAGCAGGAGCAACCTTCCACTATGTTACATCACATGTGTAGTATAGATGATGTAGTACAAGTGAGGTACTCACCTTACTGTGCCTGGATCACTGCTGCCTCACACCTGTAAGATAAAACATACAAAAGTTAGTCTTGTTGAAAGACGGGGAAAATTTACGTGAAATTGAGGTTTAAATTTTCTAGTTAAATAAGGTTATATTAAGTGTTATTATTGCGACATATAGTTGTGTGTGTGTGTGTTAGGGAGTTCCATCTCGTGTTAATACTTAACTTCTTCTATTTAACAGACCACCTAACATCAGAAGTGGGTCAATGAGTCTTCTGCACACTACACACACAAAAAAGAAAAACACCAAAACCAGGTCAAGTGTCTATCGACAACTGCTTTTGATAACTAGTAACTAACGCACATACACATATACATGAGCTGAGTCTCGACCCACGCTAACATTTCTATAAATACAATTCGGTGAATGGCACACAAAATGTCTATTCCTTATCCTCATATCAGACATAGACAGAGATATACATCACAGCACCGTATCATCCTTTGCGGATGATACTAGGATCTGCATGAGGCTGTCATCTGCTGAGGACGCGGTTAACCTCCAAGAAGATATAAACAAAGTTTTCCAGTGGGCAACGGTAAACAATATGATGTTCAATGAGGACAAATTCCAACTACTCCGTTATGGAAAATTGGAGGAGATAATAACTAGAACAGAGTATACTACTGACTCCGGCCATACAATAGAGCGGAAAAATAATGTAAGGGACCTGGGAGTAGTAATGTCTGAGGATCTCACTTTCAAGGATCACAACAGTGCCACGATCGCACGTGCAAAGAAAATGATAGGATGGATAATGAGAACTTTCAAAACGAGAGATGCCAAGCCCATGATGATCCTTTTCAAATCACTTGTTCTCTCTAGGCTGGAATACTGCTGTACATTAACATCTCCATTCAAAGCAGGTGAAATCGCAGATCTAGAGAGTGTACAGAGATCCTTTACTGCACGTATAAGTTCTGTCAAGCACCTTAACTAATGGGAACGCTTGGAAGCACTTGACTTGTACTCGTTGGAACGCAGGAGGGAGAGATATATCATAATCTAAACTTGGAAAATCTTGGAAGGAATGGTCCCAAATCTGCACACAGAAATCACTCCCTACGAAAGTAAAAGACTGGGCAGGCGATGCAAAATGCCCCCAATAAAAAGTAGGGGCGCCATTGGTACACTAAGAGAAAACACCATAAGTGTCCGGGGCCCAAAACTGTTCAACAGCCTCCCATCAAGCATTAGGGGAATTGCCAATAAACCCCTGGCTGCCTTCAAGAGAGAGCTGGACAGATACCTAAAGTCAGTGCCGGATCAGCCGGGCTGTGGCTCGTACGTTGGACTGCGTGCGGCCAGCAGTAACAGCCTAGTTGATCAGGCCCTGATCCATCGGGAGGCCTGGTCATGGACCGGGCCGCGGGGGCGTTGATCCCCGGAATAACCTCCAGGTAACGTATATATATATATATATATATATATATATATATATATATATATATTATATATATATATATATATATAATATATATATATATAACATGTCTTTGAGCCTTACAAAATTATATACAAGTGGTGGTTGGTGGAACACTGACGCATGGTTGACCAGGCTAGACCTTCCTTGCTGCCTGGTAGGCAACGCTTTCGCCTAGGTACCTGGGTGTTAGCCGACTGATGTGGGTGGCATCCTGGGGGACAAGCTTGAAGAGCCCCAATGAAAATAACAGTCCTCGATGACGCACTGACTTTCTTGGGTTATCCTGGGTGGCTAACCCTCCGGGTTAAAAATCCCAACAAAATCTTCAGTTAAATTCCTGTACTCATCTTCCCCAGTGACCTGGTAGTGTGCACCTGCCACCACACGCGCTACAATATTACCCTAATTTGCATACACTGCACGAACTAATACTCGGGTAAAACAGGTTTTTAATCACTAGTGACTGACACCTTGTTAGTGCCGCCACCAAGGTCAAGCTACACCTTCACCAAGGTCAAGCTACACCTCCACACTTCTCGTCATCTTCAATACCAAAATAATTTAAGACGAAGCCCCAAAAAGAAAAAATACCGGCCCAAGCCAATGCCCCAACCTAGTCAGGTCAGGTCACATTCACTTAAGGAACGAGCAAGGCATCAGACCCACCTGCACGAGCTAATAATAATACTGAATGAAATATTTACAATACGGTAAAGTATAATTAAACTCGTGGGAGAGCACTAAACCCAAGAAGGTCAGTGTCTGGGCAATGGGAGGGCTAAGGGGTTATATTAAAAAAAGGAATAGCTCCAATTCCTTGACTCACTAAATCGTAAGAACACGATTGCAAACAAACCAGGGAACGGGTGGTGTTTGAACCATGGCGAAAGGTAAAACTACAGGCCAGTGCGTAAACTACTGGGCCAACTGGCTACAATAAGATTCATCCCACTATATACCACATGGAGGTTAGCCTGGGTCCCAGTGACTCAAAACCCCACACCGCACTAGCATCAAAGTACCTCCCTCCCTCTTAAAGACAGATATTAAGAGTGATTAACCTCACTAATTAGATCAATCTCTCCCATAAGATAACCCTTAAGAGGTCAACAAAACATTAGATTTAAGTAAGCGTCAACACCTTCCTTCCCTGAGCTAACATCAGACAAGAAATTTCATTGGTCTATCAGTCGACCAATCAAGGCCCGCCCATACAGTCATTAGCGAGGCAATCCCTAATTGGCTTATCAGCTCGACCAATCAGGGAGCGCCCCACTGGGCCAACTATGCTGACCGCCTGACACACTTACACCATCAACCCACTCTGAAACAGGCTTAATAGGCTCAAACTGTAACTCTTGTAATTGAGTAATATAGCCTTGTAATTTAGCAATATAACCTTGCAATTGAGTAATATAACTTGGTATTTTTAGCAGCTTTAAAGTTTGTAATTTAGAATTTTACTCTTGTAATTTAAGCACCTCTCTCTGCATTCTAGATCAGTCAGCTTAAATACACAAATTACCCGCACATACGAGACAAACTTATGACCTATGTGCGGTTACTTGTGTATTGGTCCAGTCACGGTATTGTGACTTTTTATTTAGTCAGCTTAAAAACACACTCATGTGTACGTGGATATTTGTGTGATACAACTTAAAAATTATTAGAACTATCCACACAGTTGAGATTATAAATTGCTTTTAGGCTAACAAATATCTACACAATGGTTACAGAAAAGTCGTATCTCTTCTTCGCCTTCCTTCTTTACCTGCGTCACCTTTCACACCCTAGCCACCTGCACTTGAGCCAAGCCATAACAAACAAACAGTGAACCAGCTGTCAGGAGCTTAAAAGACGTCCACGCACATTCTTCATGGGTACACATTAATAAATACTTTGTAAGTGGATGCCCAAGTTTACCTTTACAGACAGATAAGTACAATCAGGTTATTAATAAGAGAAGTAAACTAATGAGGTATTTCATGGGAGGTATGGGAGGGAAACACGCACTGGCTGAATATTTTGGGTGTGGCAAGATGGCTTATTGTGATGGATGGTAGTGGGAGTGTACGAGGTGGTTTGTGGTGGTAGTGTAAGTGAGAGTTTAGTGTTTGTGGGTGGTGTTAATGCGTGGTGACGAAGGATGTTAGTGTGGGTAGTGAAAAGATGCCCTACAATTTGCAGAACGCCGGGCACAATGTTATCCAGTGGTCTTCTTAATAGAAAGATTCGCTCGCACACACACACACACATAAGAACATAAGACACACACACACACAGTAGTCAGAAAGTGGAATAGCCTAGCAAGTGAGATAGTGGAGGCAGGAACCATACATAGCTTTAAGATGAGGTATGATAAAGCTCATGGACCAGGGAGTAAAGGACCTAGTAGCACTCAGTGAAGAGGCGGGGCCAGGAGCTGAGTCTCGACCTCTGCAACCGCAATTAGGTGAGTACACACACACACACACACACACACACACACACACACACACACACACACATACATACACACACACACACACACACACACACACACACACACACACACACACACTACCTTACAGGGAGGCAACAACGAGTCATGGTACGTGACGAGGTGTCAGAGTGGGCGCCTGTGACAAGCGGGGTTCCACAGGGGTCAGTCCTAGGACCTGTGCTGTTTTTGGTATATGTGAATGACATAAAGGAAGGGATAGACTCAGAAGTGTCCTTGTTTGCAGATGATGTGAAGTTAATGAGAAGAATCAAATCGGACGAGGATCAGGCAGGACTACAAAGAGACCTGGACAGGCTACAAGCCTGGTCCAGCAACTGGCTCCTTGAGTTTAACCCTGCCAAATGCAAAGTCATGAAGATTGGGGAAGGGCAAAGAAGACCGCAGACACAATATAGTCTAGATGGCCAAAGACTGCAAACCTCACTCAAGGAAAAAGATCTGGGGGTGAGTATAACACCGAGCACATCTCCTGAGGTGCACATCAATCAGATAACTGGTGCAGCATACGGGCGTCTGGCAAACCTACGGATAGCATTCCGATACCTCAGTAAGGAATCGTTCAAGATTCTGTATACCATTTACGTCAGGCCCATACTGGAGTATGCAGCACCAGTTTGGAATCCACACCTGGTCAAGCACGTCAATAAATTAGAGAAAGTGCAAATGTTTGCAACAAGACTAGTCCCAGAGGTAAGGGGATTGTCCTACGAAGAAAGGTTGAGGGAAATCGGCCTGACGACACTGGAGGACAGGAGGGTCAGGGGAGACATGATAACGACGTATAAAATACTGCGCGGAATAAACAAGGTAGACAAAGACGGGATGTTCCAGAGATGGGACACAGAAACAAGAGGTCACAATTGTAAGTTGAAGACTCAGATGAATCAAAGGGATGTTAGGAAGTGACGTAGTGGAGGCGGGAACCATACATAGTTTCAAGGCGAGGTATGACAAAGCTCATGGAGCAGTGAGAGAGAAGGGAGCAGTCAGGTTCACGCACGCGGTGCAAAAAAAAAATAGAAAAAATATGAAAATGGAGTTATTGTTACCAAAAAATAGCTGAACTTTCTGGCTACACTCTGGTATAATTATTATCCTTGTACGATGTTTCTAAAAGGAATTACAGCCATTTATAACAGGCATGGTGACAGTGCTGACGCGACATAGTGCGCAAGAAGCGCTGACTCAGCTTTGTTGACGTTTTTGTGACGTTTTTCCCCGTGTTATTTTTATCGTTTTCTTATATCTTTATGTCTAATATAATACAAATTCACCATCTGAGATCATGCCAGAGTGGGTGGAGCTAATATGATCAAGTAACCAATCAAGGTACCCTGGGTATATTGCATAAAATGGCCGACACCTCCAGCCAACAAAATATTCCATACCCACGCTAATATCAATTATAAGGCTTATTTATCTATCACAATTGATCTATTATGACATAATGCAATATAATAATAGCATATAAACATAAAAAGTACACCTTAAAAAAAAATATATAGCATAATATGACGCCCCAAGGAAAAAATTTCTATCGATATTTCCCCTGAAGGTGAAGAGAGGGTCCGACCTCTCTCATCAGTGATGATAGAAAACGGATTTACAATGGTTAACTGTAATAAACACTCGTAGGTCGCGGAAAAAGTGTAAAATAAGGCGAATTTTTCGGGGAAAAAAATTATTTCCCGGGCAGCGGGGGTGCCGCGCGCTTCGGCCTATATCTCGAAAGTAACTTATTTACCTATTTAGGGGGAATGCATCCTTATTTATGAATGAATTGACTTGATTTTCACAACAAACATACGAGAATGATTGATTTACAAGACAATACGTACCTTTCTGAACTATCCCAAATATTTTTAGATTTATGTGGGCAACAAGACTGACATCTTCCAATATGACAAAAAAGTTATGAAACTTATTTTTTTTTAGCATGAAGATAAGGTTTATTTTAGAAAAGGTACATATCTCATGATGGAATTAGAGGTGTTCTATCAGCAGCAAGTGTCAAAACCACTTTTCCAAGTACCACTGAGAAGGACTCACCTGCCAAATGCAATTTTTCGTAAATTTTGCATATTTCATTTACTTTTTGGCCGATATGATTGAAACTTCAGCACAGGATGTTTTATATAAGCTTCTAATAGTACACCAAAAATGAACGTAATCGGTTGAAAAATAAAGAAGTCGATATGTTACACCTGACTGCGACAAGACTAGTCCCAGAGGTAAGGGGATTGTCCTACGAAGAAAGGTTGAGGGAAATCGGCCTGACGACACTGGAGGACAGGAGGGTCAGGGGAGACATGATAACGACGTATAAAATACTGCGCGGAATAAACAAGGTAGACAAAGACGGGATGTTCCAGAGATGGGACACAGAAACAAGAGGTCACAATTGTAAGTTGAAGACTCAGATGAATCAAAGGGATGTTAGGAAGTGACGTAGTGGAGGCGGGAACCATACATAGTTTCAAGGCGAGGTATGACAAAGCTCATGGAGCAGTGAGAGAGAAGACCTAGTAGCAATCAGTGAAGAGGCGGGGCCAGGAGCTATGAATGGACCCTTGCAACCACAAATAGGTGAGTACACACACAGCCGCTGTCAAGGAAGAGTGGAGAACTGATACCAGTGATCACACAAAGTATAGATCCTGAATGTAATAATATTAATATAATAATCCACTGGGGTACGCGTAAGTTGAAACAGGATGTTGTTTCTATACTGGTGTGTGTGTGTACTCAACTATTTGTGGTTATGAGGTTGATTCATAGCTCCTGGCCCCGCCTCTTCACTGATCGCTACTAGGTCCTTACTCTCCCTGCTCCATTAGCTTTATCATACCTCGTCTTAAAACTATGTAAGGTTCCTGCCTTCACTGCGTCACTTGCCAGACTATTCCACTTCCTGACAACTCTATGACTAAAGAAATACTTCTTAACATTTCCTTGACTCATATGAGTCCTCAACTTCCAATTGTGACCCCTTGTGTGTGTCCCATCTCTGGAACATACTGTCTCCGTCCACCTTGTCAATCCCTCGCAGGATTTTGTACATCGTTATCATGTCTTCCCTAACCCTCCTGTCCTCCAGGCCGATTTCCCTAAACCTTTCTTCGTAGGGCATTCCCCTTAGCTCTGGAACTAGTCTTGTTGCAAACCTTTGCAGTTTCTCTAATTTCTTGACGAGCTTGACCAGGTGTTGGTTCCAAACTGAGCTGCATACGGTGTGTGTGAGTATGCAGACAACAGCACTTATATTATTACAATCAAAACTAAACAGCACTTATAAAATCCCCCAACAAACTTAAAAGATGTAAATCGAGAAAATCAGGTGTCATGAGGCTGCAACATTCATGCCCTTCACCGCACAACCTCCAACGACACAGTAAACAAACTCTCCTGCAGTGTCGTGCCCTGGGGCTCTGGTTACTCTCAAAACAATCCATAAATAAACATATAAAAATAACCTCACAGTGTTGGTGGTGGTTGTAGTAACAGTGGTGGAGGTAGGTAGTAATGGTGGAGGTAGGTAGTAATGGTGGAGGTAGGTAGTAATGGTGGAGGTAGGTAGTAATGGTGGAGGAATGTAGTAATGGTGGAGGTAGGTAGTAATGGTGGAGGTAGGTAGTAATGGTGGTGGGGGTAGGTAGTAATGGTGGTGGAGGTTGTAGTAACAGTGGTGGAGGTAGGTAGTAATGGTGGAGGTAGGTAGTAATGGTGGAGGTTTACCTGGAGTTTACCTGGAGAGAGTTCCGGGGGTCAACGACCCCGCGGCCCGGTCTGTGACCAGGCCTCCTGGTGGATCAGAGTCTGATCAACCTACCACGCAAACCAACGTACGAGCCACAGCCCGGCTGGTCAGGAACCGACTTTAGGTGCTTGTCCAGTGCCAGCTTGAAGACTGCCAGGGGTCTGTTGGTAATCCCCCTTATGTATGCTGGGAGGCAGTTGAACAGTCTCGGGCCCCTGACACTTATTGTATGGTCTCTTAACGTGCTAGTGACACCCCTGCTTTTCATTGGGGGGATGTTGCATCGTCTGCCAAGTCTTTTGCTTTCGTAGTGAGTGATTTTCGTGTGCAAGTTCGGTACTAGTCCCTCTAGGATTTTCCAGGTGTATATAATCATGTATCTCTCCCGCCTGCGTTCCAGCGAATACAGGTTTAGGAACCTCAAGCGCTCCCAGTAATGGTGGAGGTAGGTAGTAATGGTGAAGGTAGGTAGTAATGGTGGAGGTAGGTAGTAATGGTGGAGGTAGGTAGTAATGGTGGAGGTAGGTAGTAATGGTGGTGGTAGGTAGTAATGGTGGAGGTAGGTAGTAATGGTAGAGGTAGGTAGTAATGGTGGAGGTAGGTAGTAATGGTGGAGGTAGGTAGTAATGGTGGAAGTAGGTAGTAATGGTGGTGGTAGGTAGTAATGGTGGAGGTAGGTAGTAATGGTGGAGGTAGGTAGTAATGGTGGAGGTAGGTAGTAATGGTGGTGGTAGGTAGTAATGGTGGAGGTAGGTAGTAATGGTGGAGGCATGTAGTAATGGTGGAGGTAGGTAGTAATGGTGGAGGTAGGTAGTAATGGTGGTGGTAGGTAGTAATGGTGGAGGTAGGTAGTAATGGTGGAGGTAGGTAGTAATGGTGGAGGTAGGTAGTAATGGTGGAGGTAGGTAGTAATGGTGGTGGGGGTAATAATGGTGGAGGTAGATAGTAATGGTGGAGGTAGGTAGTAATGGTGGAGGTAGGTAGTAATGGTGGTGGGGGTAGTAATGGTGGAGGTAGGTAGTAATGGTGGTGGTAGGTAGTAATGGTGGAGGTAGGTAGTAATGGTGGTGGTATGTAGTAATGGTGGAGGTAGGTAGTAATGGTGGAGGTAGGTAGTAATGGTGGAGGTAGGTAGTAATGGTGGAGGTAGGTAGTAATGGTGGTGGGGGTAGGTAGTAATGGTGGTGGAGGGTGTAGTAACAGTGGTGCAGGTAGGTAGTAATGGCGGAGGTAGGTAGTATTGGAGGTAGGTAGTAATGGTGGAGGTATGTAGTAATGGTGGAGGTATGTAGTAATGGTGGAGGTAGGTAGTAAGATAAGATTTCGTTCGGATTTTTAACCCCGGAGGGTTAGCCACCCAGGATAACCCAAGAAAGTCAGTGCGTCATCGAGGACTGTCTAACTTATTTCCATTGGGGTCCTTAATCTTGTCCCCCAGGATGCGACCCACACCAGTCGACTAACACCCAGGTACCTATTTGCTGCTAGGTGAACAGGACAACAGGTGTAAGGAAAAGTGTCGAAATGTTTCCACCCGCCGGGAATCGAACCCGGGCCCTCCGTGTGTGAAGCGGGAGCTTTAGTAGGTAGGTGGCTGGTAGGTAGTAATGGTGGTGGGGGTAGGTAGTAATGGTGGTGGAGGTTGTAGTAACAGTGGTGGAGGTATGTAGTAATGGTGGAGGTAGGTAGTAATGGTGGTGGAGGTACGTAGTAATGGTGGTGGAGGTTGTAGTAACAGTGGTGGAGGTATGTAGTAATGGTGGAGGTAGGTAGTAATGATGGTGAAGGTAGGTAGTAATGATGGTGGATGTTGTAGTAACAGTGGTGGAGGTAGGTAGTAATGGTGGTGGATGTTGTAGTAACAGTGGTGGAGGTTGTAGTAACAGTGGTGGAGGTAGGTAGTAATGGTGGTGGAGATAGGTAGTAATGGTGGTGGAGGTAGATAGTTATAGTGGTGGAAGCGGAAAGTAATGGTGTTGAAGGTAGGTAGTAATGGTGGTGGATGTTGTAGTAACAGTGGTGGAGGTAGGTAGTAATGGTGGTGGATGTTGTAGTAACAGTGGTGGAGGTAGGTAGTAATGGTGGTGGAGGTTGTAGTAACAGTGGTGGAGGTTGTAGTAACAGTGGTGGAGGTAGGTAGTAATGGTGGTGGAGGTGGGTAGTAATGGAGGTGGGTAGTAATGATGGTGGACGTACGTAGTAATGGTGGTGGAGGTGGGTAGTAATGGTGGTGCAGGTGGGTAGTAATAGTGTTTAGGTGGGCAGTAATGGTGGTGAAGGTGGATAGTAATGGAAGTGGGTAGTAATGGTGGACGTAGGCAGTAATGGTGTTGAAGGTGGGTAGTAATGGTGGTGAAGGTGGGTAGTAATGGTGGGGGAGGTGGGTAGTAATAGTGGTGGAGGTAGGTATTAATGGTGGTGAAGGTGGATAGTAATGGTGTTGAAGGTGGGTAGTAATAGTGGTGGAGGTAGGCAGTAATGGTGTTGAAGGTAGGTAATAGTGGTGATGAAGGTGGGTAGTAGTGGTGATGAAGGTGGGTAGTAATAGTGGTGGAGGTAGGCAGTAATGGTCAATTACTGGGAGCGCTTGAGGTTCCTGAACCTGTATTCCCTGGAACGCAGTAGGGAGAGATACATGATTATTTACACCTGGAAAATCCTAAAGGGACTAGTACCGAACTTGCACACGAAAATCACTCACTACGAAAGCAAAAGACTTGGCAGACGATGCAACATCCCCCCAATGAAAAGCAGGGATGTCACTAGCACGTTAAGAGACCATACAATAAGTGTCAGGGGCCCGAGACTGTTCAACTGCCTCCCAGCATACATAAGGGGGATTACCAACAGACCCCTGGCAGTCTTCAAGCTGGCACTGGACAAGCACCTAGTCGGTTCCTGATCAGCCGGGCTGTGGCTCGTACGTTGGTTTGCGTGCAGCCAGCAGTAACAGCCTGGTTGATCAGGCTCTGATCCACCAGGAGGCCTGGTCACAGACCGGGCCGAAGGGGGCGTTGACCCCCGGAACTCTCTCCAGGTAAGCTCCAGGTAATGGTGGTGAAGGTGGGTAGTAATAGTGGTGGAGGTAGGCAGTAATGGTGTTGAAGGTGGGTAGTAGTGGTGGTGAAGGTGGGTAGTAATAGTGGTGGAGGTAGGCAGTAATGGTGCTGAAGGTGGGTAGTAATAGTGGTGGAGGTAGGCAGTAATGGTGGTGAAGGTGGGTAGTAATGGTGTTGAAGGTAGGTACTAATGGTGGTGAAGTGCGTAGTAATGGTGGTACAGGTGAGAGTGACACTGTATGGTCAAGTCTAGTTATACCTGCTGCTCCTGTTCACCTAGCAGTCAGTAAACCTAGGAGTCAGATGGATGCTGTGTGTCGCATCTGAAGAAAGGATTAAAAAAATCTCAACGAAAACAAGCCACACTCGACTTTCTTAAGAAATTAATCCTCCGGAAGTAGTAGCCGGAATACTGTAGGCGCTCCCTTTACAGGCGACGGAAAAGAATAACAGAGCGGCTAAAAGAGGTCAATATATCTGAAATGCGTAGGGAGACACTGGTCAGAGAAATAGCAAGCATCGAACTTAAGCTAAAAGAATCCTTTAGGAGTCAGGAATCGCGGGAAGAACTAAAAGCCATAAATGAAATCGAAAGAAACCCAAAGTATTTCTTCTCCTATGCCAAATCAAAATCGAGAACAACGTCCAGTATTGGGCCCCTACTTAAACAAGATGGGTCCTACACAGATGACAGCAAGGAAATGAGTGAGCTACTCAAGTCCCAATATGACTCAGTTTTTAGCAAGCCGCTAACCAGACTGAGAGTCGAAGATCAAAATGAATTTTTTATGAGAGAGCCACAAAATTTGATTAACACAAGCCTATCCGATGTTATCCTGACGCCAAATGACTTCGAACAGGCGATAAATGACATGCCCATGCACTCTGCCCCAGGGCCAGACTCATGGAACTCTGTGTTCATCAAGAACTGCAAGAAGCCCCTATCACGAGCCTTTTCCATCCTATGGAGAGGGAGCATGGACACGGGGGTCGTCCCACAATTACTAAAAACAACAGACATAGCCCCACTCCACAAAGGGGGCAGTAAAGCAACAGCAAAGAACTACAGACCAATAGCACTAACATCCCATATCATAAAAATCTTTGAAAGGGTCCTAAGAAGCAAGATCACCACGCATCTAGAAACCCATCAGTTACACAACCCAGGGCAACATGGGTTTTAGAACAGGTCGCTCCTGTCTGTCTCAACTATTGGACCACTACGACAAGGTCCTAAATGCACTAGAAGACAAAAAGAATGCAGATGTAATATATACAGACTTTGCAAAAGCCTTCGACAAGTGTGACCATGGCGTAATAGCGCACAAAATGCGTGCTAAAGGAATAACAGGAAAAGTCGGTCGATGGATCTATAATTTCCTCACTAACAGAACACAGAGAGTAGTCGTCAACAGAGTAAAGTCCGAGGCAGCTACGGTGAAAAGCTCTGTTCCACAAGGCACAGTACTCGCTCCCATCTTGTTCCTCATCCTTATATCCGACATAGACAAGGATGTCAGCCACAGCACCGTGTCTTCCTTTGCAGATGACACACGAATCTGCATGACAGTGTCTTCCATTGCAGACACTGCAAAGCTCCAGGCAGACATCAACCAAATCTTTCAGTGGGCTGCAGAAAACAATATGAAGTTCAACGATGAGAAATTTCAATTACTCAGATATGGTAAACATGAGGAAATTAAATCTTCATCAGAGTACAAAACAAATTCTGGCCACAAAATAGAGCGAAACACCAACGTCAAAGACCTGGGAGTGATCATGTCGGAGGATCTCACCTTCAAGGACCATAACATTGTATCAATCGCATCTGCTAGAAAAATGACAGGATGGATAATGAGAACCTTCAAAACTAGGGAGGCCAAGCCCATGATGACACTCTTCAGGTCACTTGTTCTATCTAGGCTGGAATATTGCTGCACACTAACAGCACCTTTCAAGGCAGGTGAAATTGCTGACCTAGAAAATGTACAGAGAACCTTCACGGCGCGCATAACGGAGATAAAACACCTCAATTATTGGGAGCGCTTGAGGTTCCTAAACCTGTATTCCCTGGAACGCAGGCGGGAGAGATACATGATTATATACACCTGGAAAATCCTAGAGGGACTAGTACCGAACTTGCACACGAAAATCACTCATTACGAAAGCAAAAGACTTGGCAGACGATGCACCATCCCCCCAATGAAAAGCAGGGGTATCACTAGCACGTTAAGAGACCATACAATAAGTGTCAGGGGCCCGAGACTGTTCAACTGCCTCCCAGCATACATAAGGGGGATTACCAACAGACCCCTGGCAGTCTTCAAGCTGGCACTGGACAAGCACCTAAAGTCGGTTCCTGACCAGCCGGGCTGTGGCTCGTACGTTGGTTTGCGTGCAGCCAGGAGCAACAGCCTGGTTGATCAGGCTCTGATCCACCAGGAGGCCTGGTCACAGACCGGGCCGCGGGGGCGTTGACCCCCGGAACTCTCTCCAGGTAAACTCCAGGGACATTTTTCCTTGCATCTTGGAGGATGGATGAAGTAGAATATTAAGAAAGTATGGATAACAGCTCTTTCCTTACTTTCTATTGGGCTCTCTTAGGTTATATTCTGCATTATTTACTAAACTTATTATAAGAGATTAAAAATATGTACGAGGCCTAAATAAAAAGTTTCCCCTCAAGGGACATGTTTAAACTAGTATACCATTATTATCGGGTGCAGTATCCATTTTCTGTGGCTCTTCCCCGTTCTCTCTATTTTTTGCACTAACTCGCCTAAAACGGGAAGACCCTTGTTATAAGATAAGATTTCGTTCGGATTTTTAATCCCGGAGGGTTAGCCACCCAGGATAACCCAAGAAAGTCAGTGCGTCATCGAGGACTGTCTAACTTATTTCCATTGGGGTCCTTAATCTTGTCCCCCAGGATGCGACCCACACCAGTCGACTAACACCCAGGTACCTATTTGCTGCTAGGTGAACAGGACAACAGGTGTAAGGAAACGTGTCGAAATGTTTCCACCCGCCGGGAATCGAACCCGGGCCCTCCGTGTGTGAAGCGGGAGCTTTAGCCACTAGGCCACCGGGCCAATAATAATAATAATAATAATAATAATAATAATAATAATAATAATAATAATAATAATAATAATAATAATAATAAAATAATAATAATAATAATAAATAATAATAATAATAATAATAATAATAATAATAATAATAATATACTTCTACAAGCACATTTACAATGTATACAGGTCTAGGTGACATCAATAACATACTACTATATAAAAAGCCAGTTGTTATGAAGAGCATTTCGGTCCAATTAGGTCAATTTTGTCCCGGGAGTGAGTAACCTGGAGTTTACCTGGAGAGTTTCGGGGGTCAACGCCCCCGCGGCCCGGTCTGTGACCAGGCCTCCTGGTGGATCAGAGCCTGATCAACCAGGCTGTTACTGCTGGCTGCACGCAAACCAACGTACGAGCCACAGCCCGGCTGGTCAGGAACCGACTTTAGGTGCTTGTCCAGTGCCAGCTTGAAGACTGCCAGGAGTCTGTTGGTAATCCCCCTTATGTATGCTGGGAGGCAGTTGAACAGTCTCGGGCCCCTGACACTTATTGTATGGTCTCTTAACGTGCTAGTGACACCCCTGCTTTTCACTGGGGGGATGTTGCATCGTCTGCCAAGTCTTTTGCTTTCGTAGTGAGTGATTTTCGTGTGCAAGTTCGGTACTAGTCCCTCTAGGATTTTCCAGGTGTATATAATCATGTATCTCTCCCTCCTGCGTTCCAGGGAATACAGGTTTAGGAACCTCAAGCGCTCCCAGTAATTGAGGTGTTTTATCTCCGTTATGCGCGCCGTGAAGGTTCTCTGTACATTTTCTAGGTCAGCAATTTCACCTGCCTTGAAAGGTGCTGTTAGTTTGCAGCAATATTCCAGCCTAGATAGGAACAAGTGACCTGAAGAGTGTCATCATGGGCTTGGCCTCCCTAGTTTTGAAGGTTCTCATTATCCATCCTGTCATTTTTCTAGCAGATGCGATTGATACAATGTTATGGTCCTTGAAGGTGAGATCCTCCGACATGATCACTCCCAGGTCTTTGACGTTGGTGTTTCGCTCTATTTTGTGGCCAGAACTTGTTTTGTACTCTGATGAAGATTTAATTTCCTCGTGTTTACCATATCTGAGTAATTGAAATTTCTCATCGTTGAACTTCATATTGTTTTCTGCAGCCCACTGAAAGATTTGGTTGATGTCCGCCTGGAGCCTTGCAGTGTCTGCAATGGAAGACACTGTCATGCAGATTCGGGTGTCATCTGCAAAGGAAGACACGGTGCTGTGGCTGACATCCTTGTCTATGTCGGATATGAGGATGAGGAACAAGATGGGAGCGAGTACTGTGCCTTGTGGAACAGAGCTTTTCACCGTAGCTGCCTCGGACTTTACTCTGTTGACGACTACTCTCTGTGTTCTGTTAGTGAGGAAATTATAGATCCATCGACCGACTTTTCCTGTTATTCCTTTAGCACGCATTTTGTGCGCTATTACGCCATGGTCACACTTGTCGAAGGCTTTTGCAAAGTCTATATATATTACATCTGCATTCTTTTTGTCTTCTAGTGCATTTAGGACCTTGTCGTAGTGATCCAATAGTTGAGACAGACAGGAGCGACCTGTTCTAAACCCATGTTGCCCTGGGTTGTGTAACTGATGGGTTTCTAGATGGGTGGTGATCTTGCTTCTTAGGACCCTTTCAAAGATTTTTATGATATGGGATGTTAGTGCTATTGGTCTGTAGTTCTTTGTGGAGTGGGGCTATGTCTGTTGTTTTTAGTAACTGTGGCACGACCCCCGTGTCCATGCTCCCTCTCCATAGGATGGAAAAGGCTCGTGATAGGGGCTTCTTGCAGTTCTTGATGAACACGGAGTTCCATAAGTCTGGCCCTGGGGCAGAGTGCATGGGCATGTCATTTATCGCCTGTTCGAAGTCATTTGGCGTCAGGATAACATCGGATAGGCTTGTGTTAAGCAAATTTTGTGGCTCTCTCATAAAAAATTCATTTTGATCTTCGACTCTCAGTCTGGTTAGCGGCTTGCTAAAAACTGAGTCATATTGGGACTTGAGTAGCTCACTCATTTCCTTGCTGTCATCTGTGTAGGACCCATCTTGTTTAAGTAGGGACCCAATACTGGACGTTGTTCTCGACTTTGATTTGGCATAGGAGAAGAAATACTTTGGGTTTCTTTCGATTTCATTTATGGCTTTTAGTTCTTCCCGCGATTCCTGACTCCTATAAGATTCCTTTAGCTTGAGTTCGATGCTTGCTATTTCTCTGACCAGTGTCTCCCTACGCATTTCAGATATATTGACCTCTTTTAGCCGCTCTGTTATTCTTTTCCATCGCCTGTAAAAGGAGCGCCTGTCTCTTTCTATTTTACATCTACTCCTCCTTTTCCTTAGAGGAATAAGCCTTGTGCATACATCGAGTGCCACCAAGTTAATCTGTTCTAGGCATAAGTTGGGGTCTGTGTTGCTTAGTATATCTTCCCAGCTTATATCGGTTAGGACTTGGTTTACTTGGTCCCACTTTATGTTTTTGTTATTGAAGTTGAATTTGGTGAATGCTCCCTCGTGACTAGTCTCATTATGTCGGTCTGGGGCTCCACGCATAAATGTCTGAACCTCAATTATGTTGTGATCTGAGTATATTGTTTTTGATATGGTGACATTTCTTATCAGATCATCATTGTTAGTGAAGATGAGGTCTAGTGTATTCTCCAGTCTAGTAGGCTCTATTATTTGCTGGTTTAAATTGAATTTTGTGCAGAGATTTAAAAGCTCGTGTGAGTGTGAGTTTTCATCAGAGCTGCCTCCTGGTGTTATTACTGCAACAATATTATTTGCTATATTCCTCCATTTTAGGTGCCTTAAGTTGAAATCCCCCAGGAGCAAGATGTTGGGTGCAGGAGCTGGAAGATTTTCCAGACAGTGGTCAATTTTTAACAGCTGTTCCTGAATTGCTGGGATGTTGCATCCGGAGGCTTGTAGACTACCACAATGACTAGGTTTTGGTTCTCGACCTTTACTGCTAAAAACTTCCACTACATCATTTGAGGCATTAAGCAGTTCTGTGCAAACAAGTGACTCTGCAATGTACAGGCCAACCCCCCCCCCTTTTGCCTGTTCACTCTGTCACATCTGTATAGGTTGTAACCTGGGATCCATATTTCGTTGTCCAAGTGATCCTTTATGTGGGTCTCAGTGAAAGCCGCGAACATTGCCTTTGCCTCTGCAAGCAGTCCACGGATGAAAGGTATTTTGTTGTTTGTTGCTGGCTTTAGACCCTGTATATTTGCAAAGAAGAATGTCATCGGACTGGTGGTATTGTTGGTACTGGGGGGGATTTTTTTTCCGGCATTAGTATCTGTATCTGTTGGTTTGGAGTGGAGGCCATCGACTGTGGTTCCACCCCAGGAATGACTGGATTTGGTGTACGATTTCTGCCATTTCCTGCCAGTTTTTTTTTTTCCTTCCTGGCACTAAAAAACCTCTCCCTCTTGAGTGGCTGTGGCTACCCAGGTTTTTCCATGGCCTGGATGTTTTGTATCTTTTTGTCCCCTTTAGATGATGTGCCTGGCAATTTAAGTTATAGCACAGTCTTTCCTGTACTGAAGAGGTACACAGTTCAGGGAGAAAAAGCTTACAGGAAGGGAGTTTGCATTTTCCTGTTGTCATATGGGCATGGCATTTTCTAGGGTGGTCATAGTTGCACGTCCCGTCTGTTTTTCCAGTTAGTTAGTTTATTCAAGTATACACAAATACAGTTACATAGAATTACCATACATAGCAGCATATGTGTAGAGAACCTAGGATAACCCCAAAAAGTCAGACAGTGACTTATTTCCACTGGGGTCCTTTTACCCTATTATTATAATGTAAAGGTTATAATATTTTCTTATTCTATAATGAAGATAACATCTTATTATCATACTAAAAAGACTATCTACAATACGAGGGTCATTAAGACTATCTACAATACGAGGGTCATTAAGACTATCTACAATACGAGGGTCATTACTAGGAATAAGGTAAAATTTACACGTATGTTAGCTAAAAAATAGAAAATCATTCCCCTCCCTTTCTTTAGCTACATTCATCAGACACCTTTTGGCACTCTTCTTGAACTGGTTCATGCTATGACTGCCTTTGACATGTGCGGGTAGATTGTTCCATTCCTTTATTGTTGTACAATAAAAGGTGTTTGAAGACTGGCCAATGACTGTGGCTACTACAAAGTTGTGCTCTCTCCCCCTGGTACTTTAATTGCTTTGGTTCCCAACCTTGACAAAATTGACAGCAAGATATTCTGGACACTGTTTGTGAGCAATTTTATAAACATGATTTAGCTTCAGTTGTTTTACTCTGTCTTCAACATTCAGCATATCCAACTGCTGTAATTCATTCTGGCCTACATGTTCTCTTGGTCCCAGCCCCAGGATGAATCTTACGATTTTGTTCTGGGTGATTTGCAGTCTATCTCAGTTTTTTGTCAAGGCAGAGTACCATGAAGAGCAAGCGTAATCCATATGGCATTGTATAAGGGCTAGACATAGGGTCCTGCGAGCCTCAGTAGGTAGACACTGTGCTTGTCTATACAGGAACTTCAGTCTGGCATTCGCTTTCTTTACTACACTGTTCCCTATGCGATTCACCACTACTTGGAAAAGACCCGGGCCGGGAGAATACCGGCGAAAAAAAAAAAAGATGCGATTCACAGCAGTGGGCTGACACCCAGGTACCTATTTTACTGATGGATGAACATAGACAACCGGTGTAAGGAAACACGCCCAATGTTTCAACCATCGCCGGGAATCGAACCCAAACATAAGTGTGAAGCGAGAGCTTTTGCCACCAGACCATGGGCCACTGTTGAAGTTTGAAGTACTGCATTGTTTCATTTTTCCCAGAGTATGCCTGCCAATTAGCAAGGACTCATTTAAAATTAAGTCCTTTTTAAAATTTTCTCTTATACATTTAAAGATATATATTTTTCTCTTTTATATTAATGTAAAAATTAATAATTTTCTACCAAAAGAACCTTAGAAAACTTACCTAACCTTATTATATCAAGCGCAACTTAATTTATCCTACTCCAACTAAATATATTTTAGATCAGTTTACAATAATTTAATAATAAACACAGTGAAATATATATTTTTCATTAGGTTCAGAAAGATTTTTGCTAAATTATTGCATACACAAATTTTCGCTTGCCTTATTCGGCAAGAAGAGCATTGCTATTTAAGCCAAAAATCACAAGTTTTACCTATTCGGCACGACATAGCTCTCATTCACTGTTCTGAGGAGTCTAAAATGGTGTATACCTGGGGTTTCGGGGATCAACGCCCCCGCGGCCCGGTCTGTGACCAGGCCTGGCGGTGAGTCAGGGCCTGATCAACCAGGCTGTTACTGCTGGTCGCCTGTAAACCGACGTACGAACCACCGTGTGTCCCCACATAACTCTTGATTCAAGAACAATTCTGCCTAGAGCAGCTGCCATTACGAAATATTCTCCATTCCCAGGGTGTAATCCTGTTAGTGATGGTGGAGCAAGCTTCAGTTACAACCTAAATTCACTTCAACTACTTTCGTGCATAACCTTTTTGTATTATAATTCGGTATGTAATACGGGTCAATATTTCCTAGTAAAAACTAAGTGATCAACAACCGTTTTCTACTTGCCTAACACTAGACCCAAGTTATTACAGCACCTACTTACCTAATGGCGTTGCGTCCTTCTGTCAAAATGCTGAACTTAATACAACGTATATTCATACTTATACTCGACCTTTTCTAATGATAGTTACTTTCTAATGATACGTAAACATGCACTCTAAACAGATAAACATAACGTGTAAAAACATAAGTGACAATTCCGCCAAATGTAAATTAAACACAGGCAACCCACATACAAAAAAAAAAAAAATTAGTGCGGTCTATTAACACATTTAAAATGTAGTATAAAAATAGTGTTTGTGCCAGTTAATCCAACAAGTCGCCAATTATCCACGGTAAGCAGTAATACTGTTGACACATAGTCTGTACAGCCCCATATAACTAGGCTCCTACGGAACGCAGGAACTCTCCCACATAACTAGGCTCCTACGGAACGCAGGAACTCTCCCACATAACTAGGCTCCTACGGAACGTAGGAACTCTCCCACATACCTAGGCTCCTATGGAATTTAGGAACACTCCCATATAACTAGACTCCTAAGGAACGTAGGACCACCACCTTATAACTAGGCTCCTACGGAACGTAGGAACACCCTTACATAACTAGGTTCCTACGGAGCGTAGGAACCTCATATAACTAGGCTCCTACGGAGTCTAGGAACACCCCCACATAACTAGGTTTCTACGGAATGTAGGAACACCCCCACATAATTAAGTTCCTTCGGAACGTAGGAACGCTCATACAACTAGGCTCCTACGAAACGTAGGAGCTAAGAAAAAATAACGGTTTTAAACACTCATAACTTTGACCTTCAATGAAGGAATGGGTTGCCTTGATGCTAGTGAGGAGGGGGTGTATTGCTCCAAGGAACTGGAGATACCCTCTCCTTCCTTGGATCAAAGCAGCTTGCCTCTCAATCACTAAGCGCTGCAGGATCTCTGAGGGTGTGGCACCTCTCACAATAAACGCTTAATAAACAACAAAGTTATTATCTATATTCACACCTATATACATCAATATTCTGATTGTTGTGTGTTGCAGCCGTGCACGGCACATCAATAACTACAGCCGTCCACGTCAACAACTACAGCCGTTCACGTCACCAACACTGACTACAGCCGTACACGGCACCAACACCAACTACAGCCGTGCACGTCACCAACACCGACTACAGCCGTGCACGTCACCAGCAGCGACTACAGCCGTGCACGTCAACAGCAGCGACTACAGTCGTGCACGTCACCAGCAGCGACTACAGCCGTGCACGTCACCAGCAGCGACTACAGTCGTGCACGTCACCAGCAGCGACTACAGCCGTGCACGTCACCAGCAGCGACTACAGCCGTGCACGTCACCAGCAGCGACTACAGCCGTGCACGTCACCAGCAGCGACTACAGCCGTGCACACCAATTACAGTCGTGCATGGCACCAACACCGACTACAGTCGTGCACGGCACCAACAACTACAGCCGTGCACGTCACCAACAGCGACTACAGCCGTGCACACCAATTACAGTCGTGCATGGCACCAACACCGACTACAGCCATGCACGACACCAACAACTACAGCCGTGCACGTTACCAACACGTCAATTACAACTCTTAACAGACACCTGGGTACGCTAGGGTATCCCAGACTCACAACACGACACAATACTCGATCAATTATATAACCTAAATATTCAACTTGATATTCCCATGCCACCTTTAACAACAAAACTCATATAATGCACTAGTCTGTCAGGCTGAAATTGACAAAAATATAGACACATCGTCATGAAATAAAAGATTATCGTATTTCCAAACATGAAAATCTGGCAGTCTTGTCACTCGGGAGACGGGCAAGAGTGCATGTTAAATATTAAGCTAGATTTTTCTGTTTAAATACTATCAGAAATAAAAATAAACACATTAATGAAAAAAATGTATATTAAAAGTTGATTAACTAAAGATATTTAAATATATATACATATACATGTAAAGCGCTTTGTAAACAATTCTGTTATTATCGTTCGTATTTTTTTATTCTGGCAAGAACAGGACGAATTTAAGCCAATAAATTTACGAGTATATGTCAGACAGGAGTCCAAGGGAGGGATGTAGCTCTTATACTATAAAATAAATTATTCAACATGCATTATATACAAGAATTATTAAAAAAAATATCCAGGTATTTATGCAGCACTCACTCATAAATGTTCCAGAAATTCAAGCGAGATACCGTACTCTACCTTTCTTTTAGGTTAGGCGGAATATTGCCAGGTTTACCTGGAGTTTACCTGGAGAGGGTTTCGGAGGGTCAACGCCCCCGCGGCCCGGTCTGAGACCAGGCCTCAGGTTAGACGGAATCTTGCCAGGTTAGACGGAATTTGTGCAGGTTAGGTGGAATCTTTCTTAGACGGAATCTTGTGCAGGTTAGACAGAATCTTGCCAGGATAGACGGAATCTTGTGCAGGTTAGACAGAATCTTGCCAGGATAGACGGAATCTTGTGCAGGTTAGACGGAATCTTGTCAGGATAGACGGAATCTTGTGCAGGTTAGACGGAATCTTGTCAGGATAGACGGAATCTTGTGCAGGTTAGACGGAATCATGTCAGGATAGACGGAATCTTGTGCAGGTTAGACGGAATCTTGCCAGGATAGACGGAATCTTGTGCAGGTTAGACGGAATCTTGCCAGGATAGACGGAATCTTGTGCAGGTTAGACAGAATCTTGCCAGGATAGACGGAATCTTGTGCAGGTTAGACGGAATCTTGTCAGGATAGACGGAATCTTGTGAAGGTTAGACGGAATCTTGTCAGGATAGACGGAATCTTGTGCAGGTTAGACGGAATCTTGTCAGGATAGACGGAATCTTGTGCAGGTTAGACGGAATCTTGCCAGGATAGACGGAATCTTGTGCAGGTTAGACGGAATCTTGCCAGGATAGACGGAATCTTGTGCAGGTTAGACGGAATCTTGTCAGGATAGACGGAATCTTGTGCAGGTTAGACGGAATCTTGTCAGGATAAACGGAATCTTGTGCAGGTTAGACAGAATCTTGTCAGGATAGACGGAATCTTGTGCAGGTTAGACGGAATCTTATCAGGATAGACGGAATCTTGTGCGGAATCTTGCCAGGATAGACGGAATCTTGTGCAGGTTAGACGGAATCTTGTCAAGATAGACGGAATCTTGTACAGGCTGTATAATATTAAAGATACAAAAACACCATAAGTATTCTACAAACTGCACACTGTCTCATTCATTAAAAACACTATAAACACCCATAACATGTTCCAGGCATAACTGTCTTACATGCTGGATTAATTAACCTCGACCCCAATACCGCTCAAAAATGTGCTAATCAACAATAACTACCATCTTGTTATCTCATCTAACCTGTTTGTTAAAGCGCTGTATGACCCTTCAACGCTTAGTTATGATTATAATAAGAAATATTTGTTAAATTACATGCTAAATGAAGGCAAATGGGTAGCCACATTTCACCTATGTACTATATTGTAAAAAAATTCATCCCTAAAATAAGGACTAAGGCAGATTTAGTAAATCGGCAGAGTGTATATATAGCCTCTTGTTTTAGCTATCATACCAGCTTTCTAGCCATATGAATAAACATGAAAATTAAAACAAATTTCACTAAGTGGTGCCCCGGACAATACAGGAAGTCCCGGGAAATGATAAGATATTTGTTAAGAGTTCTCAACAAGTAGAAAACAACCTTCATAACTTAAGTCCTATGCCGCTTTTAATTACAAAGTTTCGTATAATGCACTAACTACACTGTCACGCTGAAATTGTCAAAAAAAAGCCACATCGTAACGAAATCCTTTTCCAAGGTAGCTAATGGATATATACAATGCAATGTATGTACTGTTTTATCTTCTTTTCTTTTAATAGGCTGATAATTAGCAAGAAGATCGACAGATCTGAAACAGAGGGGAATATCAGTGGAAGATTATGTCAGCCATTTTTAATTCAATCTTCAGTTGTGCATAATAATATTAGCTCATTCAAAGGCAGAATGGTACAGAATTTTAATTCTCGTATCTCACCACTTGTCGCCTTTATCTTATTGTTAGGATTTTTAACCTGGAGGGTTAGCCACCCAGTATAATTCCCAAGAAAGTCAGTGCATCATTGAGGACTGTCTTATTTCCATTGTGGTCCTTTAATCTTATTCCCCAGGATGCGACCCACACCAGTCGACTAACACCCAGGTACCTACTTACTGCTAGGTGAACAAGGACAGAAGGTATAAAGAAACATGCCCGTTTCCACCCATGCCGGGCACTGAACCACGTACCCTTAGTGTGAGCGGAGTGCGTTATCAACAGCCACATAAGATATCCTGAGACTTTTCAACCCGGGATAGGGAGTGACATTATTATAATCTTATAATCACAAAGAAGCGCTAAACCACAAGGGCATAGGGAGTGACAGCCACCCAAGACAACACGAGAAAGTCAGTGCGTCATCGAGGACTGCCTTGTCTTATTTTCATTGTAGTCCTTCAGTATTGCCCCCCCAAGATGCCACCCACACCATTTACACGTAACTAATATTCCTAAATAAGAGCATACTCACCAAATCGTCGACAAGAACACAGATCACGAAAAAATCGAGCACAAGAATCACTTCAAAAACTGAACACCGGATCAGCTGAGTTTCAGCTGACTCGTCGTCTGCCCTCGACCACTCAGATTTATTGATTTAACGCCATACGAATGGAAAAAGCTTTAAAATATAGCTTTATGCGCTTTTTCACTTTCTCTGGGAAATTCTATATACACATCTGCCCTCTTTCCTTGTTAATTGAATGAGTATGAAGCGTAATTAGGCAGAAAATACAGCTTGGTGATCCAGGAACGTGTGTTCAAGGTCGGTTGGCGGGCGATCTCGTTTTCTATGAATTTTAAGGCACTAACTTGCCTGTAAGTCTGCTGTTGTTGTTGTTGTTGTGTTTGTTGCTGCTGTTGTTGTTGCTGCTGCTGTTGTTTGTTGTTGCTGCTGCTGCTGTTGTTGCTGCTGCTGTTGTTTGTTGCTGTTGTTGTTGCTGCTGTTGTTGCTGCTGCTGTTGTTTGTTGCTGCTGTTGTTGCTGCTGCTGTTGTTTGTTGCTGCTGTTGTTGCTGCTGCTGCTGTTGTTTGTTGTTGCTGCTGCTGCTGTTGTGTTGTTGCTGTTGTTTTGTTGCTGCTGTTGTTTGTTGCTGTGCTGTTGTTTTGTTGTTGTGTGCTGCTGTTGTTTGTTGCTGTTGTTTGTTGCTGCTGTGTTGTTGCTGCTGTGTTTGTGTTTGTTTGCTGTTGTTGTTGCTGCGTGTTGTTTGTTGTTGTTGCTGCTTTTGTTTGTTGCTGTTGTTTGTTGTACTGTTGTTGCTGCTGCTGTTATTTTTTTTTTTGTTATGCTGTTGTTTGTTGTTTTTGTTGCTTGTGTTGTTCTCTGCTGTTTTGTTGCTTGTTCACTTGGTGATTTTTCTTGCATTTGTAATGGTTATATAGGTAGCTTTATTATTTTTATTTTTATTTTTTTTGTTTTTTTTATGTATGTTTTTTTTGGTTTGTTGTGGAGTTGTAGCTTCTCTTTGTTTGTTCAGCTTTTTTGCTCGTTGTGACACTTTAAGGCTGTTTATTTGTTCTCTAAAGTTGTGTGCTAAATCTGTTGGTTGTTGCTGCTGTTGTTGCTGCGTGTTGTTTGGAGTAGTGTGTTTGTTGTGCTGTTGTTTGTTCGTTGTTGCTGCTTTTATTTGTTGCTGTTGTTATTACTGTGTTGTGCTGCTGTTATTTTATTTTTGTTAATGCTGTTGTTTGTTGTTTTTGTTGCTTGTTGTTGTTACTTCTGCTGCTTTTGTTCTTGTTCAACCTTGGATGAACTTTTTCAATTGCATTTGTAAAAAAATGAGTTATATAGAGTAGCTTTATCATTATTATTATTATTATTATTATTATTATTATTATTATTATTTATTATTATTATTATTATTATTATTATTTATTGGTTCGGTTAAAGGGGAGGATATGTCAACTTCCTTGGATCAAGAGCCTTCACCGACGGGAACAACTTGATAAAAGAGCTGTTTCAAATTGTATTCACACAAAAAAGGCGAGGCGCTAAAACCGTAGGGGGTCACGCGCAGCGCCCAGAGGGGGTTGGAAAGTAATGAGATTTGATCCAAAAAAGGAGAGGGTAGGTAGCTCTTATTTCCTTGATCAAGAACCCTTCATCAGGTTTGATACCAGAGGAAGCTGGCTCTAATTCCTGGGATCATGAGCCTTTCATCAGCATCATGAGATTCATCCTTGAAGATATGGTAGGTAATCAGGTTTGATACGAGAGGAAGCTGGCTTTGATTCCTGGGATCAAGAGCACTGTCAATATTTTATCGTCTAATTTATGACCTTTGTGGAAAATACTGTATATATTTTCCAGAAATTCAGTATTTATATGTAAATAGATGTCCATACTGTATTTAATAATATTTGTCATAGAAAACGGAAAGCCTACGTCTGCGCAGGAGACTCGCCATCTTGGTTTTGAATTTTGTACAAACGTTGGTGTAATGGGAAGAATTTTTCGTGCTCTAAAGGTTAAATTTGTGTTGACACCTCTCAAATAGGAGGCGAAATTGGTGGATGTGCATTCCTGCATAACTTGAGATATCAGACGACTGGACAAGACAGCTCCAGGAACCTCAGATAAGCTCTCTAGATTTGTGTGTAATTCTGGCCAGCATTATTTTCATAGATTTAGTTAGTGAGGTTTTCTGAGTATGATACACATTAATCTCCAGTCAAATTGGTGAGTGATATTAAGATATATTTTCTTTCTGTTATGTAATTGTGTATATCTATATTATTCTTTAATTTTTAATATACAGTCCACAAATTTATATATTTACCAGTATTCCTGGTGTATGTATATTTCATTTAATTAATAGGTCCAGAGCAACTTGTGGATATGACAGTGGTAGGTATCGAAGGGGGACATTTTTTGCGACCTAGGTGTCCCAAATTTCTACTTGTCTATGTAACTCTGACAAATAATAATTATCTTTGTTATCATTTTCTGTTATGTATATAATGAGTTACATTCAGATAAATGCAATTTTCCACGACCTTGATATCCTAAACAGAGAGGTTCCTTGATGCCAGATTGGGCTTTTCATCCAAGGAATTGGACCTGACTTCCCTCGCATCGAACCTAAATGCTTCTAATTTCCCCAGGTGACATGGCCCCTACAGGTTTAGGTTTTCCCCCATAAATATATAGGTAATAATATAATTAATGTCTGTTGTAGCCTCTCATTATGGTCTCTACACTTAACTCATCAATATTATATTTCATCATTCATCTATTGCTCTATTAAGAAAGTAAGTTTATTTAGGTACAGGTACACGTAAGTACAATTATCATACGTAGTGTAATTATCATGGGGAGCGCTAAACCCACAGGGATGATGCATCACCTGTGGGGAGGGGGGGTGGAAGGCATTCAAGCTCAATTTAGGGAACTAGAGAACAGATCCAATTCCCTAGATCAACACGTAAATTACGTAGGATAACCCAAACTTATCCAAGTATTCTTGTAGGGATTTAGTAAGTTTTAGGTAACCACAAAGGAATAGCTTTTAGTGGTTGCCAGAATTTTTTGTTCTCTTTTTCCTCTGATTTTTTTTAACTTAAGAAAACGTCATTGAATCGAAGAGAGACTCATGCAAATATTGGCATGTACAGGTGCCATCTGGTCATTGTTATTTAGACCGACCTTCGTTTCTGTGTGATAACTTTTAATGGGTCTTCTGATCGACTTTAAAATGTAGTCTTTTTCCATGAAATAACTTGTATGCCTCTTCCGAACAGCTTCAATTCTTAAAGACTTGTGTATCTTTCAGATTATTATTATTATAATCAAGGGGGAAGCGCTAAACCCGGAGGATTATACAGCGCCTGGGGGGGGATGTGATTTTAGGCATTCAGCTTAATTTCGGGAACTGGAAGCACAGATCCAATTCCCTAAATCAAGAGCCCCTCACCAACATCAAGGAACCTTCCTTGAGGGGTGTATCTTTCAGAAAGAATGGTACTATACCCAAAAATGCTTTTGTAAATGCACACCTATTAATTTTCAAAGATAGTTAATTAACTTGAACTGTTGAATTCCAAGCAACAATTTCAGTGATGATGGGTATTTGGCAGAGAAAGTTTTACACTGATTTTAGGCTGTGTGCTGTAATGTGTTATTTTTTTAAGCAAATTAGTATTCATACAGTAACTAGAGAATGCTTCTTTTGATTCATTTAAAATTTTCCAAGCTGATATTTAACTCATTAGAAACATGCTGCTCTCTGTACTGCTCCTTTTGTATACAATGAGGTAGATTATTATCATTATAATCAAAAAGAAGCGCTAAGCCAACAATGAGGTAGAAGGGGCTGGGGTTATGGGATATAGGGATAGCTTTCTTGGAATAAGTTAAAAAGGAGAGTTAAAGTTGGCATAATAATTTAATTTCTGCCAAAAAAACTCATAGGGTCTGCATTGAAGGTAGAGCCTTACAAAAGGAAAGCAGGGGAAGTGAGGGTACCCAAGCACTGAATATGAGACTGGGAATGACTTCCATGTGCACTCTGAATAATGGTACAATTAATTAAAAGGTGTTTGATGGTCAAGACCTAACAAGCTTCACAGAGATTGCAAGGTTAGGATGAAGAAACTAAAATAATTTATGAAGTCACTAATTGATAATCTGGTAGAATTTGGATTCCTAGAGACAAAATCTTACAGGAAAAAACTAAGATCAGCACCAGGAGCTCTTCTTCATTACCTTTATCCTTTAATAATCCATTGTAAAATACAGTGGACCCCTGCATAACGATCACCTCCCAATGCGACCAATTATGTAAGTGTATTTATGCGAGTGCGTTTGTACGTGTATGTTTGGGGATCTGAAATGGACTAATCTACTTCACAATATTCCTTATGGGAACAAATTCGGTCAGTACTGGCACCTGAACATACTTCTGGAATGAAAAAATATCGTTAACTGGGGGTCCACTGTATACAGTATTATACCCACAGGGCTCATACTGCACTTGGGAAAATGGGAGACAATCAAATTCAATTCAGGGAAGGAAATAGGTCCAATTCCTTGCATCAAGCACCCTTCAATAAGATCAAAGCACCTACCTCTCTTGAGGATAGGTAGCTATTGCAGTTGTAGTTTCCAGAAAATATCATGTGTATCAGAGAACTCTAACAATAGTTTACAGCTTTGTGAGGTTATTTTCTCAAGTAGTAGCATTAACCTATATTACATGAACCACAAACAATACCATGGGTGGGGTTAGAACCCAGGGTATGGTTTGTTTGCAATCATGTCATTACGATTTCATGAGTCAAGTTACATGTACCACATCATGCTGGGTGTCGAACATGTGACCCTTGGGCAGCTACTGTTAAGATTGCATTGCAGACACAGGACCAAAAGGATTCCTGCCCTCTGATGCCAGCTTGGCTTTAGCCAAATACACCATCCTACCAGAGTGGAAAAGGATGCAAGACCAATTGATTGATATAGTAGAGCCAACACTGAACTTCCCCATGTCACCACTATCCACTGCTTGCCCAAAGGTGCAGCTGCACAGGCAGACTCAGCTTCACGCAAATGGAAGAAGAGTATACAGGTCACCATGCATATTCCTCACCAAAAAACAAGGAGTCCACTCTCAGACAACATGAAAGGGCTCTTTGCATTCACTATATGTATATAAGAGGGGCTTCTAGCAGACATGGAATTAATAACAAAAAAGGCACAATACCATGGCTGGAACGATACACAAATAACCCGCACATAGAAGAGAGGAGCTTACAACGACGTTTCAGTCCAACTTGGACCATTTACAAAGTCACACTAATGAGAAGAGCAGGATGGGTATATATAGACAGGAGGTGGTAGTAGTGGATGTGGAAGGAAGTAGTAGTGGGGAGGTAGTAAGAGTAGGAGGGGCCAGTCAAATACTAAGAAAGAGGAGCACTGCAAGGGAGCTGGTGCCCACAGAGGGTAAGAGCAATAACACCAAGGGGGGAAAACAAATAAATAAGTAAATAAAGAAGGAACAAATACACAGGGCAGAAGAAAGACAACCCAAAGGAGAAAAGGGAAAAAGGAAAGGGGAAGAGGGAGAAGAAAAAAGGAGGAATCAGGTTAGGTCACGAGTGTTCTGAAGTTTGGAGCATTTTACAATGTAGTGGGAGAGGAAGGCATCTACAGAGACGAAGCCGGGACTAAGATTCATACAAGGAAAGTTGTGTATTAGGGAGGATTCAACCAGACGGCGACTGTTAAAGTTGGAAGTAGGGAAGACAGTTTTAGCAGAAGACTAGTCAATAGGATGGCTGTGATCTCTGACGTGACAGAAAAGAACATTGTAAGTGTCGGCAAGCCTAACACTATTTTTGTGCTCCCTAAGTCTGTCAGAAAGAGATCGACCAGTTTCTCCAAAGTATTGAAGAGGACAGGAGGAACAAGAAATAGAGTAGACACCAGGAGCATCTGTAGAGGGAGGAGAGGTATGAACGAGATTAGTGCGAAGAGTGTTAGTGTGACTTTGTAAATGGTCCAAGTCGGACCGAAATGTTGTCGTAAGCTCCTCTCTTCTATGTGCGGGTTATTTGTGTGACATGGAATTGAAAATGATTCATGACCTCTAAGGTCTGCTTGACCCTAGTCATTAAAGATCAGATTTACTCAGGTGGGTCAATACTGAACCACCCATTTTACCTGATTCCCTCTCACCAAAGAAGACACTAATGGATAACAATTCCATGGTTAAAAGCAAATTCTGGCAAAATAATTTGACATTTTTAAGAATTAGGCAGCTGCTGGATATAATAAAATGCAATGTATGTACCGTTTTATTTATTTACTTTTCTTTTACATAGGCTGAAAATTAGCAAGAAGACCGATAGATTTGAAACACAGAGGGGGATTATCAGTGGAAGATTATGTCAACCATTTTTAATTTAAGCTTGAGTTGTGCATAATAATATTAACTCATTCAAAGGCAGTGATTAATTCATTTTTCCACTGACAGTAAATGAATGGTACAGAATTTTAATTCTCGTGTCTCACCTCTTGTTGCCTTTATCTTATATTTTCCATACACATAAATTGTCATAATGTACAACAATCAGCACTGATGATCCTTGTCAGTTTAACATGCTAAATATGGTAGATTAAATAGTATCTATGGACTATCATCAGGTCAGAACTCAAAACATAATACAACTGGCAGACCATATGTTTAGGAAGATGTACCTCCCTAGACCCTGTAACAGAGCTGTGTAACTCTTCAAAACTCATAACTAAGATCTGTTTCATCTTGTGACTGACACATTAATGTGGATGAGAATGCTGTAGAGATAAGCAATATGAAAATTGCACATTAATGTGGATGAGAATGCTGTTGAGATATGCAATAAGCAATATGAAAATTGCACAAACAATAAATTAGACTTCACCCTTACTGATAAAAATTATAAGCTCTGATGCAACAAAGTCAACTTGGCCTAAAAATAATATGTAAAGCTATACAGTAATATGCTCACTATAATACACAGCTTTTCCTCCCTCCTGGTTTGTCTATTATTTCATCTAGCAGAATGATGCAGTCTCATCCACATGTGCTGACAAGAGTGTAAGGAGTGATAATCATAAGATGTCAGAGTGGAGTAAGTTTATATTAACATAAGACTTTTTCCTATGTTGAAGTGTTATTTGGATAATGGACACGGGAACAAAAACTGTCAACAAGTCTGCGGCCAACAAACCATCACAGCCCTGACACCTTCAGCACAGTGTGAAGGAAGGTATTTAAAAGAGCACACATGTTCAATACTATATGATTGACTTCCATACCCACTGGTATATACACTCCAACCCTAGGTAACATGTGGCTTTCTATTGTTCTCTCACATGGCCAAGACAGGCCTTTGCATAGAGTTTTCACGTGAGCCTTGGGACACAAAAAGTTACACAAATATTCGGCACCACTGAAATCTCAGGGATAACAATTCTAATATACAACTCAAGATAGAATTAAACACTGAATTGTTAAGATTATTATAGGTCTTAACTGACATTGGTTATTATAATTAATATTCTCAGTGATATATTAGAATTCTGGCCTATCAAGACTCACAATAACTTTACAATTATGGACACAGCCAGAGGTCCCATATCAAGGACCAAGAACACATAGCACTAAATAATATAAAATGGTAAAGTACTGAAGAGGTTTTGGGTGTAAAGTATGAGAGATCACAAAATATGAAACCAAAAATTCAGAGTTCCATATATGGTAACTAGAAGTCAAGATATCACATTCATACAAGACTAAGAGCTCCTTGTACCATACAAGACAGATCTCAATTTTGGTGACCACATTATATGATCCATGCAACTCTGTGAGGCCAAAAGTACAAATGGCAACTGGGGGCTGGGAAAGGGAAATATGAATACAGTACTGATTTCTTAAACATACATTTAAATTATATAATCTATGCATTCTCCTTTCAATTATAAAATTAAGTTAATGTATATGACTTAAAACTGGTTTACATAACAGCCAGTATATGTAAAATATGATTACAAAAATAAGTAAAATATCATCAGTACAACACAGGCAACAAGCATTTTAAAATATCCAAAATGCAGGTCCCTATTAAACGCACATTAGGCTTCTAAGAAAATTATAAAAACAAATAACTTAAGCCAGGTAAAATTACTGGGATTTCAACTACTGAAGTGCATTGATATTTTGAGATATACTGTCATTCAATTAATTACATATGATGAACAAATAATAAATCACTATAATGTATACAAATCCTATGATACTCTTTGGCTATAGAGGGCAGTCCAATGCAAACTACTTCATCATTCTGAGAGATGAAAGTTGTATGGAAGTCCCACCATCAGCCCACAAAAAGAACAAGCAGTTTGGAAGTTCACTGAATTATACAAAGATAGGGGGTTAAATGATACTAAAGTTAACATAAAAGATAAAAATCACATGTGCCTCAGATATGAAGAAAATATAGTTTAGCATTCATAAGCTCTTCCAAAAATCTATGATATTGTAATTAAGAAAAATTCAAAATACAATTCTGTTAACTGCTCACACGTATAAAAATAAATGTTCTTCAATAGATGACTGCACAATACTACAAAATCCAAAAAGAAATGTTCCTTAAACTTGAAATCTGCAACAGTTTAAAAAATGCTGCCTGTTCACCTGAATCTTTTTTCTTCTAATGGCACATTTCAACAGTCTTATATTTAACACAATGTTTCTCGGAGCTCAACAGCGCCTTCAAATCTTGACCTTGATATTTTTTGTTTTTGTGTACTCTACCAAAACTGGAAGGCATCGACTACATTTCCTCATATACAGTCCTAAAAATGTCAATGATTCATTTTTATTAGGGAAAATATAAATACAAAAATCAGAGAAATTTATAAAGCACTGGTACACCATGGTTATTTAGTGTCAAAATATTCTGAAATTCTCATCCCTCTTTGAGATTAAGTGTCTGGAGAGGCATGTCATCATCATCTGAAAAATTTGCTGTCTAAATCATTAAAACTTGCAAGTTTTCGCAAGAACCATAAACATTTCTTTTATCTGCAAAATTGTGTATCTATTAGCACTGCATTACCATGCAGTTTATGAAGTGTCACATCAAAAGCACGAAGACCATTACAACTGTGCCACGCTCAGTCATGTCAGTCAGTTGAAAATTAAGAGGTGGGACCAAGAGCTGGAGCTAACCCCCTGCAAACTCGAATAGGCAATTTAATAATTGATAGTTATATCCATAGTGCAGCCATCATGCTTCTGCAGCACTTAAATCTACAGACTTTCAAAATCATGTTTAGACGACTCATTATATGAGACTGATACTTTACACTGAATGGTGCCACAATACAATATTAAAACATGACTTGGTCAGATATTCAATCATCACAAAGTCATACACAAACACTGGCGAGAAAGAGCAGTCCTACAATTAGCAACAGTAAACAATCAAACTAAAAATGTGTCAAGACTTCATGTAGAATCTGCCAGCATTTCTCACAATAAATTTTTCTAAGTGGATCAAAAAAATTACAGGTATGGTCTCAACTGAAAAATTGTTTTAATATAAATTTGTAATCTCTCTATGTCCAACTTTGGGGTTTACAATTGTGCCCTATTAAACAGGATTATCATGTACAGATTTATATATCATGTACTGCATGTTTTGATATGTTTTTTGCAGTAGCTACTGTAAGCAAAACCAATTTTATTACAAAGTTAAGAAAGTGACTGGTGCCGTGTGTGTCCAGAATAACTACAGCACTTGAGCATAATTTCCATGAAGTAACTTTCAAATAAATTTATTAATTTTATTAATACATATAGCTAAGATTGTTTTCTAGTGTTGCTCCTGACACAATGTACAAAATGCACATGAAATTTTATACAGCCTGATTTAAACCATGATCAAGTTAAATGTGGAATATATGAGTAAAATTTGCAAACGACAAAAAATTAAATCTAATTATTAAAAATTTTTAGTGAAGCAGTGTCATATGTCAACTCATCATTATTGTGCAGAATTCATGGAAAATGCTCATGGACATAATATATATCTTAAACAAACGGTCAATCGGTGATTGAGCGCTCAGTTGGAAGGACCATATAAAACCAATTTCAGTTACTATATCATATAGTATAACTTTATGCAAATATTTAATTAAATGCATTCATGAAAATCTTTGAGATGAAAAATCAAATTGTATAAAGCCAGTTCTATGAACGGTAATCAAGACAATAAAAATATGTGATGTCGTTTTTTTAGGGATGACATTATCAAATTAAAATTTAATTTGCACTGATCTATTTGTGTACATACTATACCATTTATGTGTGTGCATGCTTATACATATGTGCATATGCATGAATGTGCATGTGTTCATTTATTTCATAGGTATGTGTGCACATGCATTTGGGGGAGAGGGGAAGGCAGAAAATACAACAAGCACTTGATGGAATCTTTCTGTACAAAACCTTACAAACCAGTCATATAACCTGGCATCACAAACTCGCACTATCATATATACATACACACTGCACTCTGGGCAACCCAAGTCAATAAACACATTAACTCCTTCTCTATATCTCAGCAAGTCACACAATAACCCTTCTCTGTCTCAGTAAATCACACTACCCCTTCTCTGTCTCACTAAATCACACTACCCCTTTTCTATGCCTTAGTAAATCACATTACCTCTTCTCTGTCTCAGTAAATCACACTACCCCTTCTCTATGTCTCACTAAATCACACTACTCCTTCTCTATGCCTTAGTAAATCACATTACCTCTTCTCTGTCTCAGTAAATTACACTACCCCTTCTCTATATCTCAGCAAAGCACACATTAACCCCTTCTCTATGTTTCAGCAAAATCACTTTTTAACTCCTTCTCTGTCTCAGCAAAGCACTCCAGTCAAGTTCAACATGAAACAATATGTAACAACTTTTAATCATAATGAGTTCAGAAATGCAACTTTCACATCAGCATCAGAGTTAACATTTCCTAATAGTGAATCTCACTTTTAATACAATACTGTACTACCAAATTTAACTTCCCTTGAAAATGCCTCTACAATTATAAAAAGTAACCTTAATATCATTAAAAAAAAGAAGTCATCATACCCTTGAATTGTAACGTTCAAAAATAACTTAACAGTTTTGTTTGGTTAAAAGTCGGCTGGTCATATAAAAGTATTTGATAATGGCATATAGAATATGCAACAAATATGGAGTGATAATGCATACAATATTAAAATTATGTCAGTGGTGCAATTTAAGAATTAGGTAACTTGAGTCTGTACCTCTTACTTGCAATCAGAATTTCTTTATAATTTGTCTATAGAGGTACAGCTTAACACAAGGGACCTGAGTCCCCATTAAATTACTAATGAGGCCCACACTATGGTCTTTTCACAGGTCTGAAAGTTTATTAAGAGCAATATGATTATACAATCGAGAACTTCATGCAATTTTTAATTTGATAAAGATGAACCTATTGCACATTAGGGGGAGCCTCTTTGTTAACATCAACATTCGACATTCAACTTAAAATGTGTCATCTCATAAAAGCTAAATACTTGACTGAAGCTGAGCTTGAATGTATCACATTAACAGATGAGTCTACTGACCCAACACAGCAGTACATGAGGTGATATCACCACAGAAACAACATCTGCATTGACCTCTTTAAACATATTCAGTAGCTTGGAAAGCTATATAACACTGTCCAATAATATAGGACAAAGCTTACACTAGGAAGGCGACTTGATCCATTAACATTTTTTGTACAGAAAATAAGCAGTGGAAGCCAGCTATCAGACCCACAGCAGCAGAGCTCCCTATAAAACAAGTAACAAGCTGAGAGAGAGAAAGAGAGAGAGAGAGAACATGGTATACACATTGTGTGGCTGGTGTAATATGCATCACATAAGGCAGGTTAATCTGTATGGAAGGTTAAACCTAAGACTCATAAAACCTTGTAAATACAATGCTTAACAATGGAAGTGCTCTGGACTTGACTGGTTGATAGTGTACAAGCACTGTGATAGCACTGGAGGGATACTTTTTTCCTTTATACAAATGTTTCTAGTGAAGATAGATAGCCTGCTGTCATTCCATACTTAATGATATTCTACATTTTAAACATGTTAACCTCATCAAGAGCTATGGTAACACTGAAAAAACTATGATCATCCATATATTTACTATAAAAGGTGAACAGTGAATAGAATTATAACAGGAATACATCCCTCTTCCAAAGATTAACCTCTAAGTGTTATCATGCTAGACCATTATCATTTTTTACTATGCCTAAGGAAAAGAAAATTAATTATATTTCCCTGGGATTACTTTTTGATAAAAATATGTGACTTGTTAAGCCCATTATCATTTGGGAATACAGTACTACCATTTATTTACGATTCATTTTGGATAGTGAAAGATTTATATTATCAGCATACAAAAATAGTTAAAAGAAATGCAATTATTTTATTATGTATACACACGCGTGCATGTGCGCACACATATACACACACACACACACGAGCTATAACTCGACCCCTGCAACCACAATTAGATAAGTACACACATGCACACACACATGCACACACACGCACACACACATGCACACACACATGCGCACACACACACACACATGCACACACACACACATGCACACACACACATATGCACACACACACACACACATGTGCACACACACACACACAATCATATACATGTATATAATTTGATTGATGTCAAATAATGCAACAGTAACTAAATTTAGGCTAATTTAAAACAGGTTGGATAAGATACACCAGTTATAATATGTTAATTTTAGCAGCCACTGGTCTGGAGGAACACCAGCAACTTTTCATCAAGAATGGACTCGGCACTCGTGACTGCATAGTTTACAATTTTACTTTTAAAAACAAAAATACACATGGAAAATTTCTATATTGCCGCACATCTCTGGTTTTAATATGAGCGTTTCTAAGAAAATAGAATTCATTTAGCATAGTTTCACTTTTTCTTGGGTCCTTTATCTGGTTGTTAATTGGGGAAGGATGGAGAATACTTTGTGCTTTGTTAGTGTGTGGAAGGTATCCATACACATCCATTGCATGCTGCTGCTACAGTCACTACATACTACAAATGACCGACATATGTTTGCTTTTAGGTAAAAATCCAAGAAAAAATATGTATTTAAAATAATGTTTGAATATTTGCAATGACTAAGTGCAAATCATCATTTGTAAGTATTAACTGCTTATAAAGTAAGTAAGCAACTGTGAAACAATTTGTGATGAGAATTTATTTGACATGTGTTATTTTATATTCGTGGATAAGTGCCCAACTTGTAAGCACATTATGGAAACTGCAAAAAAGTGTTTGTTTACTGAAGGTTGCACAACTTCATCACTATAGTAATAGGCAGTGGTTAATAAATATTTTTTAATCAAATGTATTAATTTCTTGTATATATTGTATGAATTTTATATAGGTGTGGCAGATTCACATTCTTTTTTTTTTTATGTTTTAGGAGTTGCATAGTTAATTACAATATTTCTTTTAAATATAATTTATTTTCCTCTTTTTTTTTAATCAAATGTATTGATTTCTTGTATAAACTATGTTCCTCTCATACATGTGTAGTGCGCTGAAGCCTTGGACTTTATAAGACTTTTTAGACTCACCCTCACCCATATTCTACTGCTACCTATTTCAATGCTTGAAATTTTAAGGCCTCTTAAACCTGACATAGCTTAGTGCCTAAGGTCAAAGTCTGGTCCTGCTCGTATTTGTTTGGCAGAGATTAATGAAGAATTACAGATTTATAATTATAATATTCCTTTAAACTGAATTTCAATTTTTTTTCCTTTACACTGAACTTTATTTTTTTATGTATTTTATCAAATGCATTCATTTCCTGTATACACATGTGTGTATATTCATTTTATACACATGTATACCATCATAGAAGCTAGGACGTTGTGTAGTTTTAAAAATAAGTTGGACGAATACATGAGTGGGTGTGAGTTGGACCTGACTAGCTTGTGCAACTAGATCAGATTCCGTGTTCCTCCCTTAAGTGACTGACTGACCTGACTAGGTTAAGGCATTGGCTGAAGCCGGTGGACCTGCCTCGCATGAGCCAGTAGGCCTGTTCCAGTGTTCCTTTTTTATGTTCTTATAAAGTTTCTAAGAAATTGCCTTTTTTCCTCAGGAGTTTTGTAATGAAATGTACAAAATAACCATAATTACATAGCCTATCCAGTTGGCTAATAAAACAAATGCTACTTATAAGGTCAATGACCTAAACTGTTAATTCTCTTGATCAAAAGATCATGATTCAACCTTAAGTCTGGGTGAGAGAATTATCACTACTATACAGCTTTTTTTTTTTTTTTTTTTTTTTCAACAAGTCGGTCGTCTCCCACCGAGGCAGGGTGACCCAAAAAGAAAGAAAATCCCCAAAAAGAAATACTTTCTCATCATTCAACACTTTCACCACACTCACACATTATCACTGCTTTTGCAGAGGTGCTCAGAATATAACAGTTTAGAAGCATATACGTATAGAGATACACAACATATCCCTCCAAACTGCCAATATCCCAAACCCCTCCTTTAAAGTGCAGGCATTGTACTTCCCATTTCCAGGACTCAAGTCCGACTATATGAAAATAACCGGTTTCCCTGAATCCCTTCACTAAATATTACCCTGCTCACACTCCAACAGATCGTCAGGTCCCAAGTATCATTCGTCTCCATTCACTCCTATCTAACACGCTCGTGCACGCTTGCTACTTTGATAAAATATTCAGTCATGAGTATTTTAATACCAATGAGTGATGCATTTTAAACAAATGGAAAATTCCACTTCCCTTGACTGATTTTTATTGAAAAAATATGAACCCACCACACTTGCATAAAACCAGCATACAGCATACATTATACATCATACATTGTACAGCACTCAGTATAAAATACACTATAGTGTAATGCATTTGTAAAAGAAACAGTGGAGAAAAACAAATCATTAAAAATCACTTAGAGCTACCTTGGCTGTAGTTGTTGTTGTGGTTGTTGCAATTAAATGTGCAATGTTGATGGTGGTGCTGTTTTTAGCCTCTGATGTGAACTTCTCCCTCATAACACTATCCTAATAGTGTTGCTTACACTCATTTTCTAAATATATAAATGCACGAAATTGCAAATAATGAAACACTGATACAAAAGGTTCAATACAGAGCTAAACTGTGCCAGTTCAATAGTGAAAATCACATATATAATTTTTATGGTGAATAATCCCATCTAATTAATAAACATTTGTTGTTACTATATGAGCACATGTCTTAGTAAAATAACACAGTATAAAAAAATTGCATGAGCTCAAAGGTTGGTGTTCAACTGACACAGGAGAGTAAGTGGCAGTGGAGTATAGTACAACATATATATAACCTCCACTTTTTTCTATGTCAGTTATGGCAATCATAATTTTTTCCTCACCAATAAGAAAATTTTCTGACCAGACAATGATTGCTTGATAAGTTTTGTATCCAAACTAACAATGGAGTGAGCTTAGTGCTAATTTGGATAATACTGCAGAATGTTAGTTAACTGAGCTATCACCGGTAAGGTGTTTGTTTTTCCAGTAGGTCGAGTTTGAAAATGTTTATAATTTTTCATGGTGCCCTGGGTGGTGAGATTGCATGTAATTTTCTTGGCATATTGTGCAAGCCCCTTTTTGCAATAAAAACAAAATTGAACTGGCAGTATGCAACACTATATTACTGTTATGAATCTGGGGTTATTATTAATGTTATAACACACAAGTCAAATGTCAGATGTAGCTTATGCAAGTTATTTCCACTGTTATCTGCCTGGCACAACCTGCTCCTTTCCTTGGGAACATACCATGCTTGTTTATTTCTATTCACTTCGACTATTATACCTGAGTGGTCCTATCACAATACTCTTTATTTTATGGCATGGAGAAATATTCCATGTTTATCTGAAAAACCTTCGCAACAATTTTACGTCTCCCAATTTTTTTTTTTTTAATCATCCCCATACTCACACAAACTTGTAATTGTGGGGAGTAAAGAAGTTGAATGAGCCGAGCAATGTCACACTGGAAGTAGGCTCTATAGAGGGATTATAATAACTATGACAATACATTTATATCACTTGGTCAAAAATAAAGAAATTAGTTTGTTCCTTTGAGTTTTTATGTTAAAAACCTAGGCAACAACATCATCTGCCACCCAACACTAGAGCTAACCTGTTCCCACTTCCTCATAAACTCAAATAGGGAATTACAGTACATTCAGCAACTTCTGTCTTATTGAGCTGCACAAATGTCATACTAGCCATTTTTTATCTATTCATTTCACTAGAGGAAGAAGGGTTCATACTCTCCACATAAATGTTTAAATGTTTCTTTCAATATCAGAGCTCCTGTTTAATACACAACTGTCTTCTCGAGAAGTCTCAAAGTCTTGAAAAGTCATTTTAATGAGCTGCACAAGTCACACAATTTTTGACTGAGTCACTATACTCAATGTTCATGTCATTCACTCCATAATCTCAGCCATAAGAGCTTCCACTAAAAGCATTCAATATTTTCATGAACATCAAATATTCTTGGTTTGCCCTCTGACTTTTGGTATCACTGCAGTCCTTTTGGATACTATGGCCAAAGTGCAATGACAAGGGAAAAAAAGGAGAAGATACAAGGTAAAAACAAAGACTGCTATGATCAATGAGAAGAGCTGTATGTCACTAAGGTGTTAGGTTGAAGGGGGTAACCTCTTAACAGTGAGGCACTGAGCAGTGTTAGCACATTGCACTTGGGTGCCCCCCACACATTTTCTCTCAAGGTAAGTTGTGAAACACTGTTTTGCTGGAAATTGTCGGAGATGCCGGTTATACTCATCAACAAGCATTCAGTGCAGCTGAATTACAGCACTGTCTTTCATAATGGAAGAGAAAAATGGAAGTGATGTGCTTAGCTAGTACATCAGAACATGGTGCCAAACACAGTTCTCCTCTCATGCCAAGACATGTATCATGGCTTATACTGTGAGAAGATGGTTACATCACTGGTATAATATGTAGATGAAATTGGGTCATTTTTCCCTTTTGAGTTTTAAAGACTTAGGCAAGAATACCAACATATGTCTCTTGACTGCTCACCACCATGTGCTGCTAAATAAATTTCCATCACATTTTCATACAAAACCACAACATGCAGCATACCAACCTATTATATATGGTGAGTGTTACATGTATGGATGGCCGCTTGGCGAGTGTTAAACTACTTTTGTACTATGTTTGTAAGTAAATTTGAGATCAAATATTTCCTTTTGTAAAACTTTGGTTTTTCCCTCTAAGAGTTTTAGGACTCCCATTTATTCCAGCCCCCATAACCATCTGAAATCTTGGAACCAATCCCAATCACTGAGCAGCGAGGTATGTCTCTACTCTCAAGTGGAAATATTTTCAAACCTTGCAGAAGATATTTAAATGCCCCTTTAAATCAAAGAGGCTGTTATATGTTTAACATATATTTTGGTTTTGTTTACTTTTTTTCTGTGATATCTCAAACTTCGTGTCATGTCATGTATACAGCAAGACTTAATTTCAGTTAGAAAATAATTAAGAAAAAGTGGTTAAATCTAGTCGCTGGGTTTGTGGCCACATTATGTCCAAGCATTCCACATAACTCAGTGGTTAACATTACGTCCAGGCATTCCATTTACCTAGAATATATCTTAGCAACAATACAAATCTTTATTCTTGTTGAAAGTGAGGAAAGACTATTTTTCTAGCCTCTTATAAAGGCAAAAAATATAAAGAACTTAACCTCAATGGAAATAAAATGGTCTAAAAATATTATAGGTGAAGAATTGGAGCTGCAATTAATTTTCATAACAACAGAATATTAAAAAAGGGATGAGAGGTAACACAAACCTGAAGATGCATATTAAAAATTTGTGACCCAACAACTCTTTAGGCAGAAATATTATAAAAATTAGAGTTCATATGTCAAGGAGTGTCCTGATAAAGAGTGAAAGCCTACATCAGTGAGCCAGTTGCTTAACTTTTTATGGTATATTTGACCTAAAGCTAAGCAAGAATAAGCTTTACTTGCAAATCTGGCACAGGCAAAACAAATTGTTACCACTTTTTCTTGATCTTCTTGGGAATGAATTGTCCAGCAAAAGCCTTAGGGTTATATCTCAAGTGAATATATTGCAACGAAAAACATTTACTAACTGTAAATTTCAAAAAATGTTGTACACCCAAATTCAAAGAATTTGGCAAAGAAAAAAGTTTATATATCTTCCAGCAAAATACAGTATATCCAAATTCACAAAACACAATGTAAATTTAATAATGAAACAGGAATACAAATGAAAACAAAATTCGAGATACTGAATTTCAAAATACAAAGTGTACGAATATGCTAAGCAACCACATTGTCATGTGGGAAGCTGTCTTAACGAAGCTCAGTTAAATACCACCAAATATAAAAATCTCCTTTATTTCCACTTCTAGACTGACTCTGGGAAAACAATGTTGACCCTTAAAAAATACTGATCCAGCAAAACAATATAAACAATTGCATTTGAACTAAATTGGGAGAAATAGTACACTTATGGAGAACTAAAAACCATGGCTACCTAACAAAAATCCTTTTTTGGTTTTGCAAGCAAAGCCTTTTTTGTTTTTTTACATCTAACATTGTAGTTTACCACAATAATAATTTCATTCTAATGTTTCCAAGGATACAAATTTCGAAAGAAAATTTAAGTGGGTATCTAAAAATCACTCAATGTTATCCAACGTTTTCAAGATGAAGATGAATTTTCCTTCAATGACACTGAGCTTCAGTGCTCGGACACCCTCATACCATTCTTCATACAAGAAGTCAAATCTGTAAATCCTGATATAAAAAATATATATAAAATTAAATGATAATAAGTTGTAAAAAACAATAATAATTGCAAATTACACCAATGCAAGAAAAAGTAAACCATATACAAAATTCCTGGTGTTGACCTGACTTGACCTCTCTAGCAACAGTTAAAATGACCTTGAAAATGAGCTATGAATGTAGTCTTTTCTTCATCACTGGACACCAAGTTAATACTTTAGTTAATAATTATCACATCTTTGAATGACTCGCTAATTTAATAGTGCCTCATTTCCACATTGTTCAATGCTATCACATTCTTATCCAGGTACTTGGTCAACCACTGCAGTATAATACATATAAAGAATACTGAATGGGATCTGTCAGGAAACATATGCTAAATCTTGAAGGTTAATGAGAATTACAGGTACTGTATATATATATAAGCAACTGTTATACAATATACTATATAGTTTTCACATTTTTCATACAGCAGAGAAGTGGATTACTGTTCACTCAATAATTTACACCTGTATGAGAAAAACATTGCTCGGATGGTCTCGTGTCAAGCCACACCAGGCATATGGAGTAGTTACTTAATATAGACTAGAATGTGTTAGCCTTTCCGGCTGTATTAAAAAACAAAAATACAACAATCATCTTTAAAATCCCTTAAAAGAAAGTAGCCACTGTCTGCATTTTAATATTCTGCTGACTATACATAAAATTATGTAAAAGGAAAAATAGCCACATACAATATTTTAGCCTTTTTCTATTTATAAACAATGCTGCTTAAAATATCACTTTTCAAGGCAAAATGGCTTTACTATGGGTTATAGAAAAATCAGTTGGTCTACTTGCATAAAACAGAATTATCTACAGGTAAACACTAAAGCCAAGGAGAAATAATATAAAAATGGAAACCTAAAAGCTTGCAAACATATGTTATTAACATGCAGTGCTCTCTTGTCCTAACAATAATATGTCTCTTCCACACTACTGGCAGCTTAACTCAGTATCCACATTAATTTGGAATATTACATTAAATCACACACACTCAACAGGGCATGTGAGATTTTATATCACTGAACTTCTGAAATACATCAGATGACTTACATTTCAAAATAATATACAAAGTAAGCAGCTGGTCGATTACCTTAAGAGGCGCACTTTCATTAACCTCCCTGAATAACAATTTACAAAACACCAACTGACTGATGGTTTGGCTGAGTATGAGTATAGGGAAGCTCTTGTCCAAGTGATGCCTGGCTACCACCCCTGCTACTGCCTTTACTGCTGCTCATTGTGCTAGCTACCTTTGTATGCCTCAGGGAAGCTGCACTCATATTCCGAGAGGGAGCTGATGTTACAATTACACTTTTAGTGAGGAATGGTTGCTGTTGCTCCAGGGTATCCATGTGAAGAGGTAAGGAATGTGATAGGCTCTCATCCAAGTAAGCTTCATCTTTGATAACTTGCCCATCTTCCTGACTCTCATCACATCCCATGATGCGATCATCATACAGTGAAAGACGAGGATTCATAGGTCTGCGGGGGGTTTTCACACGCTGCTTTGCTTTCCTTAATGGTGGTGACTCTTCAGTGTCCAATCCAGGATTACTCTCTTGGCAGTCTGTACTTTGAGTGTCTTGATTAATCTCCTGATTTAACTGTTGTTTTTCAGATTTATTTGAAAGACTATGGTGTGACCTATCTGGTAGAGTAAGTGTTGTAGGTCTCTTTAATTTCTCACAAGAATTATCACTGTCCACAAAACTAGCACTATTTTCGCTTGATTTATTAAGTCCACTATCATTTGATCCTTGCTTTGATCTAATTACTGGTGCATAGCCATTCTGTAGATGCAGTTTTGCAATACCAATCTCGGTTTCGGCAATGTAATTTGGCAGTGATGAATGCTGTGTATTTAGTGAATGATTTGGCGAAATTATAGTATGAGGGCCACCATTTGTGAGGAGCACCTCAGTTTGCACGGGTAGATGTGCTGCTGTGACTGTCACTGACTGTGTTGCAGTCAGTGGTGTTGGTGGCTCTGACAGACTACTACTAGTGGGGGTAACTAATATCTCTTGTCTCTCTTCATCTTCAACATTGTGGTGCCGTCGCCTTGGAATTAATGCTTTCAATCGATCTTCCCAAGTATTACGCCATCGTCGCCATGGGCTACCTTTTCCACTACTATAACCATGATCACGATTGTCTTCCTCTCGTACAGCTGTGTTTTGTCGTTTAGGTTGATTATCAATAGAACGAACTTCATTCTGTACATATGGTATTGGCTGAACTAAGGTTGGTGGGGGAAGTGCAGGGCGTGGCTGTGACACTACTGAAGCAGTGTTAGAGTGCCCATTCAACAAAGGCATCATTTGTTCATTAGTAAACATATGAGACTCTAAAGCCTGTTGAACATCCAAGGCATCCATCAAGTTCACAGAATTGATAGCATTAATAGAATTTATATCACTGCCTTTCAAATGATCTATGAGGATATTGCCTGAAACACTGAGTTCTTGGGGCACTTCTCGAATCAGGTTGCGTTCCATGCAAGGATTGCGGCCCTGGTGTGGCTGGAGAGGTGGTATGGGAGGCTGCAATGTTCCAATCAGTTGATTCTTACCTGAAATTAAGAAATTTTTCATCTTAAACTAAATATACATATTACATACAAGTGAAATAAACACTGGTCAATGACATAAGCAGAATATGCAGTACAGTACTCTTTTCTTTAAGTGGGGTTGCTTGTCCTATATTTAATAAACCTATTTTTTTTTTTTTTAACAAGTCGGCCGTCTCCCACCGAAGCAGGGTGACCCAAAAAGAAAGAAAATCCCCAAAAAGAAAATACTATCATTATTATTCAACATTTTCACCTCACTCACACATAATCACTGTAAAATTAAATAAACCTAATACATATTATAAATTCACTATTTTTAGAGAAACGGCTGGTATGTTTGAGCAAAATGACCAGAAAAATCTTTAGTTTTGTAGGCCACATATGACAATTTCATTTTTTAAGTTTATAAGACCATATAAGATTAGCAGCACTGGCCTATACGGGGGTAATGGTAAAAAAAATTCTGAAACTGAAGTGTATTATGAAGCCTGAAAGCAAATCTCTATGTATACAATGGGGCTGCAACCTTGTAGAGAACAAGCTCTTATAGTAATGAAGAATTTCATGACTATTAACTATTTGTAGAGTGTTTGTGAGTCAAAGAAATTCAACCCATGGGTCACATATGGCCCATGGACCTGTAGCTGGACTAACCTGTGTTAGATCATTATTTAGTGGTAGCTATAGAAAGACTTAGATGTAGGCAGGACACAAAATAAGAATAGTGTCAGTGGGGAGAAAAAAAGAGGGAGAAAGGTACAGTAGAATGAAAGTGACAAGGAGGCTGAGGAGGTATGGTGTGGATTTAAGAATGCCTTCCACCTCAGCCCAACAACAACAATTCACCTCAGCTCAGTAGGGCCACACCAACCCTCTACATACATGCTAAGACCTACAAGTATCACCAACAATTCAAGAGGAGAACAAATTGTTTTAGGTTATTTTGGGTGTTTTTTTTTTAATGTCTCAGGAGTGTAACCCTTTCTTTCCCATATGCTCATTAATTCACATGACATGGATTTCACTTAAAACATAGTTTTCAGGAGCATAAGCACCATGTTATGTGAGAGTCTACTGTAGTTAGATAAAGGTACAAAGCAGTTTGTTGGATTTATGAATTTGAAAATGACACATAATAAGATGACTGGGAGCCATGTGAATAGTGTTACAAATATTTTGAATAGGTAGAAAGTTGTTAAAATCTGTAAAACTATTTTATGAGAAGAGTGAGGTTCAGGTTAGGGTGTATACAAAAAACATTGGCCCTTTCCTGGAAAAGTGGGTTTTATACAGGAATGTGTAATATTACCAGGGTTGTTTAATAAACTTACAGATGAGGTTATGAAAGAAATAAGTACAGTGCTAGTATTAGGGAAAGACAGAGGTTTAAAAGGTAATAAAAGGTTTAAAGGTAATAAAAGTATTAGTCAGAGGGCTGAAGAGGGTTTGTTGAGGTGGTTTGGTCATTTAGAGAGAATGGATCAAAGTAGAATGACATGGAGAGCATATAAATCTGTAGGGGAAGGAAGGCGGGGTAGGGGTCATCCTCGAAAAGGTTGGCGGGAGGGGGTAAAGGAGGTGTTGTGGGCGAGGGGTTTGGACTTCCAGCAAGCGTGTGTGAGCGTGTTAGATAGGAGTGAATTGAGACAAATAGTATTTGGGACCTGATGAGCTGTTGGAGTGTGAGCAGGGTAATATTTAGTGAAGGGATTCAGGGAAACCAGTTATTTTATATAACTGGACTTGAGTCTTGGAAATGGGAAGTACAATGCCTGCACTCTAAAGGAGGGGTTTGAGATATTAGCAGTTTGGAGGGATATATTGTGTATTTTTATATGTATATGCTTCTAAACTGTTGTGTTCTGAGCACCTCTGCAAAAACAGTGATTATGTGTGAGTGAGGTGAAAGTGTTGAATGATGATGAAAGTATTTTCTTTTTGGGGATTTTCTTTCTTTTTTTTGGGTCACCCTGCCTCGGTGGGAGACGGCTGACTTGTTGAAAAAAAAAAAAATACTTCTAAACTGTTGTATCTGGGCACCTCTGCAAAAACAGTGATTATGTGTGAGTGAGGTGAAAGTGTTGAGTGATGATGAAAGTATTTTCTTTTTGGGTCACCCTGCCTCGGTGGGAGACGGCCGACTTGTTGAAAAAAAAAAAAAAAATTTTGTCAAAAGGTAATAAATCTGATATAAGTTTGGAAAAATGTGTGAGAGGAGGCTGAAAGTAAAGAGAGTAAAGGGAAAGTGATATGTGTAAAATGTCTAGGTAATGAGTGACTGGGTATCAGATTGAAGGTACTGTATTTAGATATCTTGGAGTGCACATGTTGGCAGATGGGTTGATGCAAGATGAGGCTAATCACAGTATGGAAGAGAAAAAATAGGTAGCTAAAGTGCTGAAGCATCTGCATTATAAAATTTTTAATAACTGGATGGAAAAAAAAAAAAGTGGACATGTTAGAGTACAGTGGTGCCAACAACATTAATACCAAAGATTCCTCATTCCTTGAAATATTTTACAAAAGCTATACAGATCTGTATTGACTATCTTACCAAGACATGCATCATATGAGGGTTCTGACGGGGAACCAGTGATAGTCGTCTCTACAGTGGCTTCAGACACGCTGGATTCCTTATCTCGTGGAGTGATGGCATTGCTGATGACCTTTCCTCCATTTCCCACCAGACCGCTGAACATTTCTCCCTGTCTCTGTGTTACCATCAAGTTGGACATTGGGTTCATTGTTGGACTCACACCATTTACACCTAAGCTTGCTGAAAAAATATTAAAAAATGATCAGAAAAAAATCTTGCCAAAGAAAGACCTCAATATCATACAATAACCTACATATACACTGCAATCTAAAATTTATAGTTAACTTATTTACCCATACACTGCATCATTAAAAACTCTCAATACAATTTATTTTATGAAAACTAAAAGTCACAATACAGTGACTGGTACAATTCACAACTAACTCCCAAATTTGGATATGAAACTCATTATTTCAGTCTGTTTAAGACCATTACAGGATTTGCAACTTCAAAATGGATCAGGACATACTGAAATGTTATATATTATGTTACAGTAATAACAGTATTAATCCGACTCTTAATCACCAACATATGTACAGTATGTATTTGGGTAACATTAACTTATCCAATCCCAGTTTATTACAATGTTTGCAATCAAATGTTAACTTCAGCCTCAAATTATTTAATATATAGTTAATATAAAAACAGTGACCTATACCTCAGAGGTACAGTGCTTAGCTCACAAACCAAAGGGCCTAGATTTGATTTGCAGGTTGGTGGACATGTAGGCAAGTCCTACACATGCTGCTCTTGTTCTCCTAGCAGTAAATAAGTACCTAGGAATTGGTCAACTGTTGTGGATGGCTTTTGGGAAGGGAAAGACAGTATATCTTAGATATGACTGGACTTTAAGATGAGATAAGGTAGAATAACAGCTCTCAAGTCTGTAAATTTTAAAAATAAAAAGCAGATGTGTAAACGTACTATTTTATACTTTTCAAATACTTTTCACGGGTGTCAAGAGTCTGTCTACTTTCACAACCCAACCCTGCACTAGGCTTGTTTAGTACAGTGTACTTGCCTGGTCAACCAGGCTGTTGCTGCTGGCAGCCTGCTAGTCCATATGTCCATCATGGTCTTGTCAAATATACCATTACAAAGGTCAGAGTGCAACAATGAATGGTCATATGAATTATTTGAGCTATGGTACCCTGACCTTTTATTCTTAATATTCTCATAAGGCCAGACTATACTCAGAAACAAGAGGAGTCTGTTAAATCCAAAATTGCCTGTTATTCTCATGGTTCGCTGGGTAAATTAATTTTGAATTTTATGGACTTTGTCTGTTAGATCAGAATTATCCATTATTTTTAGACAATTCCAATTTGACGGACAAAGTCTGTTAAATCCAGACTTATTCACTATTGTTACAATCCTCTGAATAAATTCATTTTTGGATTTAACAAAATTCATCCATTAAATCCAATAATTGTCCTTTACTGTTACAATCACAATTTGGAATTAATGCACAATCACTTTAACATACAACCCCCTTCCCCTATTAGTCTGTTAAACTGAAGGTTTACTGTACTGTACATTTATAAATAAATGCCTCTAAGTAAGACATATATGACATACATTTATATCTGTCCCATAGAACAGGCAACTCTGCCAGTCGTCCCTCAACACACATAGCTGAGAGTCGTGCTTCAGCATCATGGTCCCAGCAATCTTCAATTGTTTCTTTAAGCAAGCGAATTGCAGGGTTTGTGTCCTTCCACACTGACGGGAACAGTGGCCGAGCCTTGTTGCGAGTTACTAGAACTTGTACTTGTTCGAACGTTGGATGAAGACCTGAAAAAAAGACAATTTTACTATAATTTTATATTCCCCAGATGTTCAATTTTATGTCTTGTTTATTTACATAAACAAGACATAAAATGACAGACTCATACAAGTGAATTAAAATGTTAGTGCTTTTTCTTTAACCTTAACCATACCCCAACTTCCCTAGCACTTGAGTAATTCAAGGTTTTATGTAAAAAGGTTAAAACATACTAATACTAGCAAGGCAGTGGGCTCTACCTCCTGTAACACCATCTACAGCTGCCACACCTCACTTCCGGCATAAGTATAAAAGCTCCACCCAACTGCTTCTACTTAGACTAATCAAAGCTACAGAAGTGAACAACTTCCATCTAGACTGAGGGATTGAACATCTCAAAATCTCCACTTCTTCAACTATCTCCAATACATTAGTCACCTCTGTATCTGACTGAAGATGCCTATTGTCCAGGCAAAACATTTTGGCAATAAAAAGACCTAAATGTTGCTCTTGTCTTGTTCATTCACTTGTTGTTGTACACCATTAATATACTGTAATGATACCAATCTTAACATGTTACTTGTAAGCAATTATTATTTTAAAATACCCTGAATTGTATAATGCATGCACAATTGTAATATGCTCTTATCCGAATCCAGTTACAAATACATGTATTTAAAAATTATAAATAACAGAGTCAGAATTCACCTACTGTGGATTCCCTCACAGTGGTCTTCAAATGTATACAGAAGTGACATTTGGCAAGCATGTATGCCCCCAATAAGGGGTCAATTATAACTGGGCTGCTTGGTATCTTAATAAGCTATTTACTGTTTCCCAGATGATGAGTGTGGATAAATTTATAACATGCACATTACTGCACACTGTCAATGCTCAATCTTCAATGGAATTACTATGAACATTGCTGTTATTATTCTCATTTTAAAATATGACTAAATTCATTATTCTTATCAACTAATTCCTGAATTTTTGGAGCATGCTTAGTTAACAAAAATTTGGGGCCCAGCCCCTGGATTCATTGTGCTTCTCAGCATTAAAAAAAAAAAAAAAAAAAAAAAAAAAAAATCAGCAGAAGTTCAAATGTTAGTTTCAATGTTTAACTTATGTAACATAATAAATTTGTTTCATATTTAATACATTGCCTGTAATGTGGACAAACATAAGCCTATTACTGTTTTAATCATCATTCGAAGGGTTTAAAAAATTAAGGAAGGAAACTGTGATATTAAAAGAGCTCTGACTTATGAAATTACTTTTTGTAATACTGTTAATACTGTACAAAACTACATAAGGTAAAGTTATCTACAGTAACAAAAATTAAAGCTACTTGCATAAGCAGACACAAAACAAATGTACTAAATACCACATCACCAAGTTAGAATAACCAATATCAGTTTATATATATGGTAAATTGCCAACATCAAAAAAAAAAAAAGCTTCCTGAAATTTTCATGAGGCTCCTACATGTACCCCTGTAATTATAAAAACTATGACTGAAAACCCAAGACAAATTTCATTATTCACATAAATGTTCTAAGTAAGGATTTTTTTTTTAACACACTGGCTGTATCCCACCAAGATAGGATGACCCAAAAAGAAGGAAGCCCATTCACCATCATTCACTCTTACCAGATGTGTGCAGACATTACAATTCAAATGACCATCTGAACTGCAACATCTCCACCCCTCCAGAGTACAGGTACTGTACTTAGTGAGAGGTATATACAGCATATTGAGTGTATTAATGTTGGTAGAATTATCGACAATATGTTAGGTAAAAGGACACAAGTGCAACTAATGTGACATTTTATTGTTGCCACAGTAAAATGTCACATTAACCCTTAAACTGTCCAAACGTACATCTACGTTTTTTCAACATTTGAAAGTATGTAAAAAAACGTAGATGATCTTTTTTTTTTTTTTACGTTTGAAAATGTGTAAAAAACTTTGATCTACGTTTTTTTTTGTTATATTCGAAAATATTTAAAAAAACGTAGATCTACTTTTGGAGCACTACACATGTGAACGTAAATTTGTTTGGACAATTTAAGGGTTAATTGCACTTGTGTCCTTTTACCTAGCATAGTGAATACCTACCAATTTCAGCCTGGAAAGGCAACTTGTATGGGGGAGTTTGAAGGCCCTGGTAAAGATCATGGCAACGTGCTGCACACTCCCACAACACTAGACCCAGGGCATAAATGTCTATCTGCTTCAAGGCTGCTTCACAATCCCTAAGATTTACTGCTCCTTCAAGAACTTCTGGAGCCATATACCTTAATGTTCCAACCTAAAAATAAATAATTTCATGTATTACAAACTAATTACTAATGACATTTAAGAATACCACTGCACATGAGCAAATTCACAAAATGTAATAATCCCAAGTCTGTGAAATTTGCCAACAAATCACTTTGTGTGACACTTGCAATTATTTTTTTTTTTTTTTCAACAAGTCGGCCGTCTCTCACCGAGGCAGGGTGACCCAAAGAGAAAGAAAATCCCCAAAAAGAAAATACTTTCATCATCATTCAACACTTTCACCTCACTCACACATAATCACTGTTTTTGCAGAGGTGCCCAGAATACAACAGTTTACAAGTATATACGTATAAAAATACACAATATATCTCTCCAAACTGCCAATATCCCAAACCCCTCCTTTAGAGTGCAGGCATTGTACTTCCCATTTCCAGGACTCAAGTCCGGTTATATAAAATAACCGGTTTCCCTGAATCCCTTCACTAAATATTACCCTGCTCACACTCCAACCGATCATCAGGTTCCAAATACCATTTGTCTCCATTCATAAAATGCACTGTTACAATTAGTAGACTTTGATGGAAACTTCCCAAAATATGGCAAGATATTAGATTCATATTAATATACAGCAAACAAATCAAATCTGAACTCACATCTGTCAATGATGATGTCTCTGCATGCTGCTCTTCACCATTAATAAAATATTTGGCTCCTTGCGTATGAATAGCAAAGCCCAAGTCAGATACAACGCACAATAAATTTTCAGTAAGCAGTAAATTGCGGGTGTTGAAGTCCCTATGGCTAATGCATGGTTTTATGATATCTGAAACAAAGTACAATACAGAGAAATTCAGTATTGCAATTCATTCTGTTAAATGTTGGCATTCAGGAAAATGGAAATTTTTTAAGAAATTGTCACTATCAAAAACTTCCCCAAAGTTCATCTTCGAGAAAGCATCACTGAGCCCAATATTATGTGACATATCCCATTTCTGGTATATTATTCAAAATAGAATACATACTTGGACAATCAACATATATGAATCAGTGTCATATGAACCTTATGGGATAGCACTTAGTTATGATCATAATAATAATAATCAACATATTTGAAGATTTTACAAGAATATATACTTAAGTAGCTGCTAAATTTCCATTTTTTTTTTCCAGAAATGTGAACATTTTTATCCATTTTTTCAGCAAGCATATAGTATAGCAATGTTTCCAAGCATGCCAGCTTGTAAAGAGATTAATTCTGAACAAAAGATTAATATATAGTATTAATATCTAAAAGTTAAGCCTATATTTTTTAAAGGAAATACCAACACTTACACAAAAAAAAAAATTACAGTATATAAAATTTAATACTCTACAGACGTTAAGGAAAATAACAAATACAGTACAGTGTAATAACAAATTCCAAATTATGAAAAAAAAAAAAAAAAATTGAGTGAGGGGACTGGGGCCTTTAAAGCTTCCATCCCCAAAATAACATGTCTAAATCAAGCTTACTTTATAGCTTTGACACTGTATACTAACACACTGCTCACCATTCACAATACTGCATTATAGACCATGCTTACATGAAATTCTTTTGTAAATTGTAAAACTACATTGTAGCGAGAAAAAAGTATCCAATAGTTTTAACATGCTCTAACCTCTAGTCTTTTCAATTCCAGAAAGTTTTTCATTACTTTGATGCAGTAATTTGCCTTCAAATACAGTACCACATAATTTTTGCCTTGATCCAAGGGCCGAATCATAGACATGAAGTTAAGTGAAATGGTTTTTTAACACACCTACCATCTTCCACCAAGGTAGATTTTCACCATTACAGTGAACCCTCGGTTATTGACCGTAATCCATTCCCGAAGGTCGTCCTAAAACCGAAATGGCCGAAAACCAAAATAATATTTCCCATAAGAATTAATGTAAATACAATTAATCCGTTCCAGACACCCAAAAATATTAACAAAAAACGCATTTTTTAAAGATTAACTACAGTTTACATACACAAAACAATGAGAAAGAAATATAAAGCACTAATTTTACTAATAAATTAACATTACATACCTTTATTGAAGACTCTTGCTGGCATATGCATAAAGGTGAGGAGGGGTCACTTTCCTTCTTTGTCTTTTACTGCCACTAGGACCAGCTTGAGAGTCACTGCATCCTTGTCCCACAAAAACTGTCCACTCCCTGCCTCCCTGCTACACTCCCTCCCTGCGTGCTACACTCCCTGCCTTCCTGCTACACTCCCTCCCTGCGTGCTACACTCCCTGCCTTCCTGCTACCCTCCCTCCCTGCGTGCTACACTCCCTGCCTTCCTGCTACACTCCCTGCATGCCTGCTACACTCCTTACCTCTATGCCTGCCTGCCTTGAATTCTATCATGTTTCTCACTTTCTTTACTAAAGGAACTTTACTAGGAACTTTCTTTGGACCCATGGTTGCTTATTTCGCAGTTGCACTCAATCAATAACCACATAAAACAATGGATTATAGCGAAATGTTTGGATGAATGTGTGGAGGCTTCCTCACTCACCCAGAGACAAAGCCAGACTGACTCACAAATGCAGCGGAGCGGCAGGTGGACACGTCCAATACGGCTGATAACCGAAGTAACGGCCGATAACCAGGATAGAATTTCGGCCAAAATGGGCGAAAACCGAATTGGCCGATATCCGGAACGGCCGATAACCGAGAGTCCACTGTACTCACTGCATCACTGTCTTGCTGGAGAAGTGCTGACATCACAGCTCAAATGCCACTCCAAACTGCAGTATCCCCACCTCTCCTTCAGAGTGCAGGCACTGTACATTCTACCTCCAGGGCTCAAATCTGGCTAACCAGTTTCCTTGAATCCCTTCATAAATGTTACCTTGCTCACACTCCAACAGCACGTCAAATCATAAAAAAATTACTAGCCTTCACTTGCTCCTAACACACTTGTTAGATGTCTAAGCCCCTCACATACAAGACCTCCTTTGCCCCTCTCCCTCCAACCTTTCCTAGAATGACCTCTACCCCTCCTTTGCTCTGCTAGAGATTTATACACCCTCCAAGCCATTCTATTTTGCTCTATCCTATCTAAATGTCTAAGTCACCTCCATAACCCCCTCCTCTACCCTCTGGACAATGCTGTCAGTATACCCACACCTCCTAATCTCCAAACTATGAATTCTCTGCATAACAGTCACATCACACATTGCCCTCCGACACAACATCTTCACTACCTCCAGCCCCCTCCTCTCTACTATACTCTTTTACATTCCTCTTTGTGTTTCCATGGATAAGATTCTTTTGTCTCCACAGATGCCTCAATGCACCATCCACATTCGTTCCCTCATCAATTCTACTGTTTACCTCATCTTTCATAGACCCATCTGCCGACAAGTTCACTCCCAAATATCTGAACACAATCATTTCCTCCATACTCCCTCGTTCCAAACTTATATGCACTCTTTAATTACCTCAATTTTTTTGTTACTCTCATCACCTTGCTCTTTCCTATGTTCACTTTTAATTCCCTTCTTTTACATACCCTCCCATATCCATCTACCAACCATTGCAACTTCACTTCAAAGTCTCAAAAGCAGTGTCATCAGTAAAAAGCAAGTGTGAAAACTCCCACTTTGCATTAGATTCTTTATCTCTTAATCCCACACCTCTTTTTTTTACAACTCCCATCTATAAATATTTTAAACAACTATGGTGACATCATACATACTTTTATTGTATACCACTGATGAGTTCTGGGAGCCATGGCCAGGCTCACTGGGTGCTTGCCTGGTCAACCAAATTGTTACTGATAAAGGCCAACTGACCTATATATCCATCACAACCTGGATGACCTGGCACCTAATCTGAGTTTTGCTATCCTCGTAAAAACACTTAACTGCTTGAAGTAACCATCTATTTCATACACTTGCAACATCTGTTGACACATCTGCCCCATTGTTTCTCTATCCACCCTATCATATGCCTTTTCTAAATCCATAAATGCAACAAAAACTTCCCAACCTTTATCTAAATATTGTTCACTTATGTATATGCTTCAATTGTAAACAGTTGGTCTACACATCCCCTACCTTTCTAAAGCCTCCTTGTTCATCTGTGATCCTGCTCTCTGTCTTAACCTTAATTCTTCAATAATAACTCTACCATACACTTTACCTAGTACTCAACAGGCTTATTTCCCTATACTTCTTACTCCCTCCTATATCCCCTTTTCCTTTATAGGCAATGGCACTATGCATGCAATCTGCCAATCCCTAGGTACCTTTCTCCTTTCATACATTTACTAAACAAATGCACCAACCACTCCAAAACTATATCCCCACCTGCTTTTGACATTTGTCTTTATCCCATCAATCCCAACCACTTTACCCCCATTCGTTGTACCACTGCCTGCCGCAACTCCCCCCCGTCACACCTAGCTCTCCTCACTCCTAAAAGATTTTATTCCTTCCTACACAATGCATGAAATCACTGCCTCCCTCTCTTCTTCAACATTTAACAGCTCCTCAAAACATTCCCTCCATCTTCCTAATACCTCCACATCCCCATTTAATAACTCCCCTTTTGTTTTAAAATGCTATATCATTTTGTTCTCTAGGGTTTCTCAACTTATTAATCTCACTCCAAACATTTTAACATTTTTCCATTTTCTCAGCAAAATTTGTTGACAAAACCCTCAGCCACTCATTTTTTCTTTTATACTCCTTAACCACTCTTGTTTCACTCTCCATATAGTACACCAAACTCCTTGTATTAATTCTACTTTATAAAAATCTATCATATGCTAATTTTGTCTCCCTTACTATGTATCTACAAAAACATTGCTGGCAACAAATTTTTTAACAGCTCAATGAGCACTATAGCCGTCAAACAAGAGTAGAATCTTACTCATTAGGAAGCAATGAACCAGGGCCTCTGAAACAAAGTGATTCTCAAAGCAGTCACATTTATTAGCTCAATAATGAACTTGTTGCTGGTGCAATGACAAATCCTTTAACAAGGCTGGACAAGAATTTTATCCAATAATACTAATTAATTTCCACGTTTGACTGTAGTATATTCTGTAGTGCATTCTGTTAAACCATTCCAGTGATGTATAATCCTGCCCCATCTACACTAAGGACTTGGTATTCCAATTCATTCAAATATTCCTCAGATGTTAAAGTATCTGCAAACAGCATTTTATCTGATGTTTTAATGAAAATAATAATGTACCATGATAATATACTAAACCTGCTAAGCCAGCCATAACTGTATGCACAAAAGTTGATGTGTTTTAGTAGGTGCACAACCCAATAAAAGGTATTCATGTTTCTAATAACCCCAGCCCCTTCTACCTCAATGCATGCAAAAGGAAAAATATAAATTACAGTATACATTTCTAATGCAATCATATATCAGCACTGAAGATTTAAGCTAATCAGAAGACACTTCAGGGATAAATAAACGTGAATACTGTACACAGAGCAATACATATATTCAATACAAACAATCTTTAAAATTCTTCATTTAAGCTTACCTCCTTTCCTTATGTCTGAATGTAGATGTGCAAGACCTCGTGTGGCACTTAAAACAATCTGACAAAATGTGGACCAGCTTAGTGTATTTTCTGCTAAGTAGGAGCTAAGACGACCATTGGGGCAATACGACAGCACCAGTCCATAATATATGTTACCATCAGGTCCAACACACTCACCCCCACCTGATTATTGTTAAAAGAAAACAGAACCACACTGCATTTTATACAAGAGAATAAATAATGGTTATAATTTCAAAGGACTCTAAAGATCATCCCCTAAAGCAAGGAAAGATAACAAATACAGGTGGGCCCCGCTTTACAGTGATATACCTTTGATATACCATTGAAGAGTTTTGAGGGTTTCACTACTCTCAGAGCACAACCATAGGCTAGGCTCATCTGGTGCTTGCCTGGTCAACCAGGTGGTTGCTGCAACAGGCCTGCTGCCCCACATATCCATCACAGTCTGGTTGATCTGACACCTGGTGAAGATACTTGTCCAGTTTCCTCTTGAAGGTTTCTACACTTGCTCCAGCCGTGTTTCCGATATCTTTTGGTAAGGTGTTGAATAGTCTGGGACCCCAAATGTTGATATAGTGTTCCCTTATTGTCCCCACCGTACCCCTGCTCCTCACTCGGTTTATTTTGCACTTCCTCCCATATCTCTCACTCCAGTAGGCTGTTACGGCAGTGTGCAGATTTGGGACCAAGCCCTCAAGTACTTTCCAGGTGCATATTATCATGCACCTCTCTTGCCTCTGCTCCAATGAGTACCTGTTCAAGACTTGAAGGCGTTCCCAGTAATTTAGGTGCTTTACTGGCTCAATTTGAGTTGTAAACGATCTTTGTATTTGTTCCAGCTTTGATATTTCTCCTGCTTTGAACAGGGCCATCAGCACTGAGCAATATTCTAAATGAGAGAGCACTAGTGATTTGAAGAGTGTCACCAATGGCATTATCCTCCTGGCTATCGTGATTTTTTTTTTTTTTAACAAGTCGACCGTCTCCCACCGAGGCAGGGTAACCCAAAAAGAAAGAAAATACACAAAAAGAAAATATTTTCATCATCATTCAGCACTTTCACCTCACACACATAATCACTGTTTTTTGCAGAGGTGCTCAGAACACAACAGTTTAGAAGCATATACGTATAAAGATACACAACATATCCCTCCAAACTGCCAATATCCCGAACCCCTCCTTTAGAGAGCAGGCACTGTACTTCCCATTTCCAGGACTCAAGTCTGGCTATATAAAAATAACTGGTTTCCCTGAATCCTTTCACTAAATATTACTCTGCTCTTTAAAAGAAAGGTCAGCTGACATAATTATTCCCTAAGTGTTGTATGTGTTCCTTTTGTTCTATTGGGTGAGCCCTCTTGGGTTTTGTATATAGTGTTCCTTTTGAGTTCTTCATTATTTCCATACCTAAGCAGCTGGAACTTAACACCACTGAATGTCATGTTGTTCTCCACTGCCCATTGGAAACCCCTGTAATTTTTCAGTGTCCTCTACCATAGTGACTTTCATGCTTATTTCAGTGTCATCTGCAAATGATGATACAAAACTGTGATGGGTGTTTTTATCTATGTCTGCTATGAGGATGAGAAACAGCAGAGGTGCCAGGACTGTGCCTTGGGGTACTGAGCTTTTTACCTCACTGATGCTGGATCTTGCTCTGTTTACTACTACTTTTTGTATTTTGTGTGATAAGAACCCAAAAATCCATCTGCCTACCTTCCTCGTAATGCCCATGGCCCTCATTTTGTGCGCTATCCCTCCATGCTTTGCTTTACAGTTTTGCTAATGCAACAGTTTTCAATTATATCCATTCTTCATTTGCTCAGACTTCCTATAATAAATACATGTATTCACCACTCACTATAAACTAAGGATGAAAGCTAAAGATGAAAATATTTTAAAGTAAGTAATATGTGAACTGTATATGCATTTTTTAAGCCTAGCTCTATTGCTCACTTAATATAGGACAATGTAAACATGTTATCAGGCTCTTACATATAAGAACATAAGAATGGAGGAACACTGCAGAAGGCCTACTGGCCCATGCGAGGCAGGTCCTTATCAAAACGACCTCTACCTAAAGCTACCCAAGAATTAACTCTCGTACCCAATGACACCAATCAAACCTCTCAAATATGCATTTGAGAGTGAAAAAAGGCTATGCTTCACCTTACAGCAGTAGCCTGGAATGTAACCTGCTGTATAAGTGAGGCCTGCCTGTACAGTCATTCCTACACATTTGTGGGCTTCTCTATTTGCAGTTTTCATTATCCATTTGTACTGATGAACGACCAGAGACTAGATTCAGTTATCCAACGTTTGTCTATACCCAAAACTTTTTATTATTCTGGTCACAATGACATCTACTTCTCAAAATACTAAACAATACCTCCATAAATTACATAAATCCCTTACTATATTTTTACATACCAGTACATATTAATATAGTAAGTCACATTACAGGTCATGCACCTCTACATACTGAAATAAAACTAGAATATATTAATATAGAACATTTTTAAGGACAAACTGTTAATTAATATAAACTATAAAGCTTACCTAGGTATGACAAAAGGTTGGAATGTTCCATTAGAGGAAGAGAATAAATATATTTCTCATTTTGATATGAAGATTTATAATGCTGGGGAAAAAGCTTCACTGCTATCTCCTCACTCTGTACTACAGCACGATATGCTGTACCAAATCGACCTTGACCTAAAAAAATTAAATATGCAAGATTATATTTATTCTGAAGAAACCATGAAATCAAAAGCTCATTATGAGAAAACATGCAGAATAACAAAACACCTGTTAAAAATATATATCAAATCCAACTAACCTATGATTTCCATAAATTTAATAGAATCCATATCAATACATGGGGAGCTGGGAGGGTCTTCAGCTGGTGTAGGGTGAGGGGCTGGCTTGGTTTTCCTCCAGCGTAGAGCTGTTCCTGCGATGCATATCACCAGCAATATAAATGCGATTGTCAACAGCACATACAGCACCAAAAGATAGTCTTCCAACTCATCTTTGTTTTCACTGTCATCTGTAATATAAAATACGTACCAGCTTAGTTACCAGTGTGCATGATGACAGACCTTAGGAACAAATAGTGTTATTCATTTTTATTCAATATAGAATGCTTCTTCTAACTGGCTTCAAAATATTAATGACAGTGCATTGTATAAGGATGATCATATTCCATAAATTTAATCCAAGTAGGTGAAAATCTGGAATTTTACTGAAACAGTTGAGGAAAAAAATTTTAATTTTCTTAGTATAAACTGCCCTTTGTTTTAACATATCAATCATTTCTTACCAAGGTTGAGTGACCATAAGAATAAAATGCATTCACCATCACTCATTCCCTAGCTATCTTGACAGAGAATGAGTGATGTGAATGACCCTCCAAACTACAACATCCACACTCATTCTTGGGAGTGGAGGCACTATAATTCCCAACTCTAGAACTCAGATCCAGCTAACAGATATTATTATAATAAATTATGCAATTTGCAAAGTCAGTTTAGAGATATAAACAGCCAAGCATACTGCTATTAGACAAGCTATCATTATCAGTACTATACTGTATGCACACATTTACAAACAAAAATAGTGCACTGGAAGGAAGTACACAGTATGTAGTGGAGGCAAGCTCCATACATGGTATCATGGGGAGACATGATGATACCCAAGAGACTAAGTATTAACTACAGTATGTTAATATGTCAGCTCTCTTAAAGCTCCTATATATGTACGTAGTGATTTCTTTTTTATAAATGCAAATGAAAAAGAGCATCAAAAATTGAATAGTTCATATTTTGAAGGCCTTTCCATGCATTAAATTTTGGATGTACCTTATATGTAAATCATATTCACAAAAAAATCGCACTACATAGAGGAGCTTTACATGAGAGTTCATGGTATTAAAAGTTGGGATGAAGGTCAGGAGAAGCAGTTCAACCCGGTAGAAACAAATGAATACACAGGCATCATAGTGGCCAGTAGCTGCAGCTCAGCCCAGCACTAACCTGAGTCTGGAGGCTCTGCTGGAGTGGGGCTGGACTCTGTTGCTGGTGTGACGTCTTCATTGCACATACTACCAGTGCAACAGCAGAAGTAACTATTACTTATTGAAGGGGAAGATGCCACACATGATGAGCTGTTACAGTGTGAGTACTTCCCATCCCAGCAACCTGTAATACCAAAAAACAACAAATATTACTTTGAAATTTCCTGAAAATGCTTGAAAAACAAAAACTTAAGATGTTACAAAAAGAAAAATAATTTCTCACTTGATAGGATATACCTGTGATATACATGTGATCAATTTCAAAGGGGTTTTTCTATCCTACCAGCCCAGCTTTTGGCAGAACTTCCTCACTGAGGGCTTGTTCAACCAGGCTGTTTCTGTCAGCGATCCACTGGCCCTTGATCTGGCACTTGCCAGAGGTAGTGATCCAGTTTTCTCTTGAAGACTTTTACATTTGTTTCAGAAATATTTTTGATATCTGCTGGTAGCAGACAATACTCTTTGTGCCACGGATGTTGACACATTGTTCTCCTATTGTGCCCGCAGCTACTGTGCTTTGCACCAAATTTATTTTATACTTCCTCCCATAATTTTCACTCCAGTAAGAAAATGGCCCTCCAATAACTTCCAAATGTATACAGTATTATCTGGTACCTTATTTTAAGAGCCTCAGAAGCAAGCAACAAAGATAATCAACTCCACCACACTGCCAACTCTTCAAGTCAAAGGTGCAGGAAAAGTTGCATTTCTGGGGTCTGGGAATGAATTACTATAAATTCATTAATTTTTGAGTTTCAGTTACAATAGTCTTGAGATACGATAAGTCTTCTGGAATGGATTAATATCATATGAGGTACATTAATATTGTAAGAGTTATAATTGATCCAAATACTAGTTATACTTGGGATGAAGCTATTCCTGAAGATCAGTGTGCAATTAACTCTTCAGTTAATGTCTCACTCAGTAATTGATACACCCCATTTCACTCCTTATGACACAGATAAGAGAATATCCTATAATTTGTATTCTCTGTCTGCATCTGACTGTAATGATGAAGACTATGTACGTAATGGCAAAAATATATAATCCACAAAGAATATTTGAAGGAGTAAAGGAAACCTTAGAAAAGTCTACATCAGATTTTACTAGAGCAAAAAACGATCATGTGAAACCTACTTAGATTAAGGTGGAGTCTTGAGTATACTTCCTTCACTAAGCTCATCCTCTCTAAACATCAGTTTCAATAAATGTTATGCGTACTATCTTCCCAGTATATTTCAATAATGTCATGATTTATTTCATCCAGTTAATGCAGGGACATGCAGGCACAGACATGAACATGACACCAAGGCATGGACATTAATATGACGCACAGAGATTGATATGAACATGACACACAAGCACAAATGTGAACATGACACCAGAAATCGATATGAACATATCCTGGGAAAAAGTCATGAGCACCCTAAATCCTCACCAGTGCCTGTAAAAGCTGAACACAGAAACAGTCTGTATTAAATATGTACCATTCAGGAAACTTAGAAAATCAGATATGGAAAGCGTGTGTAGAAGACTGTACAGAAGAAAAAGGGTCAATGCACTGCTGAACAATGTAAATACGTCAAAATGAAGGAAAGATAATATTAGCTGAGAGAAAAACTTAAGCTGTGGCACCAGACAGAAGAAGCACAACGGGAACAAAAGGCCATAAAAGATATTGTAAGAAACCCCTAATAAGCTACAAACTACCTTTAGAATTGGACCATTAATAACAGGAGGTTCATATACTACTGATAATGAACAGGAAATGAATAAAATTCTAGAAGATCAATATGAGTCAATGTTCAGCAACCCACTAGATGACAGCATGGTGGAGATTGCTGAAACTTTTTTTCATTCCATTTGAAGGCCACGCAGACCAACTAACTGATATTCGTACTTATCCTACAGAATTTGAAAAAGAAATAGAAAGCATGCCTACTTACTCAGCACCTGGACCAGATTCATGGAATTCTTTATTAATAAAAAATGTGCAGCATACCACTAGCTGGAGCCCTCAGTACTTTTTTTGGAGAAAGAGCCTAGATCTAGGTGAAATACCCAAGACCTTAATGAGTGCAGACATAGCTCCTTTGCATATGGAAGGTAGTAGAGCACTAGCTAAAAATTACAGACCATTATCCCTAACTTCCTACATTATAAAAATCTTGGAAAGTGATGAGATGCCAGATTACAAACTTTATGGAACAACACAATCTGCATAACCCCAACCAGTTTTAGATCTGGGAGATCATGCCTGTTACAGCTGCTGAACCAATATGACATAATTACAGAGGCAATGGAAGAAAACCAAAACGCAGATGTGATATACAAACTTTACAAAAGCGTTTGGCAAATGCCATCATGGGGTGACTGAACACAAAATGAAGGCCATAGACATAATGGGGAAGGTACGCAGGTTGATTTTCAGGTTTCTAACACAGACTGCTAAGACTAGTAGTAAATAGAGCAAAATCCAGCATTTTTTTTTTATTATTATTATCACACCGGCCGATTCCCACCAAGGCAGGGTGGCCCGAAAAAGAAAAACTTTCACCATCATTCACTCCATCACTGTCTTGCCAGAAGGGTGCTTTACACTACAGTTTTTAAACTGCAACATTAACACCCCTCCTTCAGAGTGCAGGCACTGTACTTCCCATCTCCAGGACTCAAGTCCGGCCTGCCGGTTTCCCTGAATCCCTTCATAAATGTTACTTTGCTCACACTCCAACAGCACGTCAAGTATTAAAAACCATTTGTCTCCATTCACTCCTATCAAACACGCTCACGCATGCCTGCTGGAAGTCCAAGCCCCTCGCACACAAAACCTCCTTTACCCCCTCCCTCCAACCCTTCCTAGGCCGACCCCTACCCCGCCTTCCTTCCACTACAGACTGATACACTCTTGAAGTCATTCTGTTTCGCTCCATTCTCTCTACATGTCCGAACCACCTCAACAACCCTTCCTCAGCCCTCTGGACAACAGTTTTGGTAATCCCGCACCTCCTCCTAACTTCCAAACTACGAATTCTCTGCATTATATTCACACCACACATTGCCCTCAGACATGACATCTCCACTGCCTCCAGCCTTCTCCTCGCTGCAACATTCATCACCCACGCTTCACACCCATATAAGAGCGTTGGTAAAACTATACTCTCATACATTCCCCTCTTTGCCTCCAAGGACAAAGTTCTTTGTCTCCACAGACTCCTAAGTGCACCACTCACTCTTTTTCCCTCATCAATTCTATGATTCACCTCATCTTTCATAGACCCATCTGCTGACACGTCCACTCCCAAATATCTGAATACGTTCACCTCCTCCATACTCTCTCCCTCCAATCTGATATTCAATCTTTCATCACCTAATCTTTTTGTTATCCTCATAACCTTACTCTTTCCTGTATTCACCTTTAATTTTCTTCTTTTGCACACCCTACCAAATTCATCCACCAATCTCTGCAACTTCTCTTCAGAATCTCCCAAGAGCACAGTGTCATCAGCAAAGAGCAGCTGTGACAACTCCCACTTTGTGTGTGATTCTTTATCTTTTAACTCCACGCCTCTTGCCAAGACCCTCGCATTTACTTCTCTTACAACCCCATCTATAAATATAATTAAACAACCACGGTGACATCACACATCCTTGTCTAAGGCCTACTTTTACTGGGAAAAATTTCCCTCTTTTCTACATACTCTAACTTGAGCCTCACTATCCTCGTAAAAACTCTTCACTGCTTTCAGTAACCTACCTCCTACACCATACACTTGCAACATCTGCCACATTGCCCCCCTATCCACCCTGTCATACGCCTTTTCCAAATCCATAAATGCCACAAAGACCTCTTTAGCCTTATCTAAATACTGTTCACTTATATGTTTCACTGTAAACAACCTGGTCCACACACCCCCTACCTTTCCTAAAGCCTCCTTGTTCATCTGCTATCCTATTCTCCGTCTTACTCTTAATTCTTTCAATTATAACTCTACCATACACTTTACCAGGTACACTCAACAGACTTATCCCCCTATAATTTTTGCACTCTCTTTTATCCCCTTTGCCTTTATACAAAGGAACTATGCATGCTCTCTGCCAATCCCTAGGTACCTTACCTTCTTCCATACATTTATTAAATAATTGCACCAACCACTCCAAAACTATATCCCCACCTGCTTTTAACATTTCTATCTTTATCCCATCAATCCCGGCTGCCTTACCCCCTTTCATTTTACCTACTGCCTCACGAACTTCCCCCACACTCACAACTGGCTCTTCCTCACTCCTACAAGATGTTATTCCTCCTTGCCCTATACACGAAATCACAGCTTCCCTATCCTCATCAACATTTAACAATTCCTCAAAATATTCCTTCCATCTTCCCAATACCTCTAACTCTCCATTTAATAACTCTCCTCTCCTATTTTTAACTGACAAATCCATTTGTTCTCTAGGCTTTCTTAACTTGTTAATCTCACTCCAAAACTTTTTCTTATTTTCAACAAAATTTGTTGATAACATCTCACCCACTCTCTCATTTGCTCTCTTTTTACATTGCTTCACCACTCTCTTAACTTCTCTCTTTTTCTCCATATACTCTTCCCTCCTTGCATCACTTCTACTTTGTAAAAACTTCTCATATGCTAACTTTTTCTCCCTTACTACTCTCTTTACATCATCATTCCACCAATCGCTCCTCTTCCCTCCTGCACCCACTTTCCTGTAACCACAAACTTCTGCTGAACACTCTAACACTACATTTTTAAACCTACCCCATACCTCTTCGACCCCATTGCCTATGCTCTCATTAGCCCATCTATCCTCCAATAGCTGTTTATATCTTACCCTAACTGCCTCCTCTTTTAGTTTATAAACCTTCACCTCTCTCTTCCCTGATGCTTCTATTCTCCTTGTATCCCATCTACCTTTTACTCTCAGTGTAGCTACAACTAGAAAGTGATCTGATATATCTGTGGCCCCTCTATAAACATGTACATCCTGAAGTCTACTCAACAGTCTTTTATCTACCAATACATAATCCAACAAACTACTGTCATTTCGCCCTACATCATATCGTGTATACTTATTTATCCTCTTTTTCTTAAAATATGTATTACCTATAACTAAACCCCTTTCTATACAAAGTTCAATCAAAGGGCTCCCATTATCATTTACACCTGGCACCCCAAACTTACCTACCACACCCTCTCTAAAAGTTTCTCCTACTTTAGCATTCAAGTCCCCTACCACAATTACTCTCTCACTTGGTTCAAAGGCTCCTATACATTCACTTAACATCTCCCAAAATCTCTCTCTCTCCTCTGCATTCCTCTCTTCTCCAGGTGCATACACGCTTATTATGACCCACTTCTCGCATCCAACCTTTACTTTAATCCACATAATTCTTGAATTTACACATTCATATTCTCTTTTCTCCTTCCATAACTGATCATTTAACATTACTGCTACCCCTTCCTTTGCTCTAACTCTCTCAGATACTCCAGATTTAATCCCATTTATTTCCCCCCACTGAAACTCTCCTACCCCCTTCAGCTTTGTTTCGCTTAGGGCCAGGACATCCAACTTCTTTTCATTCATAACATCAGCAATCATCTGTTTCTTGTCATCCGCACTACATCCACGCACATTTAAGCAACCCAGTTTTATAAAGTTTTTCTTCTTCTCTTTTTTAGTAATTGTATACAGGAGAAGGGGTTACTAGCCCATTGCTCCCGGCATTTTAGTCGCCTCATACGACACGCATGGCTTACGGAGGAAAGATTCTTTTCCACTTCCCCATGGACAATAGAAGAAATAAAAAAAAGAACAAGAGCTATTTAGAAAAAGGAGAAAAACCTAGATGTATGTATATATATATATGCATGTGCGTGTCTGTGAAGTGTGACCAAAGTGTAAGTAGGAGTAGCAAGATATCCCTGTTATCTTAGCGTGTTTATGAGACAGAAAAAGAAGCCAGCAATCCTACCATCATGCAAAACAGTTACAGGTTTTTGTTTCACAGTCATCTGGCAGGACGGTAGTACTTCCCTGGGTGGTTGCTGTCTACCAACCTACTACCTACATGTACATGAGGTAAAAAGCTGTTTCCCACGGCACTGTCCTCGCACCTCTGCTGTTTCTTATCCTCACAACAGACATAGACAAAAATACTTAACACAGTTTCATATCATTTGCAGATAACACTAAAATATGCATGAAAGTCGCCTTGGTAGAAGACACTAAAAAACTGCAGGAGGATATAAATAGTTTTTTCCAGTGGGCGGTGGAAAACAATATGACGTTCAATGGTAATAAGTTCCAGCTGCTCAGATATGGAAAGAGTAAAGAACTCAATAGGGACACTATACAAAACTTAAGAGGATCATCAAATAGAATGAGGGGAATACATGAAAAGCCCTGAGAGTAATTATGTTGGCTGAGGTTTCTTTCAAAGAACATACTAAGGTGAATGTCACAACTGCCATTAAGATGAGAAGGTGGATAATGAGAACTTTCAAAACAAGGGAAATAGTTCCAATGATGACACTTTTTAAACTGCTTGTGCTCTCTCACTCAGAGTTTTGTTCAGTGTTGACGGCCTCATTCAGGGAAAGGAGAGATATCAAAGCCGGAACAGAAACAAAAAATCATTTATGGCCTACACAGAGCCAATAAAGCATTAAAATTACTGAAAATGCTTTAAAGTACTCACTGGAGAGGGAAAGAAATACATGATAGTACATATACATGTACCTGGAGGTTATTCCGGGATCAATGCCCCCGCGGCCCAGTCCATGACCAGGCCAAGAAGAAAGAACTTGGCAGCCTTGTCCAAAATCTGCACAATGCCATGGCAACATGATGGAGTGAGAGACATGAGAGGAAGTGCAAAATAAACCCAGTGAAAAGTTGGGGTAAATAAAAGTAGGGGTGCTGTGGGAACAATAAGGGAACATTGTATCAACATCGTGGCCCCAGATTATTCAACATATCACCAAAAGATATCAGAAACACGGCTGGAACAAATGTAGAAGCCTTCAAGAGGAAACTGGACAAGTATCTTCCCTGGTGCCAAATCAACCAGGCTGTGATGAATATGTGGGGCAGCGGGCCACCAGTAACAACAGCCTGGTTGACCTGGCAAGCACCAGACAAGCCTGGCCCATGGTCGGGTTGCAGGAGTAGAAAAAACTCTCGAAATTCATCAAAGTTATATGAAGGTAATAGGCATGAATATGAGCAAGACATGCAGGCATGAACATGACACGTAAGCATGGACATGACCATAACAGACACGAACAGACACGAACAAGACACAGGAACAAACACGAATATAGGCAGGAACAGATGCGAACATAATACGCAGGAACATACACGAACAAGACATTCAAGAACATACACGAACATGACATGCAGGAATATACACGAACATGACACGCAGGAATATACACGAACATGACACGTAGGAATATACACAAACATGACACGCAGGTACACAAACAAGACACGCAGGAACACATACAAACATGACACGCAGGAACATACACGAACAAGACACGCAGGAACATACACGAACAAGACACGCAGGAACATACACGAACAAGACACGCAGGAACGTACACGAAGATACGCAGGAACATACACGAACAAGACACGCAGGAGCATACAAGAACAAGACACGCAGGAACATACACGAACATGACACGCAGGAACATACACGAGCATGACATGCAGAAACACACGAACAAGACACGAAGGAAAATACACGAACATGACACGCAGGAACATACATGAACAAGACACGCAGGAACAGACACGAGCATGACACGCAGGAACATACACGAACAAGACACGCAGGAACAGACACGAACCTGACACGCAGGAACATATACGGACAAGACACGCAGGAACAGACACGAACATGACACGCAGGAAGACATGAACAAGACACGCAGGAACATACACGAACCTGACACGCAGGAACATATACGGACAAGACACGCAGGAACAGACACGAACATGACACGCAGGAACATACACGAACATGACACGCAGGAACATGCACGAACAAGACACGCAGGAACAGACACGAACATAACACGCAGGAACATACACGAATATGACACGCAGGAACATACACGAACAAGACACGCAGGAACATACACGAACATGACACGCAGGCACGGACAAGGACGTGGGCGGAAAGTGGTGGAGACACGAAGGCGGGCGGCGTAGAATAGCGACCTTCAGGCTGCCTTGTATGTCTTAGCCAGAGCCTCAACCTCATCCCCAACCTCCCTCCCATGCCTACTATCTGCCCCATGCCCAGCCACTACCCCCGTGCTCCACCTCCAACCCCCTTCCCCTTCCATCAAATGCCCCACCTTTCTGTTGTACACTTATTCGTGATTCGGAGATCATCGACCCGCGAATTAGTTGTCTCAGTCCAGTTCTGATTGACAGCCTAGTCAACTAGTTTGTTGGTGCTGGCTGCATATAGCCCCAGGTAGATACCAGCCCTAAAGAAACTGTTTCAAGTTCTCCCTTGAAAAGAACATAAGAACATAAGAACGAAGGAACACTGCAGAAGGCCTACTGGCCCATGCGAGGCAGGTCCAAGTCTCCTACCGGCTTAAGCCAATGCACCCAACCTAGACAGGTCAGGTCACATTGACTTAAGGGAGGAACACGGCAACCGACCTGTTAGCACAAGCTATCAGGTCTAACTCACACCCACCCACATCTACTCATGTATTTATCCAACCTATTTTTAAAGCTACACAACGTTCTGGCCTCTATAACGGTACTTGGGAGTTTGTTCCACTCATCCACAACTCTATTACCAAACCAGTACTTTCCTATATCCTTCCTGAATCTGAATTTTTCCAACTTAAAACCATTGCTGCGAGTCCTGTCTAGGCTAGATATTTTCAGCACACTATTTACATCCCCTTTATTTATTCCTGTCTTCCACTTATACACCTCAATCATATCCCCACTAATTCTACGTCTTTCTAGAGAGTGCAGTTTCAGGGCCCTCAGTCTAACCTCATAGGGAAGGTTTCTGATACATGGGATCATCTTTGTCATCCTCCTTTGTACATTTTCCAGAGAATTTATATCCATTCTGTAATACGGTGACCAAAACTGTGCAGCATAATCTAAATGAGGCCTAACCAAGGATGTATAGAGTTGAAGAACAACCTGAGGACTCCTATTATTTATGCTTCTTGATATGAAGCCAAGGATTCTATTAGCTTTATTGCGAACACTTATGCACTGTTGTCTTGGTTTCAGATTACTGCTAACCAGAACTCCTAAATCTTTTTCGCAATCCGTAATATTAAGATCTACATTATTTAGTTTATATGTGGCATGGTTATTGTCCTGTCCAACATTTAGAACTTTGCATTTGTCTATATTAAACTGCATCTGCCACTTCTCCGACCACTGCATCAGTCTATTCAAATCTTCCTGGAGTGCTCGAATGTCCTCGTCAGAATGAATTCGACGGCCTATTTTGGTGTCATCGGCAAACTTGCCGATGTCGCTCTTTATGCCCTCATCTATGTCGTTTATGTAGATTGTGAACAGCAGGGGGCCCAACACTGACCCCTGTGTAAGGGCACCAAGACTCATCAACACGTTTCCTTCTTGCGTATGAGAAAGTAAGAACACTTTCCTCTACCCGTAGGCTGAAGCAAATCTCAGTACGTTAGATTAATTTTGCTAAGATTTGGGTTAGCTAGATTATTTGTGATACAATTTGGATAGGGTAGATTAGGTTTGGTTAAATTTGGTTCAGCTATTTAGGTTTGGTAAGATTTGGTTAGTTTAGATCTTCAGAAGGGAACTCTCTAAATTCTCAAGTTAGTTCCAGATGAGTTGGGCTGTAGTACCTGCGTTGGACCGCATGCGGCGGGCACTAACAGCCTGATCAATCAGGCCGGCAAACAGGAGGCCTAGTCTGGGACTGAGTCGCGGGGGGCGTTAACCTCCAGAAGCAACTTCAGGTAAACCCAATTCTTCACCACCACTCCATTACCAGGCGACTCTCAGAGTTTAAACACGCAAGTACCCCTCCCACCACCCTTTCATTATTACAAAACACTTAATGCCAACCACATAAGTCACCATTCATAAACGCATTACTGTTAAACTAGACAAGTACATTTTTATGAGCCTGGTGCTGTGAATGTTATTGAGGCTGACAGAGTTGAAAGTCATGCCAGGGAATATATAGTGTTACATGCTGGCTGGGTGAAAGCAGCGCTCAGGCTACCACTTCTCTTCCTCGCCACTTATCACATGATATCCATGGTGAATAAGGGTGTGCTGCTTACAGTAATCAGACATAGGTGCAAAAATTCGCTTTGATAACATCTCGTTCTATCCAGAGCTTTGTTAAGCTCTAAATACCATGCTATTTACACAAGCACGGTTAAGAAACTGTAGTAACAGCACCCGGACGTCCTTAAAAATTAATTTTTCTGGCCAAATTTTGTTACAGGAAAATTTTCCGTCATCGCTAAGTATTCCCTCATCCAGAACCTTGTATTTTGATTACTAACAACAAAGGGTCCAATACAGATTTCCCCGGAATTCCACCTGTAACCAATCACCATTTTAATTGTTTCCCATTTATGCAAACTGATGTTGATAAATTAGACACATGTGCAACTCTTGGGTATCTTTATTGAGGAAACGTTTCGCCACACAGTGGTTTCATCAGTCCATACAAAGGAGAATCTTGAAGAACAGGAGGAGAATGAGGTAATTAGTCCCTCAACCTTGAGTCGATGTGGTCAGTCCATCAATCTATTCAAGATTGATGGACTGACCACATCGACTCAAGGCTGGGGGACTGATTACCTCATTCTCCTCCTGTTCTTCAAGATTCTCCTTTGTATGGACTGATGAAGCCACTGTGTGGCGAAACGTTTCCTCAATAAAGATACCCAAGAGTTGTACATGTGTCTAATTTATCAACATGTCGGTTCTCTAAACCATTCATCTACATGCAAACTGATGCCTATGGGCCAACAGTACATCGAGCCAGGACAGACCCTACAGTCTACTGTACAATTAACCAATCCAAGCCACTGTAACTATAGCTAAAATTGTCATCACCAAATGTGGAGAAAAATAATTAACATGGAAACTGTACATAGGAAGAAATTGTGTTTGGTTGACCAGGCAAGCACCAGACGAGCCTGGCCCATGGCCGGGCTCCGGGAGTAGAGAGACTCTCGGAGCTCATCAAAGGTATATCAAAGGTTAGGTAACATTAGTGAAGCTAGTTTGTGTCATTATGTTAGGTAAGGTCAAGTTAGATTAATAAATATCCCATTGTAAACAAGTCATAATGACACTGTTGTATTATCCTTGGCTAAATCTAGAAAATGTATCACCAATGGATGCCGACAAAATTGACAATAGTGTATATAAAATCACTTATAGATGAAGTTAGATTTAAAATTTTCGGACGAATAGGACGCAAGAGTAACAGTAAACAAAACACTATCAGAAGTTGCCAACACAGAGACACATTAATGATGGTATACAACAGAGACAAGCTGATGAATAAGACACATTTACAACACTGGGTATACACATATACCCGCATATAGAAGAGAGGAGCTTACGACGACGTTTCGGTCCGACTTGGACCATTTACAAAGTCACACTAACAGACGGTCAAAGTCTGACCGAAACGTCGTCGTAAGCTCCTCTCTTCTATGTGCGAGTTATTTGTGTATTGTTCCAGTCACGGTATTGTGGCTTTTTTGTTATTTAACACTGAGTATCTGTATTACCGAAACGTTTCGCCTACACAACGTTTCTTCAAATACAGGTAAATACAACACAGGAAGCAGCAGCAGCAGCAGTAGTTTTGACATAGTGGTGGACAGTCCCTATCAGCCTAAAGCATAAACATATTAATTATATACAGATAAAAGTTACAGTACCGTATCATCATCTGCAGGCGATACTAAAATCTATATAAGACTGGCAACCATTAAAGGCACTGACCTTCCAAGCTGATATTAACCAGGTCTTCCAGTGGGCCACACACAAACTTTACGGTGTTCAACGAGTATAAATTTCAGTTTCTCCAGTATGGAAAATATGAAGAATCAATACGTGAACGAGAAAATAAAATAAACTCAAGCCACACAACAGAGCAGAGAGGCAATGTCAGTAATTTAGTAAACAAAGTTAGATTTACAATCAAGGATCATACCAGTGTTGCTATATCCTTTACCTTTGATATACCTTATACCTTTGGTGAATTTCGAGAGTCTTTCTACTCCCGGAGCCCGGTCATGGGCCAGGTTTGTTTGGTGTTAGCCTGGTTAACCAGGTTGTTGCTGCTGGAGGCCCGCTGCCCCATATATCAATCATAGCCTAGTTGATGTGGCACCTGGAGACATACCTGTGACCATACCTGTGTGTGTGTATTTACATATACTTATATGTGGTTGCAGGGGTCGAGTCATAGCTCTTGGCCCCGTGTGTGTGTGTATGTGAGGATGATAAACTGTGGTTAGAGATAAGGCAATTTACAGGTGATGATAATATACGTATGCATGATTACGGTGATAAGGGTAACATGGCACAAGACTGATGGTAGACAATATTAATCATGGTTTATACCAATATTAATCATACCGTCTCCTACTGAGAAAGTGTGAACCCAGAAAGGGAAACACATTGACCATCCTTCGCTCAATAGCTGTCTTGCCAGAACTGTGAAAGCCTCGCACTTCAAATGACCCTCAGAATTGCACTATCCAGTCTATGAATAGTTATAACTCTAACCATACTTTTTAACCATACTTTTTAAAGGGGTGAAGGGGTAAGCCAGCGGAAGACTTCGGTCAGATGACCAAAAGCTCCAGCTGTGGGTCATCATATGACTAAGACCCGAGTCAGGAAACACTGGTCCTGTTTCCTGACAAACCTTATACCTACCTACCTACCATTAGCAACATATTCTCACTCCCGAACATAAAAATTCTACTCGAGGACACACAGATTCGGTGACAAGGTAGTGAATCGTGAAGGAAAAGGTGGAAATAACACTGTATACGACAAGAGGAAGAAAGGCAGGGAGAGAAGCAAACGAAGAAGAGCAGGAAATTGGACATTTCGTACTAACTATAGACCGATATTACAGAACTAACATTAGCTCCAGGTAACCTCCAGGTAACCAGCCGTGTTGCGGAAGTGAAAGGAAGCAAGAAGTTGGAATAGGGGAAAATATAGGAGGATCGAGAAGAGGTAATTGGGAAAGCCCTAGACTAGTGGAGGAAGACAAGAAAGACAGGGAGTGCTGGAGGGAGAGAATTAAAGACAGGGAGTGCTGGAGGAAGATAAGAAGGGAAGGCTGAGAGTGCTGGAGGGAGATAAGAAGACCGGGAGTGCTGGAGAGAGGTTAGAACGGAAGGTAAGGAGTGATGGAGGGAGAGAAGACAGGGAGTGCTGGAGGGAGATAAGCAGGGAAGGTAGAGAGTGGTGCAGGGTGAGTGTGACTTACTTGAGTGTGGTACAGGGGGTAAGCAAGGGAGGGTAGGACATGAGAGGCACACCAAGGTGGGGTGTATTGAGGCTGACAACAATGTTGAAGTGTTACTCAACTGCAACTCCTCTTTCTCCATCAAACCCTTCCCTCACTCCCCCAACTTCCATTCTTCCTTGCCCATTCTCCCCCTTTCGATCCCCACTCCCCAGGGAGTACTCTTTCCTCGCCCCCAGCCTTTCCCTCTCTCCCCCTCTTCGTGGAATGGAGAAGGGGCTGTGTGCGCGCAGGGGTAGAGCGCCCGGGTACTACCAGGGTTCCATTAACACCCAGCTCATACCCTGACACCATCTGGGAAGCACGGCAGTGGCTGTCCTGTGCCTAGCTCCTAAGGGCACCACACGTCTACACGCTCAGCACACTCCATGCAGGAGCTATAGAACCAATAACACACAAGAACCTAAGAGCCACTAGGACACAAGAGCTCAAGAACCAGCAACTGAACACTGTGTCAACACTCGTGGTCCGAAACTCATCAACATATTACTATCAGTTGCAAAAAATATTACCGGAATGAAGACAGAAATTGTCTTTAAGACAGACGGCTTCCTGCTGCAAGTGCACAATCAGACGGATTGTGATGGCTGTGAGGGTCCTCTGGTCGCCAGCGCAAACAGCCTAGTTGACCAGGCAGTCAACGGGGAAGCCTGGTATTATTCTGAGCTGTAGGGGTAAAAGAGCCCTCAAAACTGATCATAGGTATGTACAGGTACACACAAGAGTCCTAGAACCAACATAGTCATAGAGGAGAGACGAAGAGCTAGAACCCAACACTTGTAAGTACAAAACGGTGAGAATAAATATAGCAAACCAAAAGGAATAAAAAAAAAATCCACACTATAAAGGAGTAATAAAGGTAATAACGGTAATAACAAAAGTAATGTATAGTAACAATGTGTGCTCGTGTGCCTTTTATTATCTTGGACACGGAGCTGTATATACATATTTACCAGACATCTGGAAAGCTGAAGAATGGGAATCTTTGTTGAGGAAACGTTTCACCAGCCAGTGGCTTCTTCAGTCCAACGTAGAAGACCAGTGAAAGATGAGAAGTGTAAGGTAATCAGTCCCTCAGCCTGGGGCCGAGGGACTGATTACCTCAAACTTCCCCTCTCATCTTTCACCGTTATTCTTTGTATTTGACCGAAAAAGACACTGGCTGGCGAAACGTTTCCTCAGTAAAAATTACCAATATTGTCTGTTTTATAAACCATTTACGTCACGTGTGGCACCTGAGGCCGGGCCGCCGGGGCGATGATTTCCACGACTTGTAACATTAACACTGTCGAGGGTCTCACAATCATGTGCTTCCCAGTGCTGACGATTTTGAAAAAAAAAATCTTTCCAAAGAAAAATTCTCAGTGATTTTAAAAGTGTAATAAAACAAGAATGAGTGAAACTGATTACCACTTACTGAGATATGAAGTTGTGAAAGTGCTGTTTCTGGATGTTTTATGGCAACACCGAGTGCTTGATACATGCACCAAGTTGCTGAGTTTTAATTTTTTCAGTTTTTCTAACTATTTTTTTATGGGTCGTACGTTTTATACACAGCCCTCGATATAATGGATCATTATATGACGAGCTTTAAAAATTATGGGCGAAATTCACCGTTAAAATGGTATTTTTAGCTCTTTCACTTTCAGTGTTATTGCAGTATATCTGTAAACTGTGTGTACAGTACTATATTAGGTGTAGAGTACTTCAGTGTACTGTTATTAATGTTTTTTATCATTCCCATATAACAGACACCCATGTTAGTCCGGTATATAAAAGGTTTACTGTGTATCTCTTCATATCGTATTTCACTTCTATTTATTTCTCAATCACACTAAACAAATATAAACACTAAACACAAGTAAACAAATGTAAACTGCATTTATTGGTGCCCACAATACCCAGCACACAACAACTGCACACACCTAGAACACAGACCCATTTTCTCTGATGTCCAAACCAGGCCAATTGAGACCATTTTGTAGGTGCTTCAACTGTGACGTAAATTTACGTCATCAGCAGTTTAAGGGCTAACAGACAGCACATGGAGGTTGACCGGTAGGTGGCAGTGACATGCATGGTGTAAGTTTTTATTAAGGCTTTGGGTACATAACCAGGATGTGGGCCAAAGGACCGCCACCTGGAGTCTACCTGGAGTTGCCTCCAGAGGTCACGGCCCTGTGGCCTGGTCCCAGACCAGGCCTCCTGGTTGCTGGCCAAATTGATCAAGCTGTCAGTGTTCACCTGCAGTCCAGCGTACGTACTACAACCCAGCTGAGGACTTTACAGAGTTCCCTCTTGAAGACAATCAGGAGGGTTTGTTGGTAATCCTCTTTATGCATGAAGGGAGGGTGTTGAGCTGTGGTCACTTAACACTTGCTGAGTTCTCTCAGCATACTCATTGCTCTCTTCTTTTTATTGGAGGTATCAAGCACTGTCTGCCAAACCTCTTGTGTTCATAAGTAGTAATTTCGATATGCAGGCTCGGGACCAATCTCTCCAGTATCTTCCTAGTGAAGATTATGATGCATCAAAAAACCATACCCCCGGCCGGGATTGAACCCGCGGTCATAGAGTCTCAAAACTCCAGCTGGAGTTTTGAGACTCTATGACCGCGGGTTCAATCCCGGCCGGGGGTATGGTTTATTTGCAATCGTGTCATTACGATTTCTTAAGTCATTATGATGCATCTTTCTCACCTTTATTCTAAGTACAGTTCTAGGGACTTTAAGTTCTCCCAGTAATTTAGGTGCTTGACTGAGTTTCTACTACCTGTGAAGGTTCTCCGTACATTTTACAACACAGCAATTAGGCCTGCCTTGAAGGAGGCTGTTGGTACACATCCTCTCTTCAGTGACCTGAAGAGGGGATATCCAGTGTCTTGGTTGGCAACGCACCCAGCTGAGTGTTTGTGGTTCGATCCCCGACATAGGTGGAAACATTGCAGCTAGCAGTGACAACTTAGTTCATCAGGCCCTGATCCATTTGGAGGCCTGGTCAAGAACCGGGCCGCAGGGATGTTGACCTCCAGAACCTCCAGGCAGGCCTCAGGCAGGTAGACGTGTCGCACAGTCTGCAGGTTCAGTCCCAAGATTGCATACTTCCTCCAGTCAGAGTTCCTGCTTGCCATGGCACCTTGCAGTGGCTCACTGCATCATCAACACCATTTTTTAGCCCCCCTTTTTTCTTCCCACATATTAGGATTTTTCTGTCTACTGTATGAATTGCTTTGCCTAGCATCCACACCAGTGCCCTGTGTGGGCAAGCAACCAAAATACTGCCTGTACCATATACCCAATAAACCTAAGGCTCACCTCGGAAGACTGTTCAACTAGATATCATTATACATTTGTAGGTCGCTTCCAATGGGGTGGTAGTATACTTTAGAGAGAGCTGAACTTTCAAATAAGCTGAGGTAGGATACAGCTCATAGCCTGTAAAACTGACCTTTAAAAAATAAAGAAAAGAGAATCATCATCGACTTGGCATGTCTTTGTTTTGAAGGTTCTATTTATCCAGCCTATCAATTTTCTTTCATTTGCTATAACATTATTGTGTTCCTTGAATATGAGATATTCTGACATTATGACTCACAGGTCTCTCACAAAGACTACGTACTATTGAGTGGTCTGAGTCTGTCTTGTACTCTGATCTTGTATTTAGTTCCTTCATTCTTTCATGACATAGTAATTGAAATTTGTCCTCGTTTGATATTATACTGTTGTCAGCAGCCACTTTCATAAAAATGCTAGTATCACCTGTGATTACTTATGATTGCACTTGTTGAAGGCTTTTACAGAGCGTATACTACACCTGTATACTACATGACTGCCAGATTTATGAACTATTTCTCTATAAGCTAAACTTTTTTCTCTATTTTTTGTCGTACCCGCCCCCCCCCCCCTCGTGAGGCCAAGTACCCCTTAAAGTGCATCCAAGACCATGTCGTAATGGACCAACGATTGCAAAAGTCAGGAGCGACCAGTTCTGAGCCCATGTTGACCTGGGTTGTGCAACTCCTGCGATTCCACATGATTGGTAATCTTGCTTCTTAATCTGGGGTGTGAGAGGAGAGGTGAAGGGAGAGACAAAGATACCTTTGACGAATTTCAGAGTTTTCCTACTCTCATAGCCCGGCCCTGACCCAGACTTATCTGGTGCTAGCCTGGTCAACCAGGCGGTTGCTGCTGGTGGCCTGTTGACCTACATATCCATCACAACCTGGTTGATCTGGTACTTAATAGAAATATTTGTCCAGCTCGTATAAACTCAGTCAAGCACCTAAATTACTGGGAACACCTGAAGTTTCTAGAACTGTACTTCTCAGAATGTAGGGGATTAAGATACATCATAATGCACACCTGGAAGGTACTGGAGGGGTTAGTCCCTGCACACCAAAATTACTACTTATGAACACTAGAGACTTGGTAGACGGTGCACGACACCTATAATGAAAAGCAGAGAATGATAAGTACACTGAGAGAAAGAACTTAATAAGTGTTAAGGGACCACGACTCTTCAACGCCTTCCCTCCATACATAAGAGGGAATACCAACAAAGCCTTAGTTGTCGTCATGAGGGAACTCGACATATTCCTCAAAACAGTTCCCGAAAAACCGGGCTGTGGTGCATGCGTTTGCCTGCGCGCAGCGGTCACAAACAGCTTGATCGATCAGGTCAGCAACCAGGAGGCCTACCTGGAGGGCATTCCGGGGAATCAACGCCCCCGTGGCTCGGTCCATGACCAGGCCTCCCGGTGGATCAGGGCCTGATGAACGAGACTGTTACTGGTCCGGGACCAGGCCACTGGCAAGAGGTACACAGTGAACACCAGAAGCGACACCAGGTAAACTCCAGGTAAACCAGGTAAATCTGACTACTATCTCAGTTTGTTTACACTGCATGCCCAGTGTTTATCTTCAGCGAGGTTATCATAATGGGTTATTCAAGCTTATCTACTATACTTTCAAAGCTTCAAGCACACCAAGGTTACAGTCGCCGTCGTCAAAGCATTTTCTTTGTCTAATTTATCAGCTTTATCGTGTAGCAATAAATAAATGCGAGATGGAATTCATAATAAGCTAAAATTCCTTCATTTATCTTTGAGTGAAGATTTTAAGTCCCATTACACATGTCGAGACGTTCATCACACTGACTTAACTTAATTTCTGAACCATTAAGATAACCAAAAATATCACCTTGTAATTGAAAACTCCGGTTGTTAATTGGGTTTACAACAACAACAACAACAACAACAACAACAACAACAACAACAACAACAACAACAAGAAGAAGAAGAAGAAGAAGAAGAAGAAGAAGAAGAAGAAGAAGAAGAAGAAGAAGAAGAAGAAGAAGAAGAAGAAGAATTTATTTCCATAGAAAGTTTACGGGTGGTAGAGGTTTGCCTGAAGGCCACAGTAAGATATACCTTTGATTAGTTCAGTCTTTCTACTCTTGGAGCCCGACCATGGGCCAGGCTCGTAAGTACAGCATTTCTGGCAGACTTAAGACTACACTAAGACACTACTGCATATACGTAGTTACACATATATGATAAATATAAACCACTACCTGGAAGCTCACCCATAAAAAATAGTTAAGATCAGCCGGGCTGTGGCTCGTACGTTGGACTGCGTGCGGCCAGCAGTAACAGTCTAGTTGATCAGGCCCTGATCCATCGGGAGGCCTGGTCATGGACCGGGCCGCGGGGGCGTTGATCCCCGGAATAACCTCCAGGTAAGGTATTTAACACCACTGGGACTTACAATAAGTGATGTGCTGTAAGGTGTTACATGGCAGGTTAGTATACTGGACTTCAGTACTTAAGTGTACAATAAATGTGCCAAAATCAACACTGTATAGATTTTAGGTGAGGAAGTGTCAACACGGGGAGAGGCTCGTCTGCCACTTCACTCTTGGTTGGGTCCATCTATTCCTGGAGGTTATTCCGGGGATCAACGCCCCCGCGGCCCGGTCCACGACCAGGCCTCCCGATGGATCAGGGCCTGATCAACTAGGCTGTTACTGCTGGCCGCACGCAGTCCGACGTACGAGCCACAGCCCGGCTGATCCGGCACTGACTTTAGGTATCTGTCCAGCTCTCTCTTGAAGGCAGCCAGGGGTTTATTGGCAATTCCCCTAATGCTTGATGGGAGGCTGTTGAACAGTTTTGGGCCCCGGACACTTATGGTGTTTTCTCTTAGTGTACCAATGGCGCCCCTACTTTTTATTGGCGGCATTTTGCATCGCCTGCCCAGTCTTTTACTTTCGTAGGGAGTGATTTCTGTGTGCAGATTTGGGACCATTCCCTCCAAGATTTTCCAAGTGTAGATTATGATATATCTCTCCCTCCTGCGTTCCAACGAGTACAAGTCAAGTGCTTTCAAGCGTTCCCAGTAGTTAAGGTGCTTGACAGAACTTATACGTGCGGTAAAGGATCTCTGTACACTCTCTAGATCTGCGATTTCACCTGCTTTGTATGGAGATGTTAATGTACAGCAGTATTCCAGCCTAGAGAGAACAAGTGATTTGAAAAGGATCATCATGGGCTTGGCATCTCTCGTTTTGAAAGTTCTCATTATCCATCCTATCATTTTCTTTGCACGTGCGATCGTGGCACTGTTGTGATCCTTGAAAGTGAGATCCTCAGACATTACTACTCCCAGGTCCCTTACATTATTTTTCCGCTCTATTGTATGGCCGGAGTCAGTAGTATACTCTGTTCTAGTTATTATCTCCTCCAGTTTTCCATAACGGAGTAGTTGGAATTTGTCCTCATTGAACATCATATTGTTTACCTGGAGGTTATTCCAGGGGTCAACGCCCCCGCGGCCCAGTCCTTGACCAGGCCTCGGAGTGGATCAGGGACTGATCAACCAGGCTGTTACTGCTGGCCGCACGTAATCCAACGCACGAATCACAGCCCGGCTGATCCGGCACTGACTTTAGGTGTCTGCCCAGCTCCCTCTTGCAGACAACCAGGGGTCTATTGGTAATCCCCCCCCTCATGCCTGGTGGGAGGCTGTTGAACAGTCTTGGGTCCTGGACACTTGTTTTCTCTCTCTCTCTTACTAACTATTAAGTGAGAAATCTTCCTGTCTTTACAAGTGAATTAAGAAAGGGATGACTGGTGATAAGCATCTTGGGAGGAGCCTCGAGAAACATGATAGTAAACAAAAACAAGAGTCACTTGAGGGTTGAAATACTTTTACTGTCCTTATTGATAAAGTTCAAACAGGTTATTTAATTTAATATAATTCCATATTTTTATTACCCATTTACGATCTCTGTTTGCTTGCAAGCATTTAGCAAGATTTATGGTATCCGCGTCATCAGAGGATGTATACACCCAGAAGTATATTTCTTACGGTATATATATATATGCTGAGAGTTTGCTTTAATTCCTCTTTCAGTGATTAATATATTCTTATCTGGTGGTGAAAAGTATTATGTGAAGCCCGAGCTGTTTAACAGCCTACCACCACACATGAGGGGGATAACCAATAGACCCCTGACTGTCTTCAAGAAAGAGCTGGACAGATACCTAAAGTCAGGATACCAAAAGGCAGGAGATGCAACATTCCCCCGATGAAAAGCAAGGGCGCCACGAGTACACTGAGAGACAACACGTGTCCGGGGCCCAAGACTGTTCAATTCCCTCCCAGCATACATAAAGGGGGATTACCAATAGACCCCTGGCTGTCTTCAAGAAGGCACTGGACAGGCACCTAAAGTCAGTACCTGACCAGCCGGGCTGTGGTTCGTACGTCAGCTTGCGTGCTGTCAGCAGTAACAGCCTGGTTAATCAAGTCCTGATCCACCGCGAGGCCTGGTCATGGACCGGGCCGCGGGGATGTTGACCCCTGAGACACCCCTCCATGTAGACCCTGGTATAGGTCGACAGGCTTTGACACCTAAGTTAAGATCAATCATCCTATCCCCGACACTAGGAATATCAAACTGCTTACTGGTAGTTTTACGAAAGGCAAGAATGAAGCACAGCCTTGGTAAGCCAGTGGCCCAGTGGTTGCTGCTGCTGTTGTTGCTGCCACCCACCATAGCACCGACACCTAGTTAGTTTGACAGATTTATGGTGTACCCCCATACCAGTGGGCGGCACACACACACCTTACCCATCCTGTGGTCAGTAGTCATTCCGTAACTGCCTTTACCTCTGATGGATTTCGAGAGTTTTCCTACTCTCGCAGACCGGCCCTGGGTCAGGCTTATGAAATCACAGAACTGAATGGGTTTCGAACCGGGCCACGGGGGCACTGACCTCCCGGAACAACCTCCAGGTAGACTCCGGGTATGGACGGTAGTCACCCCGTAACTATACCGTAGGTGGTAGTCAACCTTTACCCATCCTATAGGCAGCAGCTATCCTGTGTCCATCCAATATGAAGGACTTATCCTATACCCATCATGTGGGTGGTATCTACGTATCCTGTGGGTGGTATCTACGTATCCTGTGGGTGGTATCTACGTATCCTGTGGGTGGTATCACCCTATATTTATGCTATAGGCATGGGCATACCCATGATGAGGGCAGTAGTGATCCCGGCAGTGTCTGCGTCAGTTGTAACTCTGCTTGGCTCACCGTTCAACTCAGCTCTATTACTAAACAAGTGATGTCAGCATTATATCTTTCCATTGTGACTTATTAAGTTCGCTGTGTGGGCGAAAAGTTGTCCCTATCCTTTCTAAACCTGAAATGATCATCCAGAATCCCCTGTAGCAGGTTACAGTATGCCTTACCTGGACGGAGTATACCTGGAGGGTGTTCCGGGGGTCAACGCCCCCGTGGCCCAGTCCATGACCAGGCTTCGCCATAGCGCCAGATCACTGATAATAATCCTGTTATTTTGTTTACTATCGATTCACTGGATCAAGAGCCCATGACAGGCTTCAAAGCAGCCCACTCCAGGACTCGTATTTTAACTCTTGACTAGTATATCTTACTAACCTAGTACTGTAATAAGACAGATCTATAAACATTCTTGGAGGGAAAGCTAGTTAGGAAAAAATAGTATTATGAATCAATTCTTAAGTGCAACAACGTTGTGTCAAAGTTCAATGCTTGCAACATGTCTGAAAAAAATTAAGGCATAAGATCTGAAATATGCAGGAAGTGTGTACTTGTTTGAGTAAGAACATAAGAACATAAGAACGAAGGAACACTGCAGAAGGCCTACTGGCCCATGCAAGGCAGGTCCAAGTCTCCTACCGGCTTAAGCCAATGCACCCAACCTAGTCAGGTCAGGTCACATTGACTTAAGGGAGGAACACGGCAACCGACCTGGTAGCACAAGCTATCAGGTCTAACTCACACCCACCCACATCTACTCATGTATTTATCCAACCTATTTTTAAAGCTACACAACGTTCTGGCCTCTATAACGGTATTTGGGAGTTTGTTCCACTCATCCACAACTCTATTACCAAACCAGTACTTTCCTATATCCTTCCTGAATCTGAATTTTTCCAACTTAAAACCATTGCTGCGAGTCCTGTCTAGGCTAGATATTTTCAGCACACTATTTACATCCCCTTTATTTATTCCTGTCTTCCATTTATACACCTCAATCATATCCCCCCTAATTCTACGTCTTTCTAGAGAGTGCAGTTTCAGGGCCCTTAGTCTATCCTCATAGGGAAGGTTTCTGATACATGGGATCAACTTTGTCATCCTCCTTTGTACATTTTCCAGAGAATTTATATCCATTCTGTAATACGGTGACCAAAACTGTGCAGCATAATCTAAATGAGGCCTAACCAAGGATGTATAGAAACCATACCCCCGGCCGGGATTGAACCCGCGGTCATAGAGTCTCAAAACTCCAGCCCGTCGCGCTAACCACTAGACCAGCTAGCCACAATAAGATTCATCCAACTAGGTATATTTCTACACCATAGGAAGGTTAGCACAGGCACCTCTGTGACCACAAATGCAAGTTTTTACAGACGAATCTCCAGCTAGCGTGGCCGTGACGAACTCTAGCTCAAGTCCCTTCACTGCCGGGGGTATGGTTTATTTGCAATCGTGTCATTACGATTTCTTAAGTCATGTTGACGGCAGTGAAGGGACTTGAGCTAGAGTTCGTCACGGCCACGCTAGCTGGAGATTCGTCTGTAAAAACTTGCATTTGTGGTCACAGAGGTGCCTGTGCTAACCTTCCTATGGTGTAGAAATATACCTAGTTGGATGAATCTTATTGTGGCTAGCTGGTCTAGTGGTTAGCGCGACGGGCTGGAGTTTTGAGACTCTATGACCGCGGGTTCAATCCCGGCCGGGGGTATGGTTTATTTGCAATCGTGTCATTACGATTTCTTAAGTCAAGGATGTATAGAGTTGAAGAACAACCTGAGGACTCCTATTATTTATGCTTCTTGATATGAAGCCAAGGATTCTATTAGCTTTATTGCGAACACTTATGCACTGTTGTCTTGGTTTCAGATTACTGCTAACCAGAACTCCTAAATCTTTTTCGCAATCCGTAATATTAAGATCTACATTATTTAGTTTATATGTGGCATGGTTATTGTCCTGTCCAACATTTAGAACTTTGCATTTGTCTATATTAAACTGCAATCTGCCACTTCTCCGACCACTGCATCAGTCTATTCAAATCTTCCTGGAGTGCTCGAATGTCCTCGTCAGAATGAATTCGACGGCCTATTTTGGTGTCATCGGCAAACTTGCCGATGTCGCTCTTTATGCCCTCATCTATGTCGTTTATGTAGATTGTGAACAGCAGGGGCCCAACACTGACCCCTGTGGAACACCGCTCGTGACGCTTCCCCACTCTGATTTCTCCCCATTTATGCAAACTCTCTGCTGCCTATTTGTCAACCATGCCTCTATCCAGGAAAAAATTTCTCCTCCTATTCCATGTGCTTTAATTTTCCTCAATAGTCTCTGATGTGGGACCCTGTCAAAAGCCTTACTGAAGTCCATATACACAATATCATATTCATTACCATGATCTACCTCCTCAATACCTTAGTGAAAAAAGTTAATAAATTCGTAAGGCAGGAACGCCCCTTTGTAAAACCATGCTGAGATTCGTTGATTAATTTATGCTTTTCAAGGTGGCTACGAACTACCTCGGCAATTATTGATTCCATAACTTTTCCCACTATGGAGGTTAGGCTTATTGGTCTATAGTTCGAAGCTAAGGACCTGTCACCTGTTTTGAAAATAGGTATCACATTTGCCATTTTCCACTTATCTGGCACCATGCCAGTTTGTAGTGATATGTTGAAAAGATTAGCCAAAGGTGTGCTAAGCTCCTCTTTACATTCCTTTAGAACCCTTGCATACAGTTCATCAGGGCCTGGGGATTTGTTAGGTTTTAATTTATCTATTTGCCTAAGGACCATGTCACTTGTGACCCTAATAGTGCACAGTTTATTATCGTCCTGTTCTACATAATTTATCATTACTGGAATATCGCTGGTATCCTCCTGTGTAAAAACTGAGAGGAAGTATGTGTTAAAAATTCTACACATTTCCTTATCACTGTCAGTGAGCTGACCCGAGGAACTTTTGAGTGGGCCTATCTTGTCCCTGATCTTACTTCTGTATACCTGAAAGAATCATTTTGGGTTAGTCTTCGATTCTCTTGCAACTTTAACCTCATAATCTCTTTTTGCTTTTCTAATTCCCTTTTTTTATTTCTCTCTTTAACTGAATATATCGATTTCTCAATTGCCCCTCTCCTCTTTTGATTTGCCTATATATGCCTCTCTTGACCAATCAGATATTTTAATCTATTGTTCATCCATTTAGGATCATTTTTGTTTGATCTGATTTCCCTATTTGGAACATAATTTGACTGAGCAGCTAGCACTATGCCCTGGAAAGCATCATATCGGCAACCATCACCACCTACCTGACCCTTAGTCAGGTCATTCCAGTTCAGCCCACCTAAGTAATTTTTCAGTCCTATGAAATCAGCCAAGCGAAAGTCAGGGACGGAGACTTGATTGCCATTATTAGGGGAATTCCATGATATATTAAAACTGAGTGATTTGTGATCACTTTCCCCAAGCTCATCATTAACCTCAAGATTATTAATTAGTGTTTCCCTACTGGCAAGAACCAAGTCAAGGAGGTTATTACCCCTAGTTGGCTCTGTCACAAACTGTTTTAAAAAACAATCCTGGATCGTATCAAGAAAGTCACCTGACTCTAAATTTCCTGTCAAATTGCTCCAGTCAATCTGTCTATAGTACCAACAATGGCCTCAGCGATGGTAACTTGTATACAACGTGTGCTTGTTTGAGTACCAACAGTGACCTCAGTGATGGTAACTTGTATACAACGTGTGCTTGTCTGAGTACCAACAATAACTTCAGGGATGGTAACTCACTGAGTGTATGTCAAATGATCAAATACTCAAAATCCACAGTACAAAGCGAATCATTAGCAAACATTTACCTCGAGTCAGTGGAGGCTCGAACCTACGAACTCTGGGACAAAATACACACTACTATCCACGTCAAAATTCGTAGGTTTGTAGCCTACTTTGGTCTAGGTTTGTAGCCTACTCTGGCCTAGGTTTGTAGCCTACTCTGGTGTAGGTCTTTAGCCTACTCTGGTCTAGGTTTGTAGCCTACTCTGGTGTAGGTCTGTAGCCTACTTTGGTCTAGGTTTGTAGCCTACTCTGGCCTAGGTTTGTAGCCTACTCTGGTGTAGGTCTGTAGCCTACTCTGGTGTAGGTTTGTAGCCTACTCTGGTGTAGGTCTGTAGCCTACTCTGGTGTAGGTCTGTAGCCTACTCTGGTGTAGGTCTGTAGCCTACTCTGGTGTAGGTCTGTAGCCTACTCTGGTGTAGGTCTGTAGCCTACTCTGGTGTAGGTCTGTAGACTATTCTGGCCTGAGACATGTGTGTACCTTATACCTTTGATGAGTTTCTATAGTTCTCCTACTCCTGGAGCCCGGCCGTGGGTCAAGCTCGTCTGGGGCTAGACTGGTCAACCAGGCTGTTGATGCTAGAGGCCCATTGCCCCACATATCCATCACAGCCTGGTTGATCTGGAACCTAGAGAAGATACTTGTCCACCTTCCTCTTGAATTTAAATAAATCCGACTTTTTTTTGGGTTATCCCAGGTTCTCTATACAAAAGCTGCTATGTATGATAATCTATGTAACTGTATTTGTGTATACCTGAATAAACTTACTATCTTCTGGTAAGATGTTGAATAATCTGGAGTCACGGATGTTGATACAGTGTTCCCTTATTGTGCATATCTCTCGCTCCAATAAATGCTTCACGTGTTCTACAAATTAAAAACATAAGAAAGAAGGAACACTGCAGCAGGCCTACTGGCCTATGCGGGGCAGGTCCATGTCAACCCCGGCTTGCATACCTGGAGGTTACCTGGAGGTTATTCCGGGGATCAACGCCCCCGCGGCCCGGTCCATGACCAGGCCTCCCGATGGATCAGGGCCTGATCAACTAGGCTGTTACTGCTGGCCGCACGCAGTCCAACGTACGAGCCACAGCCCGGCTGATCCGGCACTGACTTTAGGTATCTGTCCAGCTCTCTCTTGAAGGCAGCCAGGGGTTTATTGGTAATTCCCCTAATGCTTGATGGGAGGCTGTTGAACAGTTTTGGGCCCCGGACACTTATGGTGTTTTCTCTTAGTGTACCAATGGCGCCCCTACTTTTTATTGAGGGCATTTTGCATCGCCTGCCCAGTCTTTTACTTTCGTAGGGAGTGATTTCTGTGTGCAGATTTGGGACCATTCCTTCCAAGATTTTCCAAGTGTAGATTATGATACATCTCTCCTGCGTTCCAACGAGTACAAGTCAAGTGCTTCCAAGCGTTCCCAGTAGTTAAGGTGCTTGGCAGAACTTATACGTGCATTAGAGATGAAGAAACTAATAAGATAAACAGGTACGGACAAACATTACAAATGCAACGATAAATAAATTCCTCAGAAAACTTGTCAATAATACACTCTGTACAGTGTAGGAAAAGTTGGAAGAGTCCGCACAGATAAACAAGTGTGAAGGTGGTGAGAGGTAAAGAACGTAACAAAAGGAAAGGCAAAACAGAAAAGATTTAAGGCAATGGAGAGGCGTAAATAAAAGAAGAAAGGAAAGTGAGAGTACCATTAGCAAATGAAACACCAGAACCTGAGGAAACACTTTAAGGAAGGTAAACAATCACATGATTCACTGTAAGTCCTTCAAGAGAATGCAAGTTCAAGGTTCTCAAGGGTGTCTTTCTTTATTTCAAATATTCCTAATACTGTCGGTTTTCTAAACCATTCATCACACATTCCTAATACTGCGAATATATTGTTCTCCTTATATGTATGGAGACAAGAACTGCGTCGCGTAATCTAAGTGAATCATATTAATGATGTATAGAGCTGTATTATAACCTACCTGGAGGATGTTCCGGGGGTCAAGGCCCCCGCCGCCTTGTCCTTGACCAAGACTCCCGGTGGATCAGGGCCTGATTAACCAGGCTGTTACTGCTGGCCGCACGTACTCCAACGTACGAACCACAGCCCGGCTGATCGGGTACTGACTTTAGGTATCTGTCCAGCTTCCTCTAGACTTCTGTTGCTTATGAATGTTGATATACTATTATTATTATAGTCAATGTAAACGCTAAACCCGTACTGGTCATACACGCTGCACTTAATATAAATTTAAGCACTCTGCTAGCCTCATCGTGGACACTCGGGCACTGCTGTCTTGCCTTCAGATGTCTGCTTATCACAACTCCCAATTCCTTTTCTCATTCTGCATCATCAAGTTTAATATTATTTAGTTTATAAGTGCTAGAGTTACTTACATCCATGAGAGTTAACACTTTACAATTTTCCATATTGACCTTCATCTGCCACTTTCTTGACCACAACATTATCTTGTTTTATCTTGTTTGTATCATTCTGAAGTTCACTGGTATCATTCTGAACTTCACTGGTATCATTCTGAAGTTCACTGGTATCATTTTGAAGTTCACTGGTATTCTGAAGTTCACTGGTATCATTCTGAAGTTCACTGGCATCATTCTGAAGTTCACTGGCATCATTCTGAAGTTCACTGGCATCATTCTGAAGTTCACTGGTATCATTTTGAAGTTCACTGGTATCATTTTGAAGTTCACTGTTATTCTGAAGTTCACTGGTATCATTTTGAAGTTCACTGGTATCATTCTGAAGTTCACTGGTATCATTCTGAAGTTCACTGGTATCATTCTGAAGTTCACTGGTATCATTCTGAAGTTCACTGGTATCATTCTGAAGTTCACTGGTATCATTCTGAAGTTCACTGGTATCATTCTGAACTTCACTGGTATCATTCTGAAGTTCACTGGTATCATTCTGAACTTCACTGGTATCATTCTGAAGTTCACTGGTATCATTCTGAAGTTCACTGGTATCATTCTGAAGTTCACTGGTATCATTCTGAAGTTCACTGGTATCATTCTGAAGTTCACTGGTATCATTCTGAACTTCACTGGTATCATTCTGAAGTTCACTGGTATCATTCTGAAGTTCACTGGTATCATTCTGAACTTCACTGGTATCATTCTGAAGTTCACTGGTATCATTCTGAAGTTCACTGGTATCATTCTGAAGTTCACTGGTATCATTCTGAAGTTCACTGGTATCATTCTGAAGTTCACTGGATCATTCTGAAGTTCACTGGCATCATTCTGAAGTTCACTGGTATCATTCTGAAGTTCACTGGTATCATTCTGAAGTTCACTGGTATCATTCTGAAGTTCACTGGTATCATTCTGAAGTTCACTGGTATCATTCTGAAGTTCACTGGCATCATTCTGAAGTTCACTGGTATCATTCTGAAGTTCACTGGCATCATTCTGAAGTTCACTGGTATCATTCTGAAGTTCACTGGTATCATTCTGAAGTTCACTGGTATCATTCTGAAGTTCACTGGTATCATTCTGAAGTTCACTGGTATCATTCTGAAGTTCACTGGTATCATTCTCTGAATGTTTTACGCCTACCTCTGTGTCACCAGATTTGCCTGTCCCTTTAATTCTCTCATCAACCTTACCGTTGATGAGTTGCGAGAGTTCTACTTGCAGAGTCCAGTCATAGGCCAGGCTCGTCTGGTGTTTGCCTGGTCAACCAGTCTGTTGCTGCTGGTGGTCCGCCGACCCACATATCCACCACAGCCTGGATGATCTGGCACCTGGTGAAGATACTTACCAGATCACAACTGATCCTTACAGAACGCCACTTGTGACTTGTCCACATTCTGCTCGCAGCTCTTCCATACATACTCTCTGCTGCCTATTAGTTATGCTTCGATCCGTGAAAAAAAAATCCTCTTATTCCCTTTGTTGCCACAGCCGTCTTGTGTTGACTCTAACAAAAGCCTTACTGAAATCAATGATCAACCATCCTCAAATAGCCGTACTAAAGAAATCCCGTAAATTTGTTAGTCCCGAATTAGTGTTGAGGTTCACTGAGATTCAGAGTGACTGGGCGGTAACTCGATGACAGGGATTTATCTCTTGTTGTGTGGTTAGGTGTGTCGCAGGTATCTAGCCGAGCAAACTTATAATTACTACCAACACTTGCGTAAATAACGCAATGTAACCTTCAGATCAGAGTTCTGCTGACCATAGCATTTAAATATGTTTAGAATCTTACTTGATAAAGGTGGTGAGAAAAGAAAGAAGACAGGAAGGGGCGAGAAAGAAGAGAGGAGATGAAACAGAAGAAAGAAAAGAGTAGAGGGAAGAAATAAGAGAGGTGCAAAGAGTGAAAATTAAATTGGAAATAAGGAAGATTGATTAAAAAAAAGTAGAAGGTTAGAAATGGGGAAGAGAGAAGAGAACGACAGAAAAGGGATGGAAGGAGGCAGGGGAAAAAAGGAAATGGTGGATGGGTGAAATTGATATTTTTCACTTGGTGGCCCGGTGAGTCAGCGAGACCTCACTCACACCACCAAACACTCCACTGACACACTCATATAACTAACACCAGACTCACCACATGTATTACCATTCCATCCACAGTGGTATATTACAGACCATTCTGGAGAAATACCCTGACTTTGCTAGCTGTAAATAAAGCATTACCACATGTGTGCATTGTGTGTGTGTGTGTGTGTGTGTGTGTGTGTGTGTGTGTGTGTGTGTGAGTATGAGTGTGTGTGTGTATGAGTGTGAGTGTGTGTATGAGTGTGTGTGAGTATGAGTGTGTGTGCGTGTGTGTATGAGTTTGTGTGTGTGTGTGTGTGTGTGTGTTTATGTGTGTGTGTGTATGAATTTGTATGTGTGTGTGTGTGTGTGTGTGTGTGTGTGAGAGAGAGAGAGACTCAGCAATCAACATTTGCACCAATAACTCACTACAGTTGTGACCGGGTGTGGAAGTGTGAATTGCTCATTACTCTAAAATTTGTTCATGATTGCAGCCATGTATAAACGTAAGTAACCATTCTTACAGTATTCATTACCTTTGTAACTTGTGAGTTCATTACCTTTGTAACTTGTGAGTTCATTACCTTGTACCTAGTTCAGCCATCAAAACTTTGGAGCCCGGTCCCTGGACCCATTGTGTACCTCTGTAATCTGTAAATACCTTTGTAACTTGTAATGATTGTGACTAGACCTACCTGGAGTTCATTACCTTTGTAAATTGTGAGTTCATTACCTTTGTAAATTGTGAATTCATTGCCTCTGTAACTTGCTCAGCTATCAAAACTTTGAGGCCCAGTCCCTGGACCCATTATGTACCTCTGTAATCTTTTGACTACCGCCCACAGGATGGGTATGGGGTGCATAATAAACATATTAAACTAACGGTAAACAAAATACCACCACAAGTTAGGTTAGGTAAGGTTTGTTAGGAAAGAGGACAAGTGTTTCCTGATGCGGGTCTTAGTCATATGATGACCCACAGCTGGAGCTTTTGGTCATCTGACCGAGGTCAATAGTGACTGTTACAGCGTCCCAGGCTCAGGACTAACAGATACCATGTTCCCACTACTGTGTTGAGAGGGTTCGTTACTGTATGAAAAACAACCATAGGAGCTGAATAATAGCTGTAGGCATTTCGTGTTGCAATTAGCACATCCTCAGGAGCTTGCAAAGCTGCAGAAATAAGCAAGAAATTGGGACGCTTGTAAGAGATTTCTTACTCGTTTCTGCAACTTTGCAAGCTCCTAATGTGTTGATTGCAACACGAAAGGCCTAGAGCTATAATCAACTCCCCCTATGGTTGTTTTACATCTTGTATCGCTTGTTCGCGTTCCTGCATGTTAAAATATATAATAATTTATATAACTGTATTTGTGTGCAGCTGTACTTAAGCTTACACTAACATGCAATGCATTTCTGGCTCTGATCAGCCTCTGCATCGCCACATATGTTGACACATGTTTTTAATAAGTTCTTGTGAATTTAACTTAACAGGTTAACCTAAAACAAAGAAAATGGGTATTTGTCAGCTGACGGGGAGCGTGAACAAATTGACGTGGGAAATTGCGGACGAAAATTTACGTACTGAAATGAAAACAAGTGATGCCAGCAGTGGCCAGAGGTATACACACCGTGAGATGTATTCCTCTCAGCGTATGCATGATGAGTTTACCAGAATCCCTATTTTAGGGATTAAAATATTCTTGTAATAATGTTGGTAGAATTACCGACAATATGTTAGGTTAAGGACACATGTGCAGCTAATGCGACATTCTTATTTTGGCAACGTTTCGCTCTCCAACGGCTTGACATAGCTCCTGGAGAGCAAAACAATGTCACAATAAGAATGTCGCATTAGCTGTATATGTGTCCTTAACCTAACATATCTAGTGGTGTAAAGGTTATGTGCAGCCTTAATGACTATAGTATAATCGACAGGTTTTAAACCCCATTAACCAACCAGCCCAGGGGCCGTTGTCTCGTCCCGCCCCCACCAGAGGGCCAACGACACCCCTGAGAGAGCCATGTTTGATTAGACACGAGCCAGGTCGTTTTTCCTGACGAATATATTAGCGTAACATTAACGGGGGAAGGGGGGAGACTGGAAGAGGAGGTTCATTGTTTGTGATACAGTATACAGCACCTTGTCCTCAAGGCTCCCTCTCCAGGGCCTGAGTGACCTACACATGGCCCGGGTCAGGGGTCAAGTTTGCTCATTAGGGCGGCTGTAATTCCCTGGCTCGCCTGTCGGCTGTAAATCCTACTCATTGACCTAAACCAAATATAAAGTGACACCCCTGGTAGCAGGTCAGTCAGTGGCTACCTACACAAACACGCTGGTAGCAGGCTAGTCAATGGCTACCAGCACAAACACACACGCTGGTAGCAGGCTAGTCACAGCTACCTACACACTCGCCATAACTCTGAAATACTAACTGATAACGCCATAGTTATAGGATTGACTTGCCATGGATTCAAACTTCATGACGTTTTGCCAGTATTTCGGGGGAAATATTGTATAATAAAGAGGGGTTGCTCTGCTGCGTGTTTAACATTACTGACACCTGACCTGGCGAAGGAAACCTTTGACGCCGCCATACGTACCGAATCCTTAGTGAAATTTACCTGCGATTTACCCGTGACCTGTTTCGGGAGATCTCCTTTCGCGACCCGGTCCTGGACAAAGCCTCCCGGTGGATCAGGGCCTGATCAACCAGGCTGTTACTGCTGGCCTCATCTAAACCGACGTAAGAGCCGCAGCCTGGCCGGCTAGGTGCTGACTTTAGGTGCCTGTTCATCTCCTTCAAGACAGGCTAGAATAAGGAAATTTCCTATGTTCCCTGTATACAGAATTACCTCCAACGGGAGGTAAGGTGCAGAGGGGTTACGACCCCTCGAAAAGGGGAACGAAGGAGTGGGGGTCGTAACCCCTCTGCTTCCCCTGTTGGAAGTAATTTCTCCACATGTGTCTTATTCTTTAACCTGTCGGTACTGTGATCCATTATTTTCATTAATATCCAGGTGAGGGGAATGGAAATTATCACACCGGTTGCGACGGGGCTCAGGGAATGGAAATTAGTCTTCCCAAATACAAAGAGATAAGCGCGTGTGATGTACATGGACCACTGAAGGTTAGAAGTAGAATATTCTAATCGGTGATATACATTATACGTAACAGTTACCTGCATTACTGATCTCAAGAGACAGACTAGCCAGTGTATTGCTACACACCTGTATTCTCACACGACTGTTTTTCTAGTATAGTCTTATGAGAGTTTCCCCTGGTGTTTTGACGGTGGTCTGGTCGTGGACCGGGCCGCGGGGGCGTTAATCCTCGGACTGCCCTCCAGGTAGGTGGGTAGGTAGCGGGTTCTCACATGGTCTACCTGTAGGGTATTCCGGGGGTTAACGTCCCCGCGGCCCAGTTCTTGACCAGGCATCCGGTGAATCAGGGCCTGATCAACCAGGCTGTTATTGCTGGTCACACGTAATCCAACGTACGAACCAGAGCCCGGCTGAAGGGGTACTGACTTTAGGTATCTGTCCAGCTCCCTCTTGAAGATAGCCTGAGGTCTATCGGCAATTTCCCTTATGCTTGGTGGCAGGCGATCTGACAGATCTCTCCACAAGCACATATTGCAAGCAATATGTGCATAGTTCCAAGAGCAGCTGATGCAGAACCTAAGAAGTCATAAATTAATGATGTGGGTCAAACGAGTCAACATTAAATCCCTGTAAACACAGCTAGGTGAACACTCACAAAACACAGCTTCGTGAACACACACACACACACACACACACACACACAGCTCAGTGAGCACACAAACACAGCTCAGTGTATACACAAACACAGCTCAGTGAACACACACACAAACACGGCTCAGTGAACACAAACACAGCTCAGTGAACACACAAACACAGTGAACACACAAACACAGCTCAGTGAACACACACACAAACCACATTCAATCAGGCCCCACAAGAAATACAAACTGCCTGACCAAGCAAATTAAGCAAGCAACTTTTCGCTAGTTAAAACAAGTAGAGGTGAAGAGGAGAAAGGCTGAGCCCGGGGTTGAAGAAAGCCACTGTAGGGGAGCTAAATGGCTTTGTGTGTGCAGTGTGGAGGAGCTGAAGCAGGTTCAACAAGGAGACTGTTTACCATCCCCGCCACTCACGCCCAAACATCAACAAACCATCACAGCTCAGCCCAACAGATAAGATTTCGGCTGCTGAACGTGAACGGATTCAAAATATTGCTTACGTCAAACACTGTGTGATTGTAATATTCCCAACTCCAAAACAATACCGAACGTAAGGTTTGTTACGTCACACATTACGACATGATGATATTTCTTAAGTCAGACATTAATACCAAAAAAGATTCTATCGTAAAGCATTAAAGGGTAATATTTCATCGTAGAGGATTACGGGAGCATAATATTTCTAACGTCAAAGATTAAGGGATTATAACGATTCCTATGTCAAGCATTTCAGGGGTGGACGGTGGGCGTAAATCTAATGTCAGGGACACACTGAAGACTTCACACGCACACCTGATCACCAGAGAGATTCATCAGCTGGAATGATGTTAATTGTTGAGTTAATCGTGAGAGTACAGGCTGGTGAGAGTACCAACACTCCTTCATCAATCATGAGAGTACAGCAAGGCTTGAACGAGCGTAAACACACCATCAATCATGAGAGTACAACAAGGCTGGTGAGAGTACCAACACCATCAGTCATGAGAGTACAACAAGGCTGGTAAGAGTACCAACACCATCAGTCATGAGAGTACAACAAGGCTGGTAAGAGTACCAACACATCAGTCATGAGAGTCACAAGGCTGGTAAGAGTACCAACACACAGTCATGAAAAGTAACAAGGCTGGTAAGAGTACCAACACCATCAGTCATGAGAGTACAACAAGGCTGGTAAGAGTACCAACACCATCAGTCATGAGAGTACAACAAGGCTGGTAAGAGTACCAACACAATCAGTCATGAGAGTACAAGGCTGGTAAGAGTACCAACACCATCAGTCATGAGAGTACAACAAGGCTGGTAAGAGTACCAACACCATCAGTCATGAGAGTACAACAAGGCTGGTAAGAGTACCAACACCATCAGTCATGAGAGTACAACAAGGCTGGTAAGAGTACCAACACCAGTCATAAGAGTACAAGGCTGGTAAGAGTACCAACACCATCAGTCATGAGAGTACAACAAGGCTGGTAAGAGTACCAACACCATCAGTCATGAGAGTACAACAAGGCTGGTAAGAGTACCAACACCATCAGTCATGAGAGTACAACAAGGCTGGTAAGAGTACCAACACAATCAGTCATGAGAGTACAAGGCTGGTAAGAGTACCAACACCATCAGTCATGAGAGTACAACAAGGCTGGTAAGAGTACCAACACCATCAGTCATGAGAGTACAACAAGGCTGGTAAGAGTACCAACACCATCAGTCATGAGAGTACAAGGCTGGTAAGAGTACCAACACCATCAGTCATGAGAGTACAACAAGGCTGGTAAGAGTACCAACACCATCAGTCATGAGAGTACAAGGCTGGTAAGAGTACCAACCACCTTCATCAATCATTACGAATATATTTATATATATTTTAGCGTAGCGTGAGGCGGGTGTGGGTCATTTAGCAGCAGTGAGGACTCGATCCTACGTCCGACAATCATTAAACACGCAACCTAACTCTACTTACTCTTCCCTCATTATGAACAAACGTGTAGAATTATCAAGAAGAAATCTTAATTAACACAACAAAATGAAAGGCAATACAGTTTTATCTTTCATATCCATTCCTTCCCTGAGCTTCCTTATCTTCCCTGAGCTTCCTTATCTTCCCTGAGCTTCCTTATCTTCCCTGAGCTTCCTTATCTTCCCTGAGCTTCCTTACCTTCCCTGAGCTTCCTTACCTTCCCTGAGCTTCCTTACCTTCCCTGAGCTTCCTTACCTTCCCTGAGCTTCCTTATCTTCCCTGAGCTTCCTTATCTTCCCTGAGCTTCCTTACCTTCCCTGAGCTTATTACCTTCCCTGAGCTTCCTTATCTTCCCTGAGCTTCCTTATCATCCCTGAGCTTCCTTATCTTCCCTGAGCTTCCTTATCTTCCCTGAGCTTCCTTACCTTCCCTGAGCTTCCTTATCTTCCCTGAGCTTCCTTATCTTCCCTGAGCTTCCTTACCTTCCCTGAGCTTCCTTATCTTCCCTGAGCTTCCTTACCTTCCCTGAGCTTCCTTATCTTCCCTGAGCTTCCTTATCTTCCCTGAGCTTCCTTATCTTCCCTGAGCTTCCTTATCTTCCCTGAGCTTCCTTATCTTCCCTGAGCTTCCTTACCTTCCCTGAGCTTCCTTACCTTCCCTGAGCTTCCTTATCTTCCCTGAGCTTCCTTACCTTCCTTATCTTCCCTGAGCTTCCTTATCTTCCCTGAGCTTCCTTATCTTCCCTGAGCTTCCTTACCTTCCCTGAGCTTCCTTATCTTCCCTGAGCTTCCTTATCTTCCCTGAGCTTCCTTATCTTCCCTGAGCTTCCTTATCTTCCCTGAGCTTCCTTATCTTCCCTGAGCTTCCTTACCTTCCCTGAGCTTCCTTACCTTCCCTGAGCTTCCTTACCTTCCCTGAGCTTCCTTACCTTCCCTGAGCTTCCTTATCTTCCCTGAGCTTCCTTATCTTCCCTGAGCTTCCTTATCTTCCCTGAGCTTCCTTATCTTCCCTGAGCTTCCTTACCTTCCCTGAGCTTCCTTATCTTCCCTGAGCTTCCTTATCTTCCCTGAGCTTCCTTATCTTCCCTGAGCTTCCTTATCTTCCCTGAGCTTCCTTACCTTCCCTGAGCTTCCTTACCTTCCCTGAGCTTCCTTATCTTCCTGAGCTTCCTTACCTTCCCTGAGCTTCCTTACTTCCCTGAGCTTCCTTATCTTCCCTGAGCTTCCTTATCTTCCCTGAGCTTCCTTATCTTCCCTGAGCTTCCTTATCTTCCCTGAGCTTCCTTATCTTCATCTTCCCTGAGCTTCCTTATCTTCCCTGAGCTTTCCTTACCTTCCCTGAGCTTCCTTATCTTCCCTGAGCTTCCTTACCTTCCCTGAGCTTCCTTACCTTCCCTGAGCTTCCTTATCTTCCCTGAGCTTCCTTACCTTCCCTGAGCTTCCTTATCTTCCCTGAGCTTCCTTATCTTCCCTGAGCTTCCTTATCTTCCCTGAGCTTCCTTATCTTCCCTGAGCTTCCTTACCTTCCCTGAGCTTCCTTACCTTCCCTGAGCTTCCTTATCTTCCCTGAGCTTCCTTATCTTCCCTGAGCTTCCTTATCTTCCCTGAGCTTCCTTACCTTCCCTGAGCTTCCTTATCTTCCCTGAGCTTCCTTACCTTCCCTGAGCTTCCTTACCTTCCCTGAGCTTCCTTATCTTCCCTGAGCTTCCTTACCTTCCCTGAGCTTCCTTACCTTCCCTGAGCTTCCTTATCTTCCCTGAGCTTCCTTATCTTCCCTGAGCTTCCTTATCTTCCCTGAGCTTCCTTATCTTCCCTGAGCTTCCTTACCTTCCCTGAGCTTCCTTACCTTCCCTGAGCTTCCTTATCTTCCCTGAGCTTCCTTACCTTCCCTGAGCTTCCTTACCTTCCCTGAGCTTCCTTATCTTCCCTGAGCTTCCTTACCTTCCCTGAGCTTCCTTACCTTCCCTGAGCTTCCTTATTTTCCCTGAGCTTCCTTACCTTCCCTGAGCTTCCTTACCTTACCTGAGCTTCCTTACCTTCCCTGAGCTTCCTTATCTTCCCTGAGCTTCCTTACGTTCCCTGAGCTTCCTTACCTTCCCTGAGCTTCCTTACCTTCCCTGAGCTTCCTTATCTTCCCTGAGCTTCCTTATCTTCCCTGAGCTTCCTTACCTTCCCTGAGCTTCCTTATCTTCCCTGAGCTTCCTTACCTTCCCTGAGCTTCCTTACCTTCCCTGAGCTTCCTTATCTTCCCTGAGCTTCCTTATCTTCCCTGAGCTTCCTTACCTTCCTGAGCTTCCTTACCTTCCCTGAGCTTCCTTATCTTCCCTGAGCTTCCTTATCTTCCCTGAGCTTCCTTATCTTCCCTGAGCTTCCTTATCTTCCCTGAGCTTCCTTACCTTCCCTGAGCTTCCTTATCTTCCCTGAGCTTCCTTACCTTCCCTGAGCTTCCTTACCTTCCTGAGCTTCCTTATCTTCCCTGAGCTTCCTTATCTTCCCTGAGCTTCCTTATCTTCCCTGAGCTTCCTTACCTTCCCTGAGCTTCCTTATCTTCCCTGAGCTTCCTTATCTTCCCTGAGCTTCCTTACCTTCCCTGAGCTTCCTTACCTTCCCTGAGCTTCCTTACCTTCCCTGAGCTTCCTTACCTTCCCTGAGCTTCCTTATCTTCCCTGAGCTTCCTTACCTTCCCTGAGCTTCCTTACCTTCCCTGAGCTTCCTTACCTTCCCTGAGCTTCCTTACCTTCCCTGAGCTTCCTTACCTTCCCTGACCTTCCTTACCTTCCCTGAGCTTCCTTATCTTCCCTGAGCTTCCTTACCTTCCCTGAGCTTCCTTACCTTCCCTGAGCTTCCTTATCTTCCCTGAGCTTCCTTACCTTCCCTGAGCTTCCTTACCTTCCCTGAGCTTCCTTACCTTCCCTGAGCTTCCTTACCTTCCCTGTGCTTCCTTAACGTCCCTGAGCTTCCTTACCTTCCCTGAGCTTCATTACCTTCCCTGAGCTTCCTTACCTTCCCTGAGCTTCCTTACCTTCCATGTGCTTCCTTAACGTCCCTGAGCTTCCTTACTTTCCCTGAGCTTCCTTACCTTCCCTGAGCTTCCTTACCTTCCCTGAGCCTCCTTACATTCACTGAGCTTCCTTACCTTCCCTGAGCTTCCTTAACGGCCCTGAGCTCCCTTACTTTCCCTGAGCTTCCTTAACGTCCCTGAGCTTCCTTACCTTCCCTGAGCTTCCTTACCTTCCCTGAGCCTCCTTACCTTCCCTGAGCCTCCTTACCTTCCCTGAGCTTCCTTACCTTCCCTGAGCCTCCTTACCTTCCCTGAGCCTCCTTACCTTCCCTGAGCCTCCTTACCTTCCCTGAGCTTCCTTACCTTCCCTGAGCTTCCTTACCTTCCCTGAGCCTCCTTACCTTCCCTGAGCTTCCTTATCTTCACTGAGCTTCCTTACCTTCCTTGAGCTTCCTTATCTTCCCTGAGCTTCCTTACCTTCCCTGAGCTTCCTTACCTTCCCTGAGCTTCCTTATCTTCCCTGAGCTTCCTTATTTTCCCTGAGCTTCCTTACCTTCCCTGGGCTTCCTTAGCTTTCCTGAGCTTCCTTACCTTCCCTGAGCTTCCTTACCTTCCCTGAGCTTCCTTATCTTCCCTGAGCTTCCTTATCTTCCATGAGCTTCCTTACTTTCCCTGAGCTTCCTCATCCTCCCTGAGCTTCCTCACCTTCCCTGAGCTTCCTTACCTTCCCTGAGCTTCCTTATCTTCCCTGAGCTTCCTTATCTTCCCTGAGCTTCCTTATCTTCCCTGAGCTTCCTTATCTTCCCTGAGCTTCCTTACCTTCCCTGAGCTTCCTTACCTTCCCTGAGCTTCCTTACCTTCCCTGAGCTTCCTTACCTTCCCTGAGCTTCCTTATCCTCCCTGAGCTTCCTTACCTTCCCTGAGCTCCCTTACCTTCCCTGAGCTTCCTTACCTTCCCTGAGCTTCCTTATCTTCCCTGAGCTTCCTTACCTTCCCTGAGCTTCCTTACCTTCCCTGAGCTTCCTTATCCTCCTTGAGCTTCCTTACCTTCCCTGGGCTTCCTTACCTTCCCTGAGCTTCCTTATCTTCCCTGAGCTTCCTTATCTTCCCTGAGCTTCCTTACCTTTCCTGAGCTTCCTTATCCTCCCTGAGCTTCCTTACCTTCCCTGAGCTTCCTTATCTTCCCTGAGCTTCCTTACCTTTCCTGAGCTTCCTTATCCTCCCTGAGCTTCCTTATCTTCCCTGAGCTTCCTTACCTTCCCTGAGCTTCCTTACCTTCCCTGAGCTTCCTTATCCTCCCTGAGCTTCCTTATCTTCTTAATCTCACTCCAAAACTTTTTCTTATTCTCACCCAAATTTGTTGACAGTACCTCACCCACTCTCTCATTTGCTCTCTTTTAACATTCCCTCACCACTCTCTCATTTGCTCTCTTTTAACATTTCCTCACCAATCTCTCAACCTCTCTTTTTCTTACCATATAGTCCTTCCTTCTTATATCACTTCTCTAGAGGTCTTTCACCGAGGTAAGGTGATCCAGGAACGAAGAAGCACATTCATCATCGCTCATTCAATAGCTGTTTTGCCAGAAGTGTTCCGAAGATGATTATGGACATTCATTATTATGAAAGGATGGGTGGGATTCGAACTCATGGCGAGCAAGCCTTAATACTGGCAGGCCAGTGTGCTAACCACTGTTATTACGATTTCATGAGTCATTATCACTACTATATTAGAAAAACAAGAGTTAAACTCGGATGGTTTATAAAGCAGAAAATAATTACTAGGAAAGATGGTCAATAACAATAGAAACTTTAATACCCAAGCGTCTAGTTAGGTAGCTATGGAGACCCTAGTCTCTGTGGTGGGTGTGGTAGGTGTGGTGGGTGTGGTGGGTGTGTGGTGGGTGTGTGGTGGGTGTGTGGTGGGTGTGTGGTGAGTGTGTGGTGGGTGTGTGGTGGGTGTGTGGTGGGTGTGGTGGGTGTGTGGTGGGTGTGTGGTGGGGTGTGTGGTGGTTGTGTGGTGGGTGTGTGGTGGGTGTGTGGTGGGTGTGGTGGTGTGTGTGGTGGGTGTGTGGTGGGTGTGTGGTGGGTGTGTGGTGGGTGGGTGGTGTGGGTGTGTGGTGGGTGTGGTGGTGTGTGTGGTGGGTGTGTGGTGGGTGTGTGGTGGGGGGGGGTGTGTGGTGGGTGTGTGTGGTGGGTTGTGGTGGGTGTGTGTGTGGGGTGTGGGGGTGGGTGTGTGGTGGGTGTGGTGGGTGTGTGGTGGGTGTGTGTGTGGGTGTGTGGTGGGTGTGTGGTGGGTGGTGTGGTGGGTGTGTGGTGGGGTGTGTGGTGGGTGTGTGGGGGGTGTGGTGGGTGTGTGGTGGGTGTGTGTGGGTGTGTGGTGGTGTGGTGGGTGGTGGTGGTGGGTGGTGTGGTGGGTGTGGTGGTGTGGGTGGGTGTGGTGGTGTGGTGGGTGTGGTGGGTGTGTGTGGGTGTGTGGTGGGTGTGTGGTGGTGTGTGGTGGGTGTGTGTGGGTGTGTGGTGGGTGTGGTGGGTGTGTGTGGGTGTGTGGTGGTGTGTGGTGGGTGTGTGTGGGTGTGTGGGGTGTGTGTGGGTGTGTGGTGGGTGTGTGGTGGGTGTGGTGGTGGGTGGGTGTGTGGGGTGTGTGTGGGTGTGGTGGGTGTGTGGTGTGGTGTGTGTGGTGGGTGTGGTGGGTGTGTGGTGGGTGTGTGGTGGGTGTGTGGTGGGTGTGTGGTGGGTGTGTGGTGGGTGTGTGGTGGGTGTGTGGTGGGTGTGTGGTGGGTGTGGTGGGTGTGTGGTGGGTGTGTGGTGGGTGTGTGGTGGGTGTGTGGGGGTGTGGGTGTGTGGTGGGTGTGTGGTGGTGTGGTGGTGGGTGGGTGTGTGGGGGTGTGGTGGGTGTGTGGTGGGTGTGGTGGTGGTGTGGGTGGGTGTGTGGTGTGGTGTGGGTGGTGGTGTGGTGTGTGTGGGTGTTGGTGGGTGTGTGGTGGGTGTGTGGTGGTGTGTGGTGGGTGGGTGTGTGGTGGGTGTGGTGGGTGTGGTGGGTGTGGTGGTGTGTGGTGGGTGTGTGGTGGGTGTGTGGTGGGTGTGTGTGTGTGTGGTGGGTGTGGTGGGTGTGGTGGGTGTGGTGGGTGTGTGGTGGGTGTGTGGTGGGTGTGTGGTGGGTGTGTGGTGGTGTGTGGTGGGTGGTGGGTGGGTGTGTGGTGGGTGTGTGGTGGTGTGGTGGTGTGGTGGTGTGTGGGGTGGGTGTGGTGGGTGTGTGGTGGGTGTGTGGTGGGTGTGTGGTGGGTGTGTGGGTGTGTGTGGGTTGGGGTGTGGTGGGTGTGTTGGTGGGTGGTGGTGGGTGTGTGGTGGGTGTGTGGTGGGTGTGTGGTGGGGTGTGGTGGGTGTGTGTGGTGGGTGTGTGGTGGGTGTGTGGTGTGGTGTGTGGTGGGTGTGGTGGGGTGTTGTGGGTGGTTGTGTGGTGGGTGTGTGGTGGGTGTGTGGTGGGTGTTGTGGGTGTGGTGGGTGTGGTGGGTGTGTGGTGGGTTGTGGTGGGTGTGGTGGTGTGGTGGGTGTGGTGTTGTGGGTGTGGTGGTGTGTGGTGGGTGTGTGGTGGGTGTGGTGGTGTGTTGTGGGGTGTGTGTGGGTTGTGGTGGGTTGTGGTGGGTGTGTGGTGGGTGTGGTGGTGGTGTGGTGGGTGTGTGGTGGGTGTGGTGGGTGTGTGGTGGGTGTGGTGGTGTGGTGGTGTGGTGGTGGGTGTGTGTGGTGTTGGTGGGTGTGTGGTGGGTGTGTGGTGGGTGTGTGGTGGGGGTGTGGTGGGTGTGTGGTGGGTGTGGGGTGTGGGTGGTGTGTGTGGTGGGTGTGTGGTGGGTGTGTGTGGTGGGTGTGTGGTGGTGTGTGGTGGGTGTGGTGGGTGTGTGGTGGGTGTGGTGGGTGTGTGGTGGGTGTGTGGTGGGTGTGTGGTGGGTGTGTGGTGGGTGTGTGGTGGGTGTGGGTGGGTGTTGGTGGGTGTGGTGGGTGTTTGTAGGTTGAGGTAGGAAGAATGTTGAGTGGTTTAGTATGTGATGTGGTGGGTTGTGGTGTGAGTGGGTGTATGGTTGCCAGTGTAGATATGGGTTGTGATAGTATTGTGTGGAGTGATGTTATGTGGTGAAGGATGTGTGTTTGGGTGGGTAGGGGGTGTGGTGGGTGTATTGTATGTTGCTAGATTGTAGAGAGATTAGTGTTGGGTGTTTGGTGTAGGTGTTGGGATGGGTGATGTGTGGTGTGTGGTGGGTGATGGTGGGTGTGGAAGGGTGACTGGGTCGACAGTGAAATGTGGTAGAGAGGGTTCGTGTAGTGGTGTTGATGGTCGTGTGAAGTTGGGTCAGCGAGTGGAGCTAGTGCTGACTTAAGGTATAATATGAGGTGTGTAAGAGATGAAAGTGTGATGGTAGTTAATGAGTGGAGATTGGGTCAGGAACGTTTTGCTTTGTGACGTGGCTATCTGAAATAGAGGCCTCGAGCTGAGTTAAGGTATCACCGAGGTCACGGTGTGTAGCGTTATGTAGAGAATTAATGGTGTTAAAATAAATTACGCGAGACTAACTGTTGGTTCCTAGGGTCGGAAAATTTTGGGTTGTGTGATCAGGGCCCCGGAAACTTGTGGTGTGTCGAACAGGTGCGAAATCGTTAGGATCTATAACAAAATTCGCTATGGTGGTTTCAACTATACAGATGCGGCATTTGACGGAAAATAGTCAGGTACTTTACTGTGAAGATCATGGATGTTTGTGTGGGAAACAGTGGTTGTGACAGAGCCAACTGGGGAAAAGTAAACTGATTGTTTACCAAAGGATCTATAAATTATAATAAAGAGGTTAATGATAGTGGAAAGTGAGTCAGCAAGATTCAGTTATAAGGATCCCATAAGGTAACAGTTACTGATAGCATGGTGATGGGTAATGAAGATGATAGGTAGAGGTAGTGAGTTGCGAATGTGTCAGGAAAAAGATAGTTTGCTAGTATCAAGCCATAGGGTCAATCGAAAGAAAAGATGTCCTATGGATGCATTCAGGCATAAAGGCTATAATAGGAAACAATAGATCAGGGTGCAATAAGGAAACGATGTATTCAGAAGAAATTTAAAAAGGTTAGACAAGAATTGAGAAAGCAGGTGAAGACTACCAAAGATTGTTTGGTTACAGATTCTCGAGGGCCGAGAAAAAACTAATTTTGGGTGTGATTTACAGGGCCCCAAATCTTGATAGGGAGTGCAGTAAACTTCTATGGGACGAAATTCGTAAGGCATCTACAAACGAAAATGTTGCGCTAATGGGAGATTTCAACTATAGACAGACTGACTGGAGCAATTTGACAGGAAATTTAGCGTCAGGTGACTTTCTTGATACGATCCAGGATTGTTTTTTAAAACAGTTTGTGACAGAGCCAACTAGGGGAAATAACCTCCTTGACTTGGTTCTTGCCAGTAGGGAAACTCTAATTAATAATCTTGAGGTTAATGATGAGCTTGGGGAAAGTGATCACAAATCACTCAGTTTTAATATATCATGGAATTCCCCTAATAATGGCAATCAAGTCTCCATCCCTGACTTCCGCTTGGCTGATTGGGCTGAACTGGAATGACCTGACTAAGGGTCAGGTAGGTGGTGATGGTTGCCGATATGATGCTTTCCAGGGCATAGTTCTAGCTGCTCAGTCAAATTATGTTCCAAATAGGGAAATCAGATCAAACAAAAATGATCCTAAATGGATGAACAATAGATTAAAATATCTAATTGGTCAAAAGAGAGGCATATATAGGCAAATCAAAAGATGAGAGGGGCAATTAAGAAATCGATATATTCAGTTAAAGAGAGAAATAAAAAAAGGAATTAGAAAAGCAAAAAGAGATTATGAGGTTAAAGTTGCAAGAGATTCGAAGACTAACCCAAAAGGATTCTTTCAGGTATACAGAAATAAGATCAGGGACAAGATAGGCCCACTCAAAAGTTCCTCGGGTCAGCTCACTGACAGTGATAAGGAAATGTGTAGAATTTTTAACACATACTTCCTCTCAGTTTTTACACAGGAGGATACCAGCGATATTCCAGAAATGATAAATTATGTGGAACAGGACGATAATAAACTGTGCACGATTAGGGTCACAAGTGACATGGTCCTTAGGCAAATTGATAAATTAAAACCTAACAAATCCCCAGGCCCTGATGAACTGTATGCAAGGGTTCTAAAGGAATGTAAAGAGGAGCTTAGCAAACCTTTGGCTAATCTTTTCAACATATCACTATAAACTGGCATGGTGCCAGATAAGTGGAAAATGGCAAATGTGATACCTATTTTCAAAGCAGGTGACCAATAAGCCTAACCTCCATAGTGGGAAAATTTATGGAATCAATAATTGCCGAGGCAGTTCGTAGCCACCTTGAAAAGCATAAATTAATCAACGAATCTCAGCATGGTTTTACAAAGGGGCGTTCCTGCCTTACGAATTTGTTAACTTTTTTCACTAAGGTATTTGAGGAGGTAGATCATGGTAATGAATATGATATTGTGTACATGGACTTCAGTAAGGCTTTTGACAGGGTCCCACATCAGAGACTATTGAGGAAAATTAAGGCACATGGAATAGGAGGAGAAATTTTTTCCTGGATAGAGGCATGGTTGACAAATAGGCAGCAGAGAGTTTGCATAAATGGGGAGAAATCAGAGTGGGGAAGCGTCACGAGCGGTGTTCCATTGGGGTCAGTGTTGGGCCCCCTGCTGTTCACAATATACATAAACGACATAGATGAGGGCATAAAGAGCGACATCGGCAAGTTTGCCGATGACACCAAAACAGGCCGTCGAATTCATTCTGACGAGGACATTAGAGCACTCCAGGAAGATTTGAGTAGACTGATGCAGTGGTCGGAGAGGTGGCAGATGCAGTTTAATATAGACAAATGCAAAGTTCTAAATGTTGGACAGGACAATAACCATGCCACATATAAACTAAATAATGTAGATCTTAATATTACGGATTGCAAAAAAGATTTAGGAGTTCTGGTTAGCAGTAATCTGAAACCAAGACAACAGTGCATAAGTGTTCGCAATAAAGCTAATAGAATCCTTGGCTTCATATCAAGAAGCATAAATAATAGGAGTCCTCAGGTTGTTCTTCAACTCTATACATCCTTGGTTAGGCCTCATTTAGATTATGCTGCACAGTTTTGGTCACCGTATTACAGAATGGATATAAATGCTCTGGAAAATGTACAAAGGAGGATGACAAAGTTGATCCCATGTATCAGAAACCTTCCCTATGAGGATAGACTAAGGGCCCTGAATCTTCACTCTCTAAGACTTGACTTAAGAAATCGTAATGACACGATTGCAAATAAACCATACCCCCGGCCGGGATTGAACCCGCGGTCATAGAGTCTCAAAACTCCAGCCCGTCGCGCTAACCACTAGACCAGCTAGCCACAATAAGATTCATCCAACTAGGTATATTTCTACACCATAGGAAAGTTAGCACAGGCACCTCTGTGACCACAAATGCAAGTTTTTACAGACGAATCTCCAGCTAGCGTGGCCGTGACGAACTCTAGCTCAAGTCCCTTCACTGCCGTCAACATGACTTAAGAAATCGTAATGACACGATTGCAAATAAACCATACCCCCGGCCGGGATTGAACCCGCGGTCATAGAGTCTCAAAACTCCAGCCCGTCGCGCTAACCACTAGACCAGCTAGCCACAATAAGATTCATCCAACTAGGTATATTTCTACACCATAGGAAAGTTAGCACAGGCACCTCTGTGACCACAAATGCAAGTTTTTACAGACGAATCTCCAGCTAGCGTGGCCGTGACGAACTCTAGCTCAAGTCCCTTCACTGCCGTCAACATGACTTAAGAAATCGTAATGACACGATTGCAAATAAACCATACCCCCGGCCGGGATTGAACCCGCGGTCATAGAGTCTCAAAACTCCAGCCCGTCGCGCTAACCACTAGACCAGCTAGCCACAATAAGATTCATCCAACTAGGTATATTTCTACACCATAGGAAAGTTAGCACAGGCACCTCTGTGACCACAAATGCAAGTTTTTACAGACGAATCTCCAGCTAGCGTGGCCGTGACGAACTCTAGCTCAAGTCCCTTCACTGCCGTCAACATGACTTAAGAAATCGTAATGAGATTCGTCTGTAAAAACTTGCATTTGTGGTCACAGAGGTGCCTGTGCTAACTTTCCTATGGTGTAGAAATATACCTAGTTGGATGAATCTTATTGTGGCTAGCTGGTCTAGTGGTTAGCGCGACGGGCTGGAGTTTTGAGACTCTATGACCGCGGGTTCAATCCCGGCCGGGGGTATGGTTTATTTGCAATCGTGTCATTACGATTTCTTAAGTCATGTTGACGGCAGTGAAGGGACTTGAGCTAGAGTTCGTCACGGCCACGCTAGCTGGAGATTCGTCTGTAAAAACTTGCATTTGTGGTCACAGAGGTGCCTGTGCTAACTTTCCTATGGTGTAGAAATATACCTAGTTGGATGAATCTTATTGTGGCTAGCTGGTCTAGTGGTTAGCGCGACGGGCTGGAGTTTTGAGACTCTATGACCGCGGGTTCAATCCCGGCCGGGGGTATGGTTTATTTGCAATCGTGTCATTACGATTTCTTAAGTCATGTTGACGGCAGTGAAGGGACTTGAGCTAGAGTTCGTCACGGCCACGCTAGCTGGAGATTCGTCTGTAAAAACTTGCATTTGTGGTCACAGAGGTGCCTGTGCTAACTTTCCTATGGTGTAGAAATATACCTAGTTGGATGAATCTTATTGTGGCTAGCTGGTCTAGTGGTTAGCGCGACGGGCTGGAGTTTTGAGACTCTATGACCGCGGGTTCAATCCCGGCCGGGGGTATGGTTTATTTGCAATCGTGTCATTACGATTTCTTAAGTCA
>NC_069444.1:13334900-13487400 GCF_026875155.1 Cherax quadricarinatus
CAATCTTGCCATAACTTTTTGGGTTATACTTGGTAAATTACACATATGTTACTGTATAATAAAATCACAGTAAACAGACGATATCACAATATGCATAACAACTCCAGTGAAAAGGCAGTGAAATTCCAAGCGCTTTCGTGATTTCTCACATTATCAAGGAAGAGTAAAAATGATACATAAACAGAAGACTTATGACGCTGAGATTTCACCTTAATTAAGGTGATATCTCAGCCTTATAGGTCTTTTGTTCTATTATATTTACTGTTCCATGATAATGTGATAAATCACGAAAGTGCTTGGAATTTCATTAATTTTTTCACTGTGGTTGTTTGGCATATGTTACTATATATGATAATTGTATTTATATGCACCTGTACCTAAATAAGCTTACTTATTAACTCAGAAATATTGTGATGTTTACCAATATTCAATGAAAATTGCTTTTAGATGAAATGGAATATTGGAATGTTGTTGCCCACAACCTGACAGTATCACGTACCATTATCATCATTAGAGAGTGTTCAATATAATACGTACATGAGAACTCCGTGTCCACTTGTGTCGGTGCCGTAAGCCTGTGCCATGAATTGTATCTAGCTCCGGGTCTACCACAAATTGTCCTCCAATGTCCGTGTACCCGGTTCTCTCTCTCTCTCTCTCTCTCTCTCTCTCTCTCTCTCCACCTACCACCACCGCCATGCCGGGCCCACACAACACCGTGTAGGCTTCATCATGGACCGGGTAGCTGGGGCAGTGACCCTACCATCTTCAGGTAATCTTTATCACCACCACAACCACAATACCATTCCAGCCACCACCATAACCACAAAACCGTGCCAGCCACCACCACAACCACAATACTGTGCCAGCCACCACCACAACCACAATACCATGCCAACCACCACCATAACACTGCGCCAGTCGCCACCCCCACAATACCATGCCAGCCATCACAACAGAACCAACACACCCATGGAATGGATGTGTAATTGGCATTACCTGTAACTTCTTTCAAGAGTGTTCCTAATCCCTGGGCCCAGTCTTGAGCCAGGCTTCCCTGCTGATTGCTTAGTCGACCAGCCTGTTGCTGTTCGTGGCTTGCCCACCCACACATCCCTCACAGCCAGGTTGATCAGCCTTACCTCTAAGGTGTGCCTATAAAACCTGTATCTAGTTTCCTTGTGAAGACTTCTACACTGGTTCCAGCAATATTTCTGATATCTGTAGATATCAAGTTGAAAAGTCTAGTCTCACGCATGTTGACAGTGTTCTCTGATTGTGTCCGTTACTCCCCAGCTTTTCACTCCAGTGCATTATGGTAGTGAGCAAATTTGGGACCAGACAATCGAATTTATTCCGTGTGTATGACGTATTCTCGTCTTATTTCCAGCCAGTACATTTCTAGAACCATGAGGCATTCCCAGTTTTAATTGTTCCATGTGGGCGATAAATCTCTGTATTTTATTCATTTTCATCTCACCCTCTCTGAAAGATGCCGTCAACATTGAGCAGTACTCCAAACGAGAGAGTATAAGTGATTCGAATAGTGTTATCATTGGCATTATTACTCTTTCGTTGAAAGTGTTCATTATCCACCCTCTTATTTTCCTGTCTTTTGCAGTGTTTTCCTGATTATATTCTTTAAAAGACAGGTCAACTAACATTATTACACCTAGTTTTTTTGCACGGTCTTTTTTGTTCTATGGGGTGACCCTCTTATGTTTTGTATTATCATATCCTTTTTTGGTTCCTTATTCTCTCAGTAGCTTAGCAATTGAAATTTGTCCCCATTGAACATCTGTATCTTCTACAGACGTGACTATCATGATAATTTTTGCTATCTGCAAAGGATGATGCAAAGCTGTGGTTTGTGTTATTATTTATATCTGTTATGAGAATGAGAAATAAGACTCAAGAAATCGTAATGACACGATTGCAAACAAACCATACCCCCGGCCGGGATTGAACCCGCGGTCAGAGTCTCAAAACTCCAGCCCGTCGCGTTAGCCACTAGACCAGCTAGCCACAATAAGATTCATCCAACTAGGTATATTTCTACACCATAGGAAGGTTAGCACAGGCACCTCTGTGACCACAAATGCAAGTTTTTACAGACGAATCTCAGACTCTATGACCGCGGGTTCAATCCCGGCCGGGGGTATGGTTTGTTTGCAATCGTGTCATTACGATTTCTTGAGTCATGTTGACGACAGTGAAGGGACTTGAGCTAGAGTTCGTCACGGCCACACTAGCTGGAGATTCGTCTGTAAAAACTTGCATTTGTGGTCACAGAGGTGCCTGTGCTAACCTTCCTATGGTGTAGAAATATACCTAGTTGGATGAATCTTATTGTGGCTAGCTGGTCTAGTGGCTAACGCGACGGGCTGGAGTTTTGAGACTCTATGACCGCGGGTTCAATCCCGGCCGGGGGTATGGTTTATGAGAAATAAGAGTGGCACCAGGACTGTGCCTTGAGGAACTGAGTTTTTTACATTGCTAAGGCTAGATTTTTTACACTGGTACTACTGTTTTATTCGTTAAAAACTGTAAATACATTCACATTTTTCCTGTTACGCCTATTTATCACATTTTAGGTGTTATCACTCCACGACTGTTTTGTCAAGGTTAGATTAGGTAAGGTTTGTCAGGAAACAAGACAAACGTTTCCTGACGTGGTTCTTAGTCACATGATGACCAGCAGCTGGTGATTTTGGTCATCTGACCGAGGCCTTCCACTGGCTTACCCGCCCCCCTTAAAAAATTATAGTTATGATTATAAGTATTTTTTAATGCTTTGTCAAATACCTTAGTAAAATGTGTATAGATTACGTCTGCATTCTGGGGTTCTTTCAAAGTCTTGTTAATTTTATAATGATCAAGTAGTTTTGACTAGATCTTGTTCTAAACCAATGTTGACTTGTATTGTACAAGTTATGTTTTTCCACACGCTGTGTCGTTTGCCATCTCACTCTCAAATATATGTGATGTTAGCGCCGCTACTGGCTTATAGTTTTTCCAGCGCTTTTTGGAGCCTCTGGAATCTTACTTGTGATAGTGGTAATTTGAATATCTTTATAACTACAGAGTGCCAAGAACTGTTCCATTCATTCTTCTCCTTTCATTATTCTTCCGTTCATTCTTCCACGTTCTCTTTCACCATCAAATATTTTTGGTCTTTTCCATTTTCTAGGGAAGCTGTGAGCTTGTGTATTGAGATCTTCGAAGCTGTGGTGCAGCGTTACCGTCTTCAAAACTGTTTCCCGGAAAACCTCTGATATCTCTTTACTTATCCAGCCCCAGTTTATTCTCTGGTTGCTGAAGTAAAAACTAGCTGAACATCCCTTCACATGCTGGATCTTTACCGGGATACCTGCCCTTCACATGCTGGATCTTTACCGGGATACCTGCCCTTCACCTTTGGCAGTATACACAGGGTATATACTGTTCTGCCGGTATTGTAAACCATTCATGTACACAATAATAATTTTAAATGTTTCACAGGTCCCTTTTTGTGGTGTCTTCCAAGACGATAATGCATCAACTGACGCTGCTGGAGTTGTTTATAACTGTCATGAAAGACACGAAAATGGAGTCAAACACCTGAATGGCCGCCACAATCACCGGATCTAGTCGAGCATCTGTATGGTCAATTGGGATACCAAGTCAGGAACTGATATCCTCCACCGTCGTCTTTGTAAGAGTTAGAGCAAGTCTGGCTTAAGCAAAGACTCAAAATTCTCCTGGATACTGTTTAAATGTTATATGAATCAGTTCCTCGGTGAACTGACGTTGTTTTAGCTACAATTGGAGGACCAACTCCATATTAAAAGTAAGAAAAATATTAGATAAGAGCATAAGATAAGAAAGGAGCACTGCAGCAGGCCTAATGGCCTATGATATACAGGTCTAAATCACTTACAGGCTGAGGGACTGACCACCTCAAAACTACGTCTTCCAGGGTGATGGACTGATTATATAGCCTTTACATCTCTACCGCTTCTGCTGCCTCTGTACTTAACTGAAGAAGGTACTGTGTAGGCGAAACGTGTAGGCGAAAGATACCTAACTGCTGCACATGTGTCGGCACTGTCTATCATTTTCACATTCACCGGGATGTCTACTTCAACGAGGTTGTGGTGTCTATGGAGGTAAACTCCATACAAAGTTTTAGGTGTAGGTATGACGAGGCTCATTAGGTCTGAAACCAGTAATGGTGGTTGGTTGTTGAAGATTACTAGGCGGGACCAGGAGCCAATACTCGATCCCCCCATCCATAAAGGAGAAAATGGAGAGCATATGTCGGTGAGTGGCTTGTCTACTACCACAACAGAACTACCACTACTACCACCACCACTACTACCACGACACAACCACCACCACTACTACCACAACACAACTACCACTACTACCACGACACAACCACCACTACTACCACGACACAACCACCACCACTGCTACCACGACACAACCACCACTACCACCACCACCACTACTACCACGACACAACCACCACCACTGCTACCACGACACAACCACCCACTACCCACCCACCACCACTACTACCACGACACAACCACCACCACTACTACCCACAACACAACTACCACTACTACCACGACACAACCACCACTACTACCACGACACAACCACCACCACTACTACCACAACAGAACCTACCACTACCACCACCACCCACTACTACCACGACACAACCACCACCCTACTACACAACAACACAACTACCACTACACCACCACCACACAACCACCACTACTACCACGACACAACCACCACCACTGCTACCACGACACAACCACCACCACTGCTACCACGACACAACCACCACTACTACCACGACACAACCACACACTACTACCACGACACAACCACCACCACTACTACCAGGACACAACCACCACCACCTACTACCACAACACAACTACCACTACTACCACGACACAACCACCACTACTACCACGACACAACCACACACCACTGCTACCACGACACAACCACACCACTACTACCCACCACCACTGCTACCACGACACAACCACCACTACTACACCACTACTAACCACAAACACAACCACCACCACTACTACCACGACACAACCACCACTACTACCCCAACTACTACCACGACACAACCACCACCACTACTACCACAACACAACCACCACTACTACCACCACCACTACTACCACGACACAACCACCACCACTACTACCACAACACAACCACCACTACTACCCACTAACCCACCACGACACAAACCACCACCACTACTACCACAACACAACCACCACCACTACTACCACGACACAACCACCACCACTACTACACACAACACAACCACCACTACTACCACGACACAACCCACCACTACTACCACGACACAACCACCACCATTACTACCACGACACAACCACCACTACTACACGACACAACCACCACCACTACTACCACGATACAACCACCACCACTACTACCACGACACAACCAACTACCCACTACTACCACGACACAACCACCACGACACAACCACCACCACTACTACCACGACACAACCACCACTACTACCACGACACAACCACCACCACTACTACCACCACTACTGCTACCACGACACAACCACCACCACTACTACCACGACACAACAACCATCACTACTACCATCACTACTGCTACCACGACACAACCACCACCACTACTACCACGACACAACCACCACTACTACCACTACCACGACACAACCACCACACTACTACCACGACACAACCACCACCACTACACCACAACACAACCACCACTACTACCACCACCACTACTACCACGACACAACCACCACCACTACTACCACAACAACAAACCACCACTACTACACACACCACCACCACACAACCACCACCACTACTACCAACAACACAACCACCACCACTACTACCACGACACAACCACCACCACTACTACCCACAACCACACACCACACACTACTACCACACACAAACACACCCACTACTACCACCGACACAACCACCACCATTACTACCACGACACAACCACCACTACTACCACGACACAACCACCACCACTACTACCACGATACAACCACCACCACTACTACCACGACACAACAACACCACTACTACCACGACACAACCACCACGAACACAACCACCACTACTACCACGACACAACCACCACTACTACCACGACACAACCACCACCACTACTACCACCACTACCTACCACCACGACACAACCACCACCACTACTACCACGACACAACAACCATCACTACTACCATCACTACTGCTACCACGACACAACCACCACCACTACTACCACGACACAACCACCACTACTACCACTACCACGACACACAACCCACCACCACTACTACCACTACACAACCACCACCACTACTACCACGACACAACCCACCACCACTACTACCACGACACAACCACCACTATATCACCACGACATAACCACCACCACTACTACCACGACACAACCACCACTACTACCACCACGACTACTACCACGACACAACCACCACCACTACTACCACGACACAACCACCACCACTACTACCACGACACAACCCCACCACTACTACCACGACATAACCACCACCACTACTACCACCGACACAACCACCACCACTACTACCACGACACAACCACCACCACTTCTACCACGACACAACCACCACCACTACTACCAACGACACAACCACCACCACTACTACCACGACACAACCACCACACTACTACCACGACACAACCACCACCACTACTACCACCGACACAACCACCACTACTACCACACGACACAACCACCACCACTACTACCACGACACAACCACCACCACTACTACCACGACACAACCCTACCACACTACCACGACACAACCACCACCACTACTACCACGACACAACCACCACCACTACTACCACGACACAACCACCACTACTACACGACACAACCACCACTACTACCACCACTACTGCTACCACGACACAACACCACCATTACTACCACGACACAACAACCACCACTACTACCACGACACAACCATCACCACTACTACCACAACACACCCACCACCACTACCACAACACACCCACCACCACTACCACAACACACCCCACCACCACTACCACAACACACCCACCACCACTACCACAACACACCACCACCACTACCACAACACACCCACCACCACTACCACGACACACCCACCACCACTAAACCACGACACACACCACCACCACTACCACACACACCCACCACCACTACCACACACACCACCACCCCCCACACCACTACCACAACACACCCACCACCACTACCACAACACACCCACCACCACTACCACAACACACCCACCACACACTACCACAACACACCCACCACCACACACATAACCCACCAACAACAACACACACACACCACCACACTACCACAACACACCCACCACCACTACCACGACACACCCACCACCACTACCACAACACACCCACCACACCACTACCACACACACCCACCACCACTACCACGACACACCCACCACCACTACCACAACACACCCACCACCACTACCACAACACACCCACCACCACTACCACGACACACCCACCACCACTACCACAACACACCCACCACCACTACCACACACACCCACCACCACTACCACAACACACCCACCACCACTACCACAACACACCCACCACCACTACCACACACACACCCACCACCACTACCACACACACCCACCACCACTACCACAACACACCCACCACCACTACCACAACACACCCACCACCACTACCACAACACACCCACCACCACTACCACAACACACCCACCACCACTACCACGACAACCACCACCACCACCACACTACCACACACACCCACCACCACTACCACACACACCCACCACCACTACCACGACACACCCACCACTACACTACACAACACACCCACCACCACTACCACAACACACCCACCACCACTACCACGACACACCCACCACCACTACCACAACACACCCACCACCACTACCACACACACCCACCACCACTACCACAACACACCCACCACCACTACCACAACACACCACCACCACTACCACACCACACCCACCACCACTACCACGACAACACCCACCACCACTACCACACACACCCACCACCACTACCACACACACCACCACCACTACCACGACACACCCACCACCACTACCACAACACACCCACCACCACTACCACAACACACCCACCACCACTACCACAACACACCCACCACCCTACCACAACACACCCACCACCACTACCACGACACACCACCACCACTACCACGACACACCCACCACCACTACCACGACACACCCACCACCACTACCACACACACCCACCACCACTACCACAACACACCCACCACCACTACCACGACACACCACCACCACTACCACGACACACCCACCACCACTACCACAACACACCCACCACCACTACCACAACACACCCACCACCACTACCACGACACACCCACCACCACCACCACAACACACCCACCACCACTACCACAACACACCCACCACCACTACCACGACACACCCACCACCACTACCACGACACACCCACCACCACTACCACACACACCCACCAACCACTACCACAACACACCCACCACCACTACCACGACACACCCACCACCACTACCACGACAACCCACCACCACTACACAACACCCCACCACCACTACCACAACACACCCACCACCACACCAGAAGATCTCTAGCCACCACGTAATTTCTAAATCATTACTTAGAAGCAGTCTCTCAGTACCACTTCCCTCCCTCCCTCCCACTCCTCACCCTCCCCCCACCCTCCTCCCACCCACCTCCCTCCCTCCCCCCACCTCCACTCCCTCCCTCCCACCTCCCTGCCCCCTCCCCTCCCACCTCCCTCCCTCCCTCCGGAAGAACACAAGACCCCCAACACCCCCATGAACACACCCACCACTCCCATTGTTCAGCATTGTTCTGGTGGTTCAGTTGGCAGCCGTCTCAGCTTAACTGAAGGACAGGGGTTCGATCCCCGTCATGAGTGACAACGCTGAGTATATTTCCTGTGTCTTCAAGAGGGAGCCGGATAGATATCTAAAGATAGTGTCTGACCAGACGGGCTGTTGTTCATACATTGTATTGCGTGCGGTCAGCAATAACAGCCTGGTTGATCAGGCTCTGATCAACCCTGAGGCCTGGTCATGGACCGAGCCGCGGGGACGTTGACCCCCAGGTGGCATCCCTCCAGGTAGATCATATTGTAAGTAGGTACCTGGGTGTTAGATGACTGGTGTAGGTGGCATCCTGGGAGAGATGATTAAGAAATCCGTGTTAGTAACACAGAGTCCTCAGTGACATCCTGACTTTATTAAACTTGGATGGCATTTCTGGGGTCAACGCCCCCGCGGCCCTGTCCGTGACCAGTCCTCTCGGTGGCTCAGGGTCTAATCAACAAAGCTGTTACTGTTGGTCGCACGTAAACCAACGTGGAACCACAGCCCGGCTGGCCAGGTACCGACTGTAGATGCCTATCCAGCTCCTTGAAGACAGCCAGGGGTCTATTGGCAACCTCTCTTATGTATGCTGGGAGGCAGTTGAACAGTCTTGGGCCCCTGACGCTTACTGTGTTATCTCTCAGTGTACTCGTTAATGCCTTTGCTGTTCAGTGGGGGAATGTTGCGTCGCCTGGCGAGTCTAGCTTTCGCAGGGAGTGATGTTCGTTCGCAGATTTAGGATAGTCCCTCTAGGATCTTCCTAGTTATCGTGAGTTAATAATCACAACAAAATCTTCTGGACTCTCACCATCACACAGACATGACTCACGAAATCGTAATGACACGATTGCAAACAAACCATACCCCGGCCGGGATTGAACCCGCGGTCAGAGAGTCTCAAAACTCCAGCCCGTCGCGTTAGCCACTAGACCAGCTAGCCACAATAAGATTCGTCCAACTAGGGGTATGGTTTGTTTGCAATCGTGTCATTACGATTTCGTGAGTCATGTTGACGGCAGTGAAGGGACTTGAGCTAGAGTTCGTCACGGCCACGCTAGCTGGAGATTCGTCCGTAAAAACTTGCATTTGTGGTCACAGAGGTGCCTGTGCTAACCTTCCTATGGTGTAGAAATATACCTAGTTGGATGAATCTTATTGTGGCTAGCTGGTCTAGTGGCTAACGCGACGGGCTGGAGTTTTGAGACTCAATGACCGCGGGTTCAATCCCGGCCGGGGGTATGGTTTATCACACAGACATGTTCGTCACTATCATTCTTCACCAAACAAACAAACACAATTTTGCAACATTTATTGTATATGAACAATACACAAATAACCCCCACATAGGAGAGAGAGAGAGAGAGAGAGAGAGAGAGAGAGAGAGAGAGAGAGAGAGAGAGTGAGAGGGGAGCTTGCTTACGACGACGCTTCGTGTGACTTTGTACATCGTCAAAGTCGGATCGAAACGTCGTCGTAAGCAAGCTCCTCTCTCTCTCTTTTTTACACAAGGTTTGACAAGGTTAAGGATCCCTAGCTTTATTGACAGCTATATTACAGGTTAAGGATTCCTAACTTTATTGGCAAGCTAAGAGCTGTTACCTACATCAGCTCATTTGAAAGCATTTTTATTGTTATGAGACATACAAGTAGGGAACAGGATGAAGTTGGAGCCATCTGTGGGCCAGCATTTTCATTTGATCAACTGACTTTATCTCGTTGACATCATTATGCTGTACGAATGTGTTCCATACTCGAGTCATCCTGGGTATGTATGATCTCAGATGGAGTGATGTTCTGGAGAAGGGTACAGCCAGAGTGAAGTTGCTGCTTTCTGCCCGTCTTGTGGCATAAAAGCTTGTTTCACGCTGTCCTCGAAGTGGATCCAAGTGTGGTATTTTGACAATATTGGCCTTGTACATAACAGTAAGGCCACACACATCCCTCCTATGTTGAAGGCTCTGCTGAAATGACAGATCTATCCAGGATGGGTCCAGGCGAGAGATGAGACGTCTTGCTCTGTTCTCTACTCTGTGGGGGTTATTTGTTTATTGTTCCAGTCACGGTATTATGCATTTTTGTTCTCTATGAACAATATCGAAGGCTTTTCTACCCTAACAGCTTCCTTGTCGAGTGTCTGTTCAACCAGACTGTTGCTGTTAGCAGCCCGCTGGCTCACACAACCATCACAAGCCTGTTTGATCTGGTATTTGGCAGAGGCAGTGTTCCAAGTACCTACTGTTACAGAAATATTCCTGACATCTGTTCAATAGGTACAAGCTTCAACTGCTCATATATGGGAAGACTGAGACACTGTATACGAAGCAGAGGAAGGTCACAGCAGTGTCGGAAAAAGAATACGCCGAGATCCTGTCAGGTGACTTATTATTTAGAGAAAGCCTTACGTAAATGATATAGAAGCCAGAAAAAGAGATATGGATAATGATAACTTCCAAAATAATTAAAAAAAATTGACACTATTCGAATCACTGTGTCCTCTCACTCAGAGTGCAGATCCATGTTGATGACTCCGTTGAAGGCGAGATATCAAGGCTGGAACACATACGTAAACTCAAGTGCCTAACCAGCCGGGTTGTGATTCATGGATTGCGTGTGGCCAGTATTAACAGCCTGGTTGATCAGGCCCCGGGCTGCGAGGGCGCTGACCCCCGGAACAACCTCCAGGTTGACTCCTGGTAGTGGAACAGATACAGAATAAAACACTAAAACTACTGGACAAACCTCAAAGTGCTGGAGAGGAGAGATACCTTTGATTTACCTGTGACATCTTTTAGGGGTTTTAGCACTCCCACACCTGGCCCTGGGCCAGGCCTCCTTGTCGACTGCCTATTCTTCCAGGCTGTTGCTGTTGGCAGTCCGCCAGTCCCTACAGCCATCACAGCCTATTTGATTTGGCACACCACGGAGGTAGTAATCCAGTTTCCTCTTGAAGACCTTCATCCTGATTCCATAAACAGTTGTGATATCTGCTGGTAGCAGGTTGAAAAATCTAGACCCACGGATACTGGTACATGATGCCCGTGACTTCCCTGTTCGTCACTAAGTCTAGTTTACATATTCAAACTTAGGAATAGACTTTCTAGCGTCTTCTACATGTATATTATCATGTATCTGTCTTTCTAGAGAATACATTTCCAATTCCTTGAGACATTCACAGTAGTTTAAACCCTTTATTAGTTCCATGCGGGTGGTAGATACTCTCTGTACTGTATTTTCTCAAGTTGTGATATCTCACTTGCTCTGAATGGTGCTGTCAACACCGAGCAGTACTCCAGGTGAGCGAACACAAGAGACAAATGATACATGATAATATATACGTGGAAGACACTTAAGGGTTTACTCCCAAACCTAATGGAGAAAGTAACATATAAACACAGTGATAAACGGGGGGGAGATGGGGAGCCACGGGCACAATAAGAGAACACTGTGTTAATATTTGTGGTCTTTGGCTATTCAACCTGCTACCAGTATATAAGAGAAATATTGTCGAAACCGGATCACCATCTTCCCCAAGTGCTAGATCAACCAGGATGCGATGGATATGAGGGCCAGTGGTCCAGCAACAGCAACAGCCTGGTAGACCAAGGAGTCAACAGGACCCGGATCACAGATATATCACAGGTGCCAAGTCGGAGGGGTAAACAATATATATATATATATATATATATATATATATATATATATATATATATATATATTATATATATATATATATATATATATATATATATATATCTGAGGTCAGTATAAACAAAAGGTTGACCCTCACACAAGACTGGCAACTTTACAATGTAACTAAACAAAGAATTGGCAAAATATTGTGGATCCAAGCTGGAGTATGTAGCTGTAACAATGTGCCCGTATATAATACAACAATGTGCCCGTATATAATACAACAATGTGCCCGTATATAATACAACAATGTGCCCGTATATAATACAACAATGTGCCCGTATATAATACAACAATGTGCCCGTATATAATACAACAATGTCCCCGTATATAATACAACAATGTGCCCGTATATAATACAACAATGTGCCCGTATATAATACAACAATGTCCCCGTATATAATACAACAATGTCCCCGTATATAATACAACAATGTCCCCGTATATAATACAACAATGTGCCCGTATATAATACAACAATGTGCCCGTATATAATACAACAATGTCCTCGTATATAATACAACAATGTCCGTTATAACACAAGTCGTATATAATACAACAATGTCGTATATAATACAACAATGTGCCCGTATATAATACAACAATGTCCTCGTATATAATACAACAATGTCCTCGTATATAATACAACAATGTCCTCGTATATAATACAACAATGCCCTCGTATATAATACAACAACGTCCTCGTATACAATACAACAATGCCCTCGTATACAATACAACAATGCCCTCGTATACAATACAACAATGTCCTCGTATACAATACAACAATGTCCTCGTATACAATACAACAATGTCCTCGTATACAATACAACAATGTCCTCGTATACAATACAACAATGTCCTCGTATACAATACAAAAGTTACATAAAGAGTCCGAACAGATCCTAAGAAGTGGATCCCAGAGTTAAGAAATGCGGTTACAATGAAAGACGAAATGTAGTGGAAATGTCCACGTGGGAGGAGGAGGAGGAGGAGGAGGAGGAGGAGGAGGAGGAGGAGGAGGAGGAGGAGGAGGAGGAGGAGGAGGAAGAAGAAATGAAGAAGGGGCAGTCAGAAGCTGGTGAAGAGCACTCAGTCTGCCATCTCGTTAGGAAACCTGGCGGGTTATCGTAATAAATACAAGGAGGTCAAGGAGTGTGAAGGACGTAGCGCTGACACGGGGCCCTTGTGTGTGTGTGTGTGTGTGTGTGTGTGTGTGTGTGTGTGTGTGTGTGTGTGTGTGTGTGTGTGTGTGTGTGTGTGTGTGCCCGCTCACCTAGTTCTCACCTAGTTGAGGTTGCAGGGGTCTAGTCCAAGCTCCTGCTCCTGGCCCCGCCTCTTCACCGGTCGCTACTAGGTCACTCCCTGAACCGTGAGCTTTATCATACCTCTGCTTAAAGCTATGTATGGATCCTGCCTCCCCTACATCGCTTCCCAAACGATTCCACTTACTGACTACTCTGTGGCTGAAGAAATACTTCCTAACATCCCTGTGATTCATCTGTGTCTTCAACTTCCAACTGTGTCCCCTTGTTACTATGTCCAATCTCTACAACATCCTGTCTTTGTCCACCTTGTCAATTCCTCTCAGTATTTTGTATGTCGTTATCATGTCCCCCCTATCTCTCCTGTCCTCCAGTGTCGTCAGGTTGATTTCCCTTAACCTCTCCTCGTAGGACATACCTCTTAGCTCTGGGACTAGTCTTGTTGCAAACCTTTGCACTTTCTCTAGTTTCTTCACGTGCTTGGCTAGGTGTGGGTTCCAAACTGGTGCCGCATACTCCAATATGGGCCTAACGTACACGGTGTACAGGGTCCTGAACGATTCCTTATTAAGATGTCGGAATGCTGTTCTGAGGTTTGCCAGGCGCCCATATGCTGCAGCAGTTATCTAGTTGATGTGCGCTTCAGGAGATGTGCCTGGTGTTATACTCACCCCAAGATCTTTTTCCTTGGGTGAGATTTGTAGTCTCTGGGTCCGTAGACAGTATTCCATCTGCGGTCTTCTTTGCCCTTCCCCAATCTTCATGACTTTGCACTTGGTGGGGTTGAACTCCAGGAGCCAATTGCTGGACCAGGTCTGCAGCCTGTCCAGATCCCTTTGTAGTGCGTGTGTGTGTGTGTGTGTGTGTGTGTGTGTGTGTGTGTGTGTGTGTGTGTTTTGTGTGTGTGTGTGGGGTGTGTGTGTGTGTGTGTGTGTGTGTGTGTGTGTGTGCGCGCGCGCGCTTCCTAGTCTGTCTTGTGCCTATCTCCCTCAGTCTCTGACCCTCGTGCCTGCCGCGGTCCCTGACTGGACTTCCTCCCTGCCTGGCTGGTTCTCCCTCGTAAAACCACACACTGATTCTTTAATCGATTAAGCACTATCTGGAAACAAAACCACACACCACACACACAACATATATATATATATATATATTTATATATATATATATATATATATATATATATATATATATATATATATATTTTATATATATATATATATACATATATATATTGATAATGTGAGTAGTCACGAAAGGGCTTGGAATTTCTCTATTCTTTCAGAGTGGTTGTTTTGCATATTCTGAAATCACCTGTTTACTGTGATCTTATTGCATATATATATATATATATATATATATATTTATATATATATATATATATATATATATATATATATATATATATATATATATTATATCGAAGACACTCTTGCAAGGCACACGCAAATATCTTAAATTTTTTAACACCGACACTAATTGAGACACCGCCAGGCGTTTCATTAGTCGGAGAAGCATGCGCACGCAGGTGGAGCCAGTAGGCATACTGGACGGAGGCGCACGCAGGTGGAGGAGCCAGTAAGTATACTGGACGGAGGCGCACGCAGGTGGAGGAGCCAGTAGGTATACTGGACGGAGGCGCATGCAGGTGGAGGAGCCAGGAGGCATACTGGACGGAGGCGCACGCAGGTGGAGGAGCCAGTAAGTATACTGGACGGAGGCGCACGCAGGTGGAGGAGCCAGTAGGTATACTGGACGGAGGCGCATGCAGGTGGAGGAGCCAGGAGGCATACTGGACGGAGGCGCACGCAGGTGGAGGAGCCAGTAAGTATACTGGACGGAGGCGCACGCAGGTGGAGGAGCCAGTAGGCATACTGGACGGAGGCGCACGCAGGTGGAGGAGCCAGTAGGTATATTGGACGGAGGCGCACACAGGTGGAGGAGCCAGTAGGTATACTGGACGGAGGCGCACGCAGGTGGAGGAGCCAGGAGGCATACTGGACGGAGGCGCACGCAGGTGGAGGAGCCAGGAGGCATACTGGACGGAGGCGCACGCAGGTGGAGGAGCCAGTAAGTATACTGGACGGAGGCGCATGCAGGTGGAGGAGCCAGTAGGCATTACTGGACGGAGGCGCACGCAGGTGGAGGAGCCAGTAGGTATACTGGACGGAGGCGCATGCAGGTGGAGGAGCCAGTAGGCATACTGGACGGAGGCGCACGCAGGTGGAGGAGCCAGTAGGTATACTGGACGGAGGCGCATGCAGGTGGAGGAGCCAGTAGGTATACTGGACGGAGGCGCATGCAGGTGGAGGAGCCAGTAGGCATACTGGACGGAGGCGCACGCAGGTGGAGGAGCCAGTAGGTATACTGGACGGAGGCGCATGCAGGTGGAGGAGCCAGGAGGCATACTGGATGGAGGCGCACGCAGGAGGAGGAGCCAGTAGGTATACTGGACGGAGGCGCACACAGGTGGAGCCAGTAGGTATACTGGATGGAGGCGCACACAGGTGGAGGAGCCAGTAGGTATACTGGACGGAGGCGCACGCAGGTGGAGGAGCCAGGAGGCATACTGGACAGAGGCGCACGCAGGTGGAGCCAGTAGGTATACTGGACGGAGTCGCACACAGGTGGAGGAGCCAGTAGGTATACTGGACGGAGGCGCACGCAGGTGGATGAGCCAGTAGGCATACTGGACGGAGGCGCACGCAGGTGGAGGAGCCAGTAAGTATACTGGACGGAGGCGCATGCAGGTGGAGGAGCCAGTAGGCATACTGGACGGAGGCGCACGCAGGTGGAGGAGCCAGGAGGCATACTGGATGGAGGCGCACGCAGGTGGAGGAGCCAGGAGGCATACTGGACGGAGGCGCACGCAGGTGGAGGAGCCAGTAGGTATACTGGACGGAGGCGCACGCAGGTGGAGAAGCCAGTAGGCATACTGGACGGAGGCGCACGCAGGTGGAGGAGCCAGTAGGCATACTGGACGGAGGCGCACACAGGTGGAGGAGCCAGTAGGCATACTGGACGGAGGCGCACGCAGGTGGAGGAGCCAGGAGGCATACTGGACGGAGGCGCACGCAGGTGGAGGAGCCAGTAGGTATACTGGACGGAGGCGCACGCAGGTGGAGGAGCCAGTAGGTATACTGGACGGAGGCGCACGCAGGTGGAGGAGCCAGTAGGCATACTGGACGGAGGCACACGCAGGTGGAGGAGCCAGTAGGCATACTGGGTGGAGGCGCACACAGGTGGAGGAGCCAGGAGGCATACTGGACGGAGGCGCACACAGGTGGAGGAGCCAGTAGGCATACTGAACGGAGGCGCACGTAGGTGGAGGAGCCAGTAGGTATACTGGACGGAGGCACACGCAGGTGGAGGAGCCAGTAGGCATACTGGATGGAGGCGCACGCAGGTGGAGGAGCCAGTAGGCATACTGGATGGAGGCGCACACAGGTGGAGGAGCCAGTAGGTATACTGGACGGAGGCGTACGCAGGTAGAGGAGCCAGTAGGCATACTGGACGGAGGCGCACGCAGGTGGAGGAGCCAGGAGGCATACTGGACGGAGGCACACGCAGGTGGAGGAGCCAGTAGGTATACTGGACGGAGGCGCACGCAGGTGGAGCCAGTAGGCATACTGGACGGAGGTGCACGTATGTGGTGGAGTCAGTAGGCATACTGGACGGAGGCGCACGCAGGTGGAGGAGCCAGGAGGCATACTGGACGGAGGCACACGCTGGTGGAGGAGCCAGTAGGTATACTGGACGGAGGCGCACGCAGGTGGAGGAGCCAGTAGGCATACTGGACAGAGGTGCACGCATGTGGTGGAGCCAGTAGGCATACTGGACGGAGGCGCACGCAGGTGGAGGAGCCAGTAGGCATACTGGACGGAGGCACACGCAGGTGGAGGAGCCAGGAGGCATACTGGACGGAGGCGCACGCAGGTGGAGGAGCCAGTAGGTATACTGGACGGAGGCGCACGCAGGTGGAGGAGCCAGTAGGCATACTGGACGGATGTGCACGCAGGTGGAGGAGCCAGTTGGTATACTGGACGGAGGCGCACACAGGTGGAGGAGCCAGTAGGCATACTGGACGGAGGCGCACGCATGTGTTGGAGCCAGTAGGCATACTGGACGGAGGTGCACGCATGTGGTGGAGCCAGTAGGCATACTGGACGGATTAATACGTAAATGAGGTATACCTGGAGAGGGTTTCGGGGATCAACGCCCCCGCGGCCCGGTCTGAGACCAGGCCTCGAGATGGATCAGGGTCTGATCAACCAGGCTGTTACTGCCGGAGGTACCACGATGTTATGAAATACTTTTTCCAGTCTTGGTAACCAATGCCTGTATCTATTATACAATGCCTGTATCTATTATACAATGCCTGCATCTATTATAAAATCCCTGTATCTATTATACAATGCCTGTATCTATTATACAATGCCTGTATCTATTATACAATGCCTGTATCTATTATACAATGCCTGTATCTATTATACAATGCCTGTATCTATTATACAATGCCTGTATCTATTATACAACGCCTGTATCTATTATACAACGCCTGTATCTATTATACAACGCCTGTATCTATTATACAATGCCTGCATCTATTATACAATGCCTGTATCTATTATACAATGCCTGTATCTATTATGCAACGCCTGTATCTATTATACAATGCCTGCATCTATTATACAGTGCCTGTATTCATTATACAATGGCTGTATCTACACTCAAGATAGATACAGACATTGTATAATGGTTTCAGGTTTAGCTGAACATTTCCTACACATTTTATCATGAGAAACGCTGCTGGAACAAGTGTAGAAGTCTTGAAGAGGAAACTGGACAAGTATCTTCACCAAGCGCCAGATCAACCAAGTTCTGATGAATATTGTGGGTTAGCGGGACACCAACAGCATCAACCTCATTGACCAGGCAAGCACCAGACAAGACTGGCCCAGGGCCGGGCTGCGGGAGTAGAAAAACTCTCGAAACTCATCAAAGGTAAAGGTATATACCTCTTTTTGTTTAAGGAGAAAGTTTGAAACATTTCAAAAGTTCTTTAACTTTTTTTTTCTCTGCGTAGCTGAAATGTTTTGTCTTCCTTCTCAACTCTTATCTGTTTTTTTTTATTAAGACGCGTCTGGAGAATATGCTGAGACACCGACCTCACCCGCAACACACTCATCTACAAACACTCATTACTCTGTATAAACCTGAGACACCGACCTCACCCGCAACACACTCATTACTCTGTATAAACCTGAGACACCGACCTCACCCGCAACACACTCATTACTCTGTATAAACCTGAGACACCGACCTCACCCGCAACACACTCATTACTCTGTATAAACCTGAGACACCGACCTCACCCGCAACACACTCATTACTCTGTATAAACCTGAGACACCGACCTCACCCGCAACACACTCATTACTCTATATAAACCTGAGACACCGACCTCACCCGCAACACACTCATTATTCTGTATAAACCTGAGACACCGACCTCACCCGCAACACACTCATTACTCTGTATAAACCTGAGACACCGACCTCACCCGCAACACACTCATTACTCTGTATAAACCTGAGACACCGACCTCACCCGCAACACACTCATTACTCTGCAAGATGAGCGTTGCTATTTAAGCCAAGATCGCAAGTTCTGCCTATTCGGCACGACATATATATATATATATATATATATATATATATATATATATATATATATATATATATATATATATATATATATATACAAGGAATTCGCAAGAGCAGGCGAAATATACACAAACACTGATCTCTGGCTGAAGGAGACTCGAACCTACGAACCTTGGAACAAGGTACGCAGTGCCTTACCATTCTCACCACACTGGACCAATACCTTGGTAAGGCACTGCGTACCTTGTTCCAAGGTTCATAGGTTCGAGTCTCCTTCAGCCAGAGATCAGTGTTTGTGTATATTTCGCCTGCTCTTGCGAATTCTTTGCATTTTTAAAATCTCTAGTAAGGCTGACGCATGCAGGGGATGAGATGAAAAGCTGTAAGCCTTCTCCCTGAAAGCTGTCTGCTTTGGATCAAACGTCTAGCGCAAGCTGGACGCCAAGGTATTGGTCCAGTGTGGTGAGAATGGTAAGGCACTGCGTACCTTGTTCCAAGGTTCGTAGGTTCGAGTCTCCTTCAGCCAGAGATCAGTGTTTGTGTGTTATATATATATATATATATATATATATATATATATATATATATATATATATACTACTTGTGTTCAAGTTACTCATAACACATTCCCAGCTCAGAATAAGTAAAGAGGTCGTTTGCAGCTGAAAAGAAAACTCAGGGAACTTTGAATCGATTGTTACAAATACAGCTAGATGAGAACACCAGTGTATTGATGCTTACGATGCACTCACTGTCCATAAGCTAGAGCTCAACCCCCTCCTTTCCTACGCATTTATACGAGCGAAGTTATGTGTGTACACAACCTCAGACGTTAAATGGATCCGCTGATGGTATTTCTGGGGTGAGTCCCTTGGGAGGGCGAGAGTGGGGTGATAATGAGAGGCACTTCCAGCTGCTGCTTCACAACTGCCACTCACACACACACACACAAAGAATGATACTCACACACAAAGAAAGATACGCACACACACCCAAACATACACACCAGAGGGAGCCTCTTGACGCTATGCTTTTTCAGCTGTCATCACCACTTATACTCCGGCTACCAAACCCACTGCTAATACATTCACTATCATAACTTATTGAACCTTCGTTAACCACAGACTTTGAGTAAGTCTATATAATTGGCTTGTAGCGAAAACAATATGCAGGTCTTGTTGTAATTAGACAATGCCTATGTGTAAAGATGATGACACGTGGAGACTGAAAGAGACAAGGGTGGAGTTGATATCGCCACTCACTCACTGGACAAGCGCTGCTCCACAACAAACTCTCAGTGACGTGGACAACAACCTCAGCCTCTCTTTCACCTCACTAAATAACACCTCTAAATTTCACTCTGGAAGCACAGCAGTTTTATATTTCACTCTGGAAGCACAGCAGTTTTATATTTCACTCTGGAAGCACAGCAGTTTTATATTTCACTCTGGAAGCACAGCAGTTTTATATTTCACTCTGGAAGCACAGCATTTTATTTTCACCTGAAGCACACAGTTTATATTTCACTCTGGAAGCACAGCAGTTCTATATTTCACTCTGGAAGCACAGCAGTTCTATATTTCACTCTGGAAGCACAGCAGTTCTATATTTCACTCTGGAAGCACAGCAGTTCTATATTTCACTCTGGAAGCACAGCAGTTCTATATTTCACTCTGGAAGCACAGCAGTTCTATATTTCACTCTGGAAGCACAGTAGTTCTATATTTCACTCTGGAAGCACAGTAGTTCTATATTTCACTCTGGAAGCACAGTAATTCGTTCGTTTACTTTGAGCACCTGTTCCCTAAGTTACTACACGTAAGTTCTAATCACTTCTCAAGCTAATTACTACAGGTAAGTCCCCAACAGAAGTCCCGTTGTCTGACCTTTTTGGAGTCAACCTGGGTAATCTACACGTAAGTTACCATGTATAATAATCTGTGTAACTGTATTTATATGCACCTGTACCTCAATAAACTTACTAGGCATGTGTTAGAGAATCCAAAGGTTACTTGGAGTCTACCTGGAGGGAGTTCCGGGACTCAACGCCCCCGCGGCCCGGTCCTTGACCACGCTCATACGCTAATTATTTTTCAGAAACGGGTATTATTTTGTAAGCGAGGTTCACCAGGATTAATCAACAGCATCGCACGTAAATACACTTCCCAAGCAAACGTTTTGATACTTTCTGTACTTCTAAGAACTAAGAAAGAAGGAAAAACTCAGCAGGCCACTGGCCCCATGCGAGCAGATCCAAGTCTCCTACCGGCTTTTAAGTCAAATACCGGTATAAAATACCGGCCAGTTGATGATTTAGACACATGTGCAACAGTTAGGTATCTTTATTATTGGAACGTTTCACCTACAATAGTATTTGAGGTGGTCAGTCCCTGAGCTGAGGGACTGACCACCTCAAATACTATTTCTCCAAGGTAGATGAACTGATTACATCTTCATTTCATTACCACACCTACTGCCTCTGTATTTGACTGAAGAAGCCTACTGTGTAGGCCACAAGTTTGAACACTAAAGACACCCAACTGCTGTACATGTGTCTTAATCACCTCATTCGCCATTTCTGAGCCAAAAATACAGAATAACAGTATTATTCTCCGAGGTCAGGAACAAGTTTCCAGGTAAACAGGGCACTAGAATTAAAATTCAGTTTACAAGGGCAACGTATGTTAAATACACCGTTAAAATTACGGGCCAGCGGGATTATAAGAGGTGCCGCCGAGCGGGTTAGGCAGCAGAGCTAATTTAATGACGACCAGAGACGCACGCTTAAGATGGTTCCAGTACAGGCCAGGTAACACATGATAAAGTTTAACACACACTGCTGTCGCCTGTGAAAACTCTCTATCCCGTTATAGTCTTAAAATCTGTATTTAATACTGATTTTTTTTTATTTCTTAATGGGTGAAAATTTGGTGTTGTGTTAGGACCCGTCAAGTGTGCAGACACCACAAACTGGAGAATGAGACACTTGTGAAATGTTTGGGAATCTTTACTGGGGGAAACGTTTCGCCACTCAGTGGCTTCTTCAGTCCAATACAGAGAAGAATGGTGAAAGATGAGGAGAATGAGGTAATCAGTCCGTCAAGACTGATGGAATGAACACAGAGACTCCAGGCTGAGGGACTGATTACCTCGGACTCCTCATCTACCACCTTTCTCTGTATTGAACTGACGAAGCCACTGAGGGGCGAAACGTTTCCAGAATTTTTTTTTCCAAGTATTGCACAAATGTCTTATTAATCACCCATTTATTTCTCTGATTTTCTATTCCTTATCTTTTAATGTTTTCTTCTTCCTCCGTAGTTTCTTTTATCCTCGGCATTATCTGCAGGCGTAGTTTACTGTTCAAATTACAAACTCCACCTGTGATATACCTGTAACCGGTATCGAGACCACTACTGCTATTACTACTACTGCTGCTATTACTACTACTGCTATTACTATTGCTGCTATTACTACTACTGCTACTATTACTACTACTGCTACTATTACTACTACTGCTATTACTATTGCTGCTACTATTACTACTACTGCTACTATTACTACTACTGCTACTATTACTACTGCTTCTACTATTACTACTGCTACTATTACTATTACTGCTATTACTACTACTGCTACTATTACTACTACTGCTATTACTACTACTGCTATTACTACTACTGCTACTATTACTACTGCTGCTATTACTACTACTGCTATTACTACTACTGCTATTACTACTGCTGCTACTATTACTACTACTGCTACTATTACTACTGCTGCTACTATTACTACTACTGCTACTATTACTACTACTGCTACTATTACTACTGCTGCTACTATTACTACTACTGCTATTACTACTACTGCTATTACTACTACTGCTACTATTACTACTACTGTTACTATACTACTACTATTACTACTGCTACTATTACTACTACTGCTACTGTTACTACTACTGCTACTATTACTACTACTGCTATTACTACTACTATTACTACTGCTACTATTACTACTACTGCTATTACTACTACTGCTACTATTACTACTACTATTACTACTGCTGCTATTACTACTATTACTACTGCTGCTATTACTACTACTATTACTACTACTGCTACTATTACTACTACTGCTACTATTACTACTACTGCTACTATTACTACTACTGCTACTATTACTACTGCTGCTACTATTACTACTAATGCTATTACTACTAATGCTATTACTACTACTGCTACTATTACTACTAATGCTATTACTACTAATGCTATTACTATTAATGCTACTATTACTACTACTGCTTCTATTACTACTGTTGCTACTATTACTACTGCTGCTACTATTACTACTGCTGCTACTATTACTACTAATGCTTCTATTACTACTAATGCTACTATTACTACTGCTGCTACTATTACTACTACTGCTACTATTACTACTACTACTACTATTACTACTGCTGCTACTATTACTACTACTGCTACTATTACTACTACTGCTATTACTACTGCTGCTATTACTACTAATGCTATTACTACTAATGCTATTACTACTACTGCTACTATTACTACTACTGCTATTACTACTACTGCTACTATTACTACTGCTGCTATTACTACTACTGCTACTATTACTACTAATGCTATTACTACTGCTGCTGTTATTACTACTACTACTATTACTACTACTGCTACTACTGCTATTACTACTAATGCTACTATTACTACTACTGCTACTATTACTACTACTACTATTACTACTACTGCTACTATTACTACTACTGCTATTACTACTGCTATTACTACTACTGCTATTAATACTAATCCTATTACTACTGCTGCTACTATTACTACTACTGCTACTATTACTACTACTGCTATTACTACTACTGCTATTACTACTACTGCTATTACTACTGCTATTACTACTATTACTACTACTGCTACTATTAATACTAATGCTTCTATTACAACTAATGCTACTATTACTACTGCTGCTATTACTACTACTGCTACTATTACTACTACTACTATTACTACTGCTGCTACTATTACTACTACTGCTACTATTACTACTACTGCTACTATTACTACTGCTGCTATTACTACTAATGCTATTACTACTAATGCTATTACTACTGCTGCTATTACTACTACTGCTACTATTACTACTACTGCTACTATTACTACTATTACTACTACTGCTACTATTACTACTAATGCTATTACTACTGCTGCTGTTATTACTACTACTACTATTACTACTACTGCTATTACTACTACTGCTACTATTACTACTGCTATTACTACTACTGCTATTAATACTAATCCTACTATTACTACTGCTGCTATTACTACTACTGCTACTATTACTACTACTGCTATTACTACTAATGCTATTACTACTACTGCTACTATTACTACTACTGCTACTATTACTACTGCTATTGCTACTGCTATTACTACTACTGCTATTAATACTAATCCTACTATTACTACTGCTGCTACTATTACTACTACTGCTACTATTACTACTACTGCTATTACTACTACTATTACTACTACTGCTACTATTACTACTGCTATTACTATTACTACTACTGCTACTATTAATACTAATCCTATTACTACTACTGCTACTATTACTACTACTGCTATTACTACTAATGCTATTACTACTGCTGCTGCTATTACTATTACTGCTACAACAACAACTACAACAACAACAACAACTACTACTACTACTACTACCCCCCCTCGTTGTTGTTGTTGAAAATAGTATAAAATACCGACAAGTTGAAGATTAAGACACATGTGCAACAGTTAGGTATCTTTATTGCTGAAACGTTTCGCCTACACAGCAGGCTTCTTCAGTCAAATACAGAAGCAGCAGAATTAGTCGGGAAATAATAATGTAGTCGGTCCATCAACCTTGGAGAAAAAGCATTTGATATGACCTGTCCCTCAGCCTGGAGAAGAGTTCAGCTCTATGGTCTGGACCAGAGACCAGAGGTCATTGTCGACTGCCTGCTCAACCAGGCTCTTGTTCCTAACGGCCCCCACAATGGTCCAAGTCGGACCGAAACGTCGTCGTAAGCTTCTCTCTTTTATGTACGGGTTATTTGTGTATCGTTCCAGTCACGGTATTGTGCCTTTTTTGTTATTCATCACAACCTGACTGATCAGGTACTTCCAGAAGATAGTTTTTTTTTTTTCTTTGGGTTAACATCTACGTTTCTGTTGTGTCTACACTTTGAATCTATTTATTGCGTCGCCTTATCATCGTATTACTCTTTACACTGTCTTTGATTAAGATAGTTACCCACTTGTTGAGTGTGGTCAGTGCAGCTGTCTGCTATATCGTGCGTCTCTCAGTCTTTTATTCTCACCTCATCATACGAATCATAGTTTAGTGCCACATGGTGGAGTGACCCCTAGTGGCACTCGGTAATGACAGAGTCGTTTAGTGTGACTACGAGGTCTAGTCTAATGTTGGTAGAATTACCGACAATATGTCCGGTAAAAGGACACAAGTGCAACTAATTCGATATTTCAGTGTGGCAACGTTTCGCTCTCCAGGAGCTTTGTTAAGCCGTTACAAACAATACAGGGACACAGAGGATATATACAGGTACACAACATCCATAACAACGTAACATAACAATCTTGCCATAACTTTTTGGGTTATACTTGGTAAATTACACATATGTTACTGTATAATAAGATCACAGTAAACAGACGATATCACAATATGCATAACAACTCCAGTGAAAAGGCAGTGAAATTCCAAGCGCTTTCGTGATTTCTCACATTATCAAGGAAGAGTAAAAATAATACATAAACAGAAGACTTATAAGGCTGAGATTTCACCTTAGTTAAGGTGATATCTCAGCCTTATAGGTATTTTGTTCTATTATTTTAGTGTGTGTGTGTACTCACCTAATTGTGGTTGCAGGGGTCGAGACTCAGCTCCTGGTCCCGCCTCTTCACTGATCGCTACTGGATCCTCTCTCTCTCTGCTTCCTGAGCTTTGTCATACCTCTTCTTAAAACTATGTATGGTTCCTGCCTCCACTACTTCACTTGCTAGGCTATTCCACTTCCTGACAACTCTATGACTGAAGAAATACTTCCTAACGTCCCTGTGACTCGTCTGAGTCTTCAGCTTCCAGTTGTGACCCCTTGTCCCTGTGTCCCCTCTCTGGAACATCCTATCTCTGTCCACCTTGTCTATTCCCCGCAGTATCTTGTATGTCGTTATCATGTCTCCCTGACCCTTCTGTCCTCCAGTGTCGTCAGTCCGATTTTCCTTAACCTTTCCTCGTACGACATTCCCTTGAGCTCTGTGTGTACTCACCTATTTGTGGTTGCAGGGGTCGAGTCACAGCTCCTGGCCTGTGTGTGTGTGTGTGTGTGTACTCACCTAATTGTGGTTGCAGGGGTCGAGACTCAGCTCCTGGCCCCGCCTCTTCACTGATCGCTACTGGATCCTCTCTCTCTCTGCTTCCTGAGCTTTGTCATACCTCTTCTTAAAACTATGTATGGTTCCTGCCTCCACTACTTCACTTGCTAGGCTATTCCACTTGCTGACAACTCTATGACTGAAGAAATACTTCCTAACGTCCCTGTGACTCGTCTGAGTCTTCAGCTTCCAGTTGTGACCCCTTGTCCCTGTGTCCCCTCTCTGGAACATCCTATCTCTGTCCACCTTGTCTATTCCCCGCAGTATCTTGTATGTCGTTATCATGTCTCCCCTGACCCTTCTATCCTCCAGTGTCGTCAGTCCGATTTCCCTTAACCTTTCCTCGTACGACATTCCCTTGAGCTCTGGGACTAGCCTTGTTGCAAACCTTTGTACTTTCTCTAACTTCTTGACGTGCTTGACCAGGTGTGGGTTCCAGACTGGTGCTGCATACTCCAGTATGGGTCTTACATACACAGTGTACAGTGTCTTGAACGATTCCTTATTAAGGTATCGGAACGCTATTCTCAGGTTTGCCAGGCGCCCGTATGCTGCAGCGGTTATTTGGTTGATGTGTGCCTCCGGTGATGTGCTCGGTGTTATGGTCACCCCAAGGTCTTTCTCCCTGAATGAGGTCTGTAGTCTTTGTCCACCTAGCCTATATTCTGTCTGCGGTCTTCTTTGCCCCTCCCCAATCTTCATGACTTTGCATTTGGCTGGATTGAATTCGAGGAGCCAGTTACTGGACCACATGTCCAGCCTCTCCAGGTCTCTTTGCAGTCCTGCCTCATCCTCGTCCGATTTAATTCTTCTCATCAACTTCACGTCATCTGCGAACAGGGACACTTCAGAGTCTATTCCTTCCATCATGTCGTTCACATATATCAAAAATAGCACTGGTCCTAGAACTGACCCCTGTGGGACCCCGCTCGTAACAGGCGCCCACTGTGATACCTCTTCACGTACCATGACTCGTTGCTGCCTCCCTGTCAGGTATTCCCTTATCCATTGCAGTGCCCTTCCTTTTACGTGTGCCTGATCCTCCAGCTTCTGCACTAATCTCTTGTGGGGAACTGTGTCAAAGGCCTTCCTGCAGTCTAGGAAAACGCAATCTACCCAACCCTCTCTCTCGTGTCTTACTTCTGTTACCTTGTCATAAAACTCCAGGAGGTTTTGTGATACAAGATTTGCCTTCCATGAACCCATGCTGGTTTTCATTTATAATCTTGTTCCTTTCCAAGTGTTCGACCACTCTCCTCCTGATAATCTTCTCCATGACTTTGCACACAATACATGTCAGTGACACAGGTCTGTAGTTTAGTGCCTCGTTTCTGTTTCCTTTCTTAAATATGGGGACTACATTAGCTGTCTTCCATTTCTCAGGTAGTTGCCCAGTTTCAAGGGATGTGTTGAAGATTGTGGTTAGAGGCACACACAGCATCTCTGCTCCTTCTCTAAGGACCCATGGGGAGATGTTGTCCGGTCCCATCGCCTTTGAGGTGTCAAGGTCACTTAAGAGCTTCTTCACCTCCTCCTCAGTTGTTCGTATGTCATCCAACACTTGTTGGTATATTCCCTCTTGATGTTCCCTTCTGTGCTGTCTTCCCACAGCCCTTCCTGTCTCTACTGTAAAAACTTCCTTAAATCTCCTGTTCAGCTCCTCACATACCTCCTGATCATTTCTTGTGAGTTCTCCACCTTCTGTCCTTAATCTGATCACCTGGTCTTTGACTGTTGTCTTCCTCCTGATGTGGCTATACAACAGTTTCGGGTCAGTCTTGATTCTCGATGCTATGTCATTTTCATACTGTCGCTGGGCCTCCCTCCTTACCTGTGCGTACTCGTTCCTGGCTCTGCGACTTATCTCCCTATTTTCGTGTGTTCTCTGCCTTCTGTACTTTTTCCATTCTCTATTGCACTTTGTTTTTGCCTCCTTACACCGTCGGGTAAACCAGGGGCTTGTTCTGGTCTTCCCGTTGTTACTGTTGCCATTGGGAATGAACCTTTCCACTGCCTCCTTGCATTTTGTTGCTACATATTCCATCATTTCATTTACTGGCTTTCCTGCCAGTTCTCTGTCCCACTGGACCTCCCGCAGGAAGTTCTTCAACCCTATGTAGTCCCCTCTTTTATAGTCAGGCTTTTCCCATTCTACTCCTGTTATTCTCTCCACTTGCAGCTCTACTATGTATTCAAAGCACAGAACCACGTGGTCGCTAGCTCCTAGGGGACTCTCATACTTGATGTCCTCAATGTCTGAGCTGCCCAGGGTGAACACAAGGTCCAATCTTGCTGGTTCATCCTCCCCTCTCACTCTGGTAGTGTCCTTAACATGTTGGTGCATGAGGTTTTCCAGCACCACGTCCAACATCCTGGCTCTCCATGTTTCGGGACCCCCATGTGGCTCCAGGTTTTCCCAGTCAATCTCCCTGTGGTTGAAATCCCCCATAACCAGCAACTTTGCTCTGCTGGAGTGAGCTCTTCTTGCCACCTCAGCAAGTGTGTCCACCATTGCTCTGTTGCTCTCTTCATATTCCTCTCTTGGCCTCCTGCAGTTCTGTGGTGGATTATACATCACTGCAATGACCACTTTGTGTTCCCCAGACTGAAGTGTACCTGCTATGTAGTCTCTTTCTCCTGTCTCATCTATTCCTTCCATTTTCTCGAATTTCCATCTGTTTTTTACGAGCAGAGCAACCCCACCTCCCCCCCTACCCCTTCTATCTTTCCTCATGATCTGGTATCCTGGTGGGAAGATTGCATCTGTTATTGTCTCCATGAGTTTTGTTTCTGTAACTGCTATGATGTCTGGGGACTTCTCATTGATTCTTTCTTGCCATTCCTCATGTTTGTTCGTTAATCCATCTGCATTTGTGTACCAAACCTTCAACTTCTGTTCTAATACTGTAACTGTGGTGCGGGGGGTGGAAACAGAGGGATCGGTGTGTGATGGTTGGTTTGGAATGTTCAGTTGCCTTGGGGGTGTCGTGGCTGGAGTCCTTCTGCAGGTGTTTCTGGGGGGTGCGCTTGTCCTTCCATTTGATCCTGGGTTATTCTGCTCTCCTTTTTCATTTCCTCCCATTTCTCCTTTCGTTTTTGAACTCTCTCTTTCATTGTCTTCCTTTCGTCCTGTGTTCTGTCTCGGTCGAGGTACACACTCCGGAACTCCTGCTTGCCTCTCAGCCGTGCTTTCTCCTGCAGGATCATGGTTCGGGTTGATTCTGCCTTGAAAATTACTTTGAGAGGGCGATTCCTTTTCTTTGTGAACCACCCAATTCTCCGAAAATTTGCCACCTGGGTCATGTCCCCCTCGCCTATCACCTTCATGATGTCTTCAATCGCTTTTTTCTCCTCCTGCTTTCTTTCATCATAAGTTTCCCCTTTAGCTTCGTCTAGCCATAGACAAACACGGATCTCTCCCTTTCCACCTCCCACTGTGACTCCCATTGCATCCTCTGATGTGTTTTAGTTCCTTCCCGTGGAGTGTTCCTTCCTTCAGTCCCTTCCTCGTTATGGCCCCTATGCTTCTTGGTTTATCCTTCTGCTCACCTGCTCCTGGCCCCCACAGGTATCTGGTAAGGTCCTTGCACATGTCCTAGTTCCATCAATGTCTTCCAACCTCTCTTTCTGTCCTAGAGTGCTCCCTGTCTTTGTTTTGGCCCCATGTGGGTTTGACAGGACCTCTGCATACAGTTTAGTTTCCATGCTTCCTTCGGACCTGTTGTCTGTGTTCGATGTAGCCATTCTGTGTGTGTGTGTGTGTGTGTGTGTGTGTGTGTGTGTGTGTGTGTGTGTGTGTGTGTGTGTGTGTGTGTGTGTGTGTGTTTTATTACAAACAAGTAAGTGGTGAGAGACAAGTTTGAGGTGGAAGAGAAGTGAGTGAGAAGTGAGAGGTGATGAGTGTGAGGGGTGGGGAGCAGGGATGGGGGAGGGCTGGGAGGTGGATGGGGTCAGTGTGGTGGGCACAAGGACCACCTTCACCAGGAAGTCAGAGATCCGGTGGTGGAGGCTGGTGAAGAAGGTGGTGTTGTTGTGGTGCCTCACTGGTAGTCTCTCACCCTACCCTCCCTCACACACACACATACACCTTCCCCTCCTCCTCCCTCATTCCTCACAGACCTCCTCTTCCTGCCCCATTCCTCACAGACGAACTCTTCCTGCCCCATTCCTCACAGACCTCCTCTTCTTGCTCCATTCCTCACAGACCTCCTCTTCCCGCCCCATTCCTCACATACCTCCTCTTCCCGCCCCATTCCTCACAGACCAAACCAAATTCCAAATTCCTCACAGTCCTTTCCCTTCTCCCATTCTTCCACTAGCTCCTCTTAATCCTTCACCTCGTTCCCCTCTTAATCTTCTTCCTCTTTCACTCATATTCCTCCTAATCTTCCTCGTTACTGTCTTAACTATTTTCCTCTTGATCTAGATGTTGCTACACTATTCTATATGATAGTTACACAGTGGGAACACCAGCAGTGTGTTGCTACACTATATGATAGTTACACAGTGGGAACACCAGCAGTGTGTTGCTACACTATATGATAGTTACACAGTGGGAACACCAGCAGTGTGTTGCTACACTATATGATAGTTACACAGTGGGAACACCAGCAGTGTGTTGCTACACTATATGATAGTTACACAGTGGGAACACCAGCAGTGTGTTGCTACACTATATGATAGTTACACAGTGGGAACACCAGCAGTGTGTTGCTACACTATATGATAGTTACACAGTGGGAACACCAGCAGTGTGTTGCTACACTATATGATAGTTACACAGTGGGAACACCAGCAGTGTGTTGCTACACTATATGATAGTTACACAGTGGGAACACCAGCAGTGTGTTGCTACACTATTCTATATGATAGTTACACAGTGGGAACACCAGCAGTGTGTTGCTACACTATATGATAGTTACACAGTGGGAACACCAGCAGTGTGTTGCTACACTATATGATAGTTACACAGTGGGAACACCAGCAGTGTGTTGCTACACTATTAGACATAACATAAGAAGAAACACTGCAACAGGCCTACTGGCCCATGCGAGGCAGGTCCAAGTCTCCTACCGGCCAAAGCCAATGCACCAACCTAGTCAGGTCAGGTCACATTCACTAAAGGAAGGAACACGGCAACTGACCCAGTAGCACAAATTAATCAGGTCCAACTCACACCCACCCACACCCACTCATGTATTTATCTAACCTATTTTTAAAACTACACAACGTTTTAGCCTCAATAACTGTACTCGGGAGTTTGTTCCACTCATCCACAACTCTATTACCAAACCAGTGCTTTCCTATATCCTTTCTGAATCTGAATTTTTCCAACTTAATTAAAACCATTGCTGTGAAATGAACCACGACAAAGAACAAGTAAACCACGACAGAGAGCAAGTGAACCACGATAGAGAGCAAGTGAACCACGAGAGAGAGCAAGTGAACCACATGAGAGAGCAAGTGAACCACGAGAGAGAGCAAGTGAACCACGTGAACCCCGAGAGAGAGCACGTGAACCACGAGAGAGAGCAAGTGAACCACGAGAGAGAGCAAGTGAACCACGACAGAAAGCAATTGAACCACGACAGAAAGCAATTGAACCACGAGAACAAGTGAACCACGTGAACCTCGACAGAGAGAGAGAGAGAGAGAGAGATGGACATAACCACAAGACAAATACTTCTTGTCGTCACAAACAATGTTAAGAGGTACATTAATGTCTCAGGAAGCACAAGTCTCGCCTTGTTGTAATGCCTCTGGAAGCACAAGTCTCGCCTTGTTGTTGTGATGCCTCTGGAAGCACAAGTCTCGCCTTGTTGTTGTGATGCCTCTGGAAGCACAAGTCTCGCCTTGTTGTTGTAATGCCTCTGGAAGCACAAGTCTCGCCTTGTTGTTGTAATGCCTCTGGAAGCACAAGTCTCGCCTTGTTGTTGTAATGCCTCTGGAAGCACAAACCTCGCCATGTTGTTGTAATGCCTCTGGAAGCACAAACCTCGCCATGTTGTTGTAATGCCTCTGGAAGCACAAACCTCGCCATGTTGTTGTAATGCCTCTGGAAGCACAAACCTCGCCTTGTTGTAATGCCTCTGGAAGCACAAACCTCGCCATGTTGTTGTAATGCCTCTGGAAGCACAAACCTCGCCATTTTGTTGTAATGCCTCTGGAAGCACAAACCTCGCCATGTTGTTGTAATGCCTCTGGAAGTACAAACCTCGCCATGTTGTAATGCCTCTGGAAGCACAAACCTCGCCATGTTGTTGTAATGCCTCTGGAAGTACAAACCTCGCCATGTTGTAATGCCTCTGGAAGCACAAACCTCGCCATGTTGTTGTAATGCCTCTGGAAGCACAAACCTCGCCATGTTGTTGTAATGCCTCTGGAAGCACAAACCTCGCCTTGTTGTTGTAATGTCTCTGGAAGCACAAGCCTCTTATTCCATGTCTTAATACGATCTTTAGCCACTTATTCCATGCCTCATATATCAACTTGCATGGTATTCCCAGGATGCGACAAAATTGATTTAATGTGCTGTAGGATGGCTAGCACAAACAGCCTGGTTGACCAGGGGGTTAGCCTAGCCTCAGGCCGTCCTGCGAGGAAACAGGAGTCTTGGAAACTGGTCACGGGTAAATACTGTGTTCACGGGGAAGCGCTAACATGGAAAGGGTCCCACAGCACCTGGAGAACGGGAGGGATTCAGGTTTGATGTGAGGAAAGAGATGGCTCTAATTCCTTGCATTATGAACCTTCATCTGCACTGAGGTACCTTTAAGAGAAACATAAGAGTCGCGATGTTCCGGTGAAAGGTGTACAATCTCATCCACGAGAACTCCACATATACAGCACCTCTTCTCGCTGTTCCACGCTTTCGTTGGCTTTCAACTGACCTATTGTTCCACGAAAACGTGGAACACAGAAGAGATGCTGTATATGCAGGGCCCTCCTGTATAACATAAAGACGAAGCCTTCGAAGAGAAAGAGGCTGTCTTGATGCTGGTGTGTGAGATCACTACGTTATGTGGAGGCCTGGTCTAGGACCGGCCTGATGGGGCGCTGACTCTTCCCTCCCCCTAAGAAGCGACTTACTGTAACGTACAAGTGCTGGTGCTCGCGGTGCTAGCAGTGTTACAAACTGAAAGTGTTTTCTGCTTGCAATAACTGATAGTGTGTGTGGTGAAGTGCAAATTAATGAATGACTGTTGTATCTATGATTATTATTCATCAAGGTATTCCGTCCTACAATTGCTGCTGGATCTAAAGAAGGATCTACTTAAGAAAAAAAAAAACAGTACCATGACTGGAACAATACACAAATAACCCGCACACAGGAGAGAGAGAGAGAGAGAGAGAGAGAGAGAGAGAGAGAGAGAGAGAGAGAGAGAGAGAGAGAGAGAGAGAGAGAGAGAGAGAGAGAGAGAGAGAGAGAGAGAGAGAGAGAGACAGACAGACAGACAGACAGAAAGCTAATGGACCAACTCGGACCGAAACGTCGTCATAAGCTACTCTCTCCTATATGCGGGTTATTTGTGTAAGAATCTATTACCACACGCTTTGTTTTGGTGTCAAGGCTGGAGTAAAAATACATGAGGTCCCCTTTATCTGTGGGACTACGATATACTTAGTAAGCAAGCTTCTCTCTTTGTTCACACAGAAGCACATCCAGAAACGGGAGTTTGTCTTCCACTTCCTCCCCAAGTGCGAATGTCACTGACTGCTCGCCTTGGCTGAGACCTTCCTCTAGTTCGTTGATGTACGCCCGTGTGGGAGTCATGATCAAGATGTCGTCTACATAACAGAGCCAACTGATACCGTTTGCAATAATGCTAGAAAGTTTCTCTGCTTCAGGATGTTCCATAAATAAATTCGCGAGTGCTGCGGTAATAAGCTGCCCATGGCCTTAAAGATTGTCTGAAGATTTTTTTTTTTTGAGGGGGAGGGAGTTGAGGGGGTTAACCATCTCAAAATTTCTGCGCTAAACCCACAAGGGTCATACAATTTCTGCCTGAAGGACAAGCGGTTGTTCGTTCAGGACACACATCTCAATAATATCGACAGAAATCTTTGGTGGTCCAGAGTACGTCAGGACTGTCCCTGGCTTTGCGTGGTAAGAGCTCAATAGCCCGTGTAGTTGGGACTGATCAAACGAGAAGGGACGAGACATACCGGCTGGTTAATATTTTGTATCGTATATTGATACCTTTTATAATTCTTTAGCTGTATAGCCCTTGTGGCTTAGCGCTTCTTTTTTATAATAATAATAATAATAATAATAATAATAATAATAATAATAATAATATAATTCTTTAATAATTCCCAGCAATTTAGAGGCATAATTGGCTAACATGTCTGCCAGCCACTGAGGTGCACTTCCTACTCTTGAGGTGATGTTACATTTGTGCGGTATCAGCAAGTCGTACATGTGCAGATTTGAGATTATGAAGAATCAGTTAAAGGAATCTTTTTTTCTGACAACTTGAACGATGCTTACGCTCACCAGGACTGACAATTTGAACAATGCTTGCGTTCACCAGGACTGACAACTTGAATAATGCTTGCGTTCAAAGGGTCAGCAGCCAAGCTGGTTATTAAGTCGTCAAATTGAAATTGCTCTCGGTTCAGAGTCCAACACCATCGTGCAAAAACAGGAAAGATCTCAACTGGCCACAGCCTCAGCAATACAGTTGTTGAACAGAGCTTACAGTCACCATGAAGCGACTATCTTGCACCTCTCCCCAAACACAAGTCGTCACCGATACGCCTGACCTGGTTAATGGGGCTTAAAGTCTATCGATAGCACGAGGGTCATTAAAGCTGCATGTCACCTGTTCACCACCTGTCAAGAATACTTTAATCCTCAAAGTATGGATTAAGGTAAACTCTCAGTGTATATATATACTGAGACACACACTTCACGGTGTGTAAATATCCTGTGTACCTGGCCTCTCCTCGCTCCTGAATATATTATCTCTCGTCTATAGGTGTATTCTGTGGGTCGAAAAAAGCCTGTTGCCTAACATATTGTCGGTAATTTTACCAGTATTAATACAATCTTAGTACTCTTTCAACATTTTGATGTGTGCCTCGTGGTAGCACCTTCGGCTCCTGACAAAAGAACCTGGGCTCAATCCCGGGGCGAGTGGAGACGTTAGGAGCATCTTTCAGTACACACCTGTTGTCCTTATTCACCTCTCAGTAAGCAGGTACCTGGGTGTTAACCGACTGTTGTGGGACGCATCCTGAGTTAGAGGACCACAATCCCCCCCCCTCCCCCAGTTGAAATAAGCCAAACTCACTGCCTTTCTTGGATTATCCTGGGTTACTAACCCAACGGGTTAATGCTCAAAGCCGTCTTCTTCCCTCCTCGTAGATGTTAGTGGTTCAGGGGATCACCGCTCCCTTGTGCAATTTGTCTGCAATTTATGGGATTGCTTTACTGCAAACGTTGTGAACTGAGGTGGCTTCTGTTGCCTTTTTACCTTTGATATACCTATGAGTTTCGAGAGTCTTTCTACTTCCGAAGCCCGGCCATGGGCGAGGCTCGTCTGCTGCTAGCCTGGCCAATCAGGCTGGTCAATCAGGTTTGTCCAGAATGTCTCCGTAGATGAGGAAGTGGAGGCGGCAGCAAACGTCGCCAAGCTGAAAACCCAGGGATCCGGGGGAAAAAAACAGGGATCCAGGAAAAAAACAGGGATCCATGAAGAAAAAAACCCAGGGTTCCAGGAAAAAAAAAGTCACGGGGTGTCACAGAAAAAAAAGCCATTGAAAAAAGTCAAAACCTAACCTGAATAAAATGTGACTTTTTCCAGTAACTTTTTTCCATGCCCAAAATTGTGACTTATTTTCTGCGACCTTTTCTCCAGTGACTTTTTTCCGGACATCGAAACCCAGTGAATGTCGGTCAAGGTAAACTATGAGAGGTGGAGGTGGGGGGAGGGGGTCAAGAGCTTAGCCTCAACCCCTGCAAACACCCACACACAAACACAAACAAACAACCCTCGCCCACCAACACATCCACTAGACCACGTCATACACAAAATCGGGTCTCCCACTGTGCTAGAAAACCCGGACGCAGAACGCAATGAAAACAGGGGCTATTGATGAAGCAAATAGCGAGGTTCCTCAGCTGTGGAGCCTCCTCGCTCCTCCACACACTGCCTCCCAGTTTGATGAAGCAAATAGCAAGGTTCCTCAGCTGTGGAGCCTCCTCGCTCCTCCATACACTGCCTCCCAGTTTGATGAAGCAAATAGCAAGGTTCCTCAGCTGTGGAGCCTCCTCGCTCCTCCATACACTGCCTCCCAGTTTGATGAAGCAAATAGCAAGGTTCCTCAGCTGTGGAGCCTCCTCGCTCCTCCAACACTGCCTCCCAGTTTGATGAAGCAAATAGCAAGGTTCCTCAGCTGTGGAGCCTCCTCGCTCCTCCAACACTGCCTCCCAGTTTGATGAAGCAAATAGCAAGGTTCCTCAGCTGTGGAGCCTCCTCGCTCCTCCATACACTGCCTCCCAGTTTGATGAAGCAAATAGCAAGGTTCCTCAGCTGTGGAGCCTCCTCGCTCCTCCATACACTGCCTCCCAGTTTGATGAAGCAAATAGCAAGGTTCCTCAGCTGTGGAGCCTCCTCGCTCCTCCACACACTGCCTCCCAGTTTGATGAAGCAAATAGCAAGGTTCCTCAGCTGTGGAGCCTCCTCGCTCCTCCACACACTGCCTCCCAGTTTGATGAAGCAAATAGCAAGGTTCCTCAGCTGTGGAGCCTCCTCGCTCCTCCACACACTGCCTCCCAGTTTGATGAAGCAAATAGCAAGGTTCCTCAGCTGTGGAGCCTCCTCGCTCCTCCAACACTGCCTCCCAGTTTGATGAAGCAAATAGCAAGGTTCCTCAGCTGTGGAGCCTCCTCGCTCCTCCAACACTGCCTCCCAGTTTGATGAAGCAAATAGCAAGGTTCCTCAGCTGTGGAGCCTCCTCGCTCCTCCACACACTGCCTCCCAGTTTGATGAAGCAAATAGCAAGGTTCCTCAGCTGTGGAGCCTCCTCGCTCCTCCATACACTGCCTCCCAGTTTGATGAAGCAAATAGCAGAGGTTCCTCAGCTGTGGAGCCTCCTCGCTCCTCCAACACTGCCTCCCAGTTTGATAACAAATAGCAAGATATACCAGTGTGAGTCCTCGGTCCTACTCTCCCAGTGATAAATAGCAGGTTTACCAGTTGTTAACACTGAGTTGTAAGCAGCAAGGTTACCTGTGTTGGAGCCTCCTCTATCTCACAGACGACCTCTAGTTTATGAAGCAATACAATCTATAGTAGTTTTAACCGGCCATCCTGTTTGATTTCACAATACAACACAAGGTGAGCACTACTCGCACTGAACATGCTCCCAGTTGAAAGAAGCAAAAGCAAGGTTCTCGCTTGGACCATGTTCACAACTGCACACGTTTGGAAGCAAACAGTTCCGTCTGAGCTTGCTTCCAAATGCTCCTTTGTGAGCATAGCGATTTATGTATCTGTCTCATCCATGCCTTCCATTTTATAAGCCCAAATCAAAGATATAGTAGGGTGCATAATGGAATATATGAGGTTTAAACCAACTATAACGAGTTTGGGAAATCAAACTGTGAGAGCTTACATAGTGACAGAAAGAACAAGTTGTAGAATCTTAGAGATCTAATTAAATTTTCAACCCAGGTACCAACCATGCTGTTGTCACAAAAACAAACGGAAAAGATTGGTAACAAACTTACACAACAAGAAGCTACGACGAGTTCGGTGTGACATTACAAAGACCCTTTGTGCGCACCGTATAGTTCGTTTTACCTTTGTGAGGGTTATGAGATTTTATATCATGATTCATAAGCCATGCCAAATGAAGAATTAGTTTATGGCTGGTAAAGTTTAGAATTAAAAACTAAAACGAGCTGCAAACCTGAATCCTAACTGTGGCTGACCCGAAAGGAAGGCGAGAGAACCAAGTACTTATTTACACCTTAAGATACTGAAGTGGTTTACAAATTAAGGACACTGAAAATTACTTCCTTCACACAAGAGGCTCGAGCTGGGAAGTACAAATATCCCGATATTGAAAACCATTGTGAGTTGCAGTGTTACTACCTACAAGATGCCACTTAGTTAAGGGACCAAGAGCTAGCACCAACTACCCTTAAAATAATGCAATTGAAATCCAACTGGACTACCTGAGGGTCTTGAAAGAAACTTACATATTTTAATAAATTCTGACGGCATGGTTGTCAAATGCCTACACTGAATTATTCCTTGAGCAGATCATAAGTCAAAATACCTGATGGAAACAGGTCGTAGGGCGTCATACACCAGAGTATCCTTAGTGTAAAGAGGACCGACCCTGAAGTGTATCCATGAAGCTCCAAGTGTATCATGCAGGCTTCCAGAGATTTACAAGTTTTACATTCTTAACGGCAGGTTGTGGTGGCACGCGTGGACCGTGATCCGAACATCCCGGACTGACTGGAACTAGGTGAAAAGGAGTTCCAACCAAGTGGTTCCAATAGTATAACAGAAGGAGGAACCATGAAGAGTGTATACTGGAGCTCCATATGGTATATAGCCCTCACTAGTGTTTACAAAGGTTGTTGCACAAGGCATGGTCATGGAGTGGGCAGCGGGCGCGCTGACCCCCGGAACAGCCTCCAGATAGACTCCACTGTGTGAAAACAATTTCAACAATAAACAAAAACAAAAGAGGAAACAAATTAATCATAAACTCAGTGAAGTATCTAAATTACTGGCAACGTTCGAAGTTCCTCGATCTGTACTCCTTGGAGCTTAGGCGAGAAAGGTACATTATGGTCTAAACGTGAAAATTCTGGAGGAACTGGTTCCAACTGTGCACACAAAATCATAGCCCACGAAAGCAAGAGGCCTGGCAGATGGTGCAAAATATTACCAATAATGAAAAGTAGGACTGCAATGAATACACTACGAGGAAATTCAGTAAGTGTGAAGGGACCAAGACTTTGCAATACCCTCCCTTTATACATAAAGGGGGGGAGCGATTACCAACCAGGGACGGATCTACTGTGAAACTAGTGAAGCTTAAGCTTCAGGGTCCCTAATCCCCGAAGGGCCCCAGAAGCGACTTCAGTCCGCATTACTTAACAATTTATCTACTGTATGAGAAGGGGTTGCGAAGGGGGCTCTCCATAACAGGTCAAGCTTTAGGGCCCTGAAAATGTAGGTCCATCATTGTTACCAACAGACCCCTGGCCGTTAAGAGAGAACTGGACAAGTTCTCGAAGTCAATTCCTGATCAGACAGGCTATAGTGCTTACGCTGGACCTCATGCAGCTAACACCAAAAGCCTAGTTGATCAGGTCACCCACCGGGTCAACGCGGGGTCGCTGACCCTCGGAACCCTGTCCAGGTAGACTGGAGGCAGGTGACCTTACTGCAGTGACTAGTCCTGGGACCGTGCAGCGAGCCCTGGGACCGTGCAGCGAGCCCTGGGACCGTGCAGCGAGCCCTGGGACCGTGCAGCGAGCGCCACCATTAACAAATATATAATATATAATATACTGCCACCGTAACATCAATAAGATGTGATAAATGATTTTGAAAACCGACAAAATGAAGATTGAGACACTTATGCAACATACATGTATGTAAACCTTTATTAAGGAAACGTTTCATAAGAACTTAAGAAAGAAGGAACACTGCAGCAGGCCTACTGGCCCATGCGAGGCAGGTCTAAGTCTCCAATCGGCTTAAGCCAATGCACCCAACCTAGTCAGGCCAGGTCACATTCATTAAGGAAGGAACATGGCAACTGACCTAGTAGTACAAGCTAATCAGGTCCAACTCACACCCACCCACACCCACTCATGTATTTATGTAACCTATTTTTTCTAGCCTCATCCACAACTCTATTACCAAACCAGTGTTTTCCTATATCCTTCCTGAATCTGAATTTTTCCAACTTAAAACCATTGCTGCGAGTCCTGTCTAGGCTAGATATTTTCAGCACGTTATTTACATCCCCTTTATTTATTCGTCTTTCATTTATACACCTCAATCATATCCCCCCTAATTCTACACCATTCTAGAGTGCAGATTCAGGGCCCTCAGTCTATCCTCATAGGGAAGGTTTCTGATACATGGGATCAACTTTGTCATCCTCCTTTGTACATTTTCCAGAGCATTTATATCCATTCTGTAATACGGTGACCAAAACTGTGCAGCATAATCTAAATGAGGCCTAACCAAGGATGTATAGAGTTGAAGAACAACCTGAGGACTCCTATTATTTATGTTTCTTGATATGAAGCCAAGGATTCTATTAGCTTTATTGCGAACACTTATGCACTGTTGTCTTGGTTTCAGATTACTGCTAACCAGAACTAAATTTTTTTCGCAATCCGTAATATTAAGATCTACATTATTTAGTTTATATGTGACATGGTTATTGTCCTGTCCAACATTTAGAACTTTACATAGTGGCTTCATCAATCCAATACAAGGCAGAGAGGGGTAAAGAGAGGAGGAGTTTGAGATAATCAGTCCCTCAGCCTGGAATCGATGTGTTAAGTCCATCAATCTTGCAGAAAGTACAGCATATGGCCGGAGAAGTGACTTATATACTGCAGTCAGGTGAGTGGAAGCAGGAGGAGGCAGGATCACAGTGGAACCATCCATGTGTGTAAGTAGGTCTTGGACTGATGAAGACACTGTGTGGAGAAAAGTTTCCTTGATAAAGATTTCCTATATTGCATAAGTGTTTCAATCACCAGTAAGATGACGGTAAACCCGAGGAGGAGGAACACCAGTAACAGCGTGAAGAGAGCGTGAGTACGAGAAGAAAGAGGCGTGGCAAAAAAATGAGGAAGATGAAGGGCGTGGTTGTGAAATAAGGGCGTGGGAACAACAAGCAGATTGCGAGAGAGAGAGAGAGAGAGAGAGAGAGAGAGAGAGAGAGAGAGAGAGAGAGAGAGAGAGAGAGAGAGAGGAGAGAGGAGAGAGAGAGAGAGAGAGAGAGAGAGAGAGAGAAACTTTCACTTCAGCAGAACCTTTAACTGCAAAAAGGTGTGGTTAGCGATACTGTTATGTACAACGCAGATAGATGTTCGTTCTCCAGGTGGCCCAGTTTTCCGGAGAGCCGAACAGTTATACCTCAAGACGGGCAGCCAACATTCATTTATCGAATTATTTCATTCTTCTGACATTTCTTTCACACCACAAGTCAAGCTTACTAGCAGTGTGCTCACGTGACATAACCCTCACGGGCAAGGATACCTGAAGGTTTCAGGCAGGGAGGTCAACTCCTCCCAGCCCAATCCTAGACCAGGCTTCCTGGTGGATCAGGGCCTGATCAAGTATGCTATTATTTAAGAACATGAGAAAGGAGTACTGCAGCAGGCCTACTGACCCATGCTAGGCAGGTCCAAGTCACATCCATTTAAGAAGGAAGGAGCACTTCATCAGATCTACTGGCCCAAGGTAGTCAGGTCCAACTCACACCCACTCATGTATTTATCTAATTTATTTTTAAAACTCCACGCAGTTTAGCGTAGCAACCACAGCCTGGCTGATCAAGAACTGATCTTAGGAACGACAGACATTGGAAAGAAAAGATATTTATCATATTGTTCATGGTATACAATACCGTGGCTGGATAATTCAGGTCACAATACCGTGGCTGGATAATTCAGGTCACAATACCGTGGCTGGATAATTCAGGTCACAATACCGTGGCTGGATAATTCAGGTCACAATACCGTGGCTGGATAATTCAGGTCACAATACCGTGGCTGGATAATTCAGGTCACAATACCGTGGCTGGATAATTCAGGTCACAATACCGTGGCTGGATAATTCAAGTCACAATACCGTGGCTGGATAATTCTAGTCACAATACCGTGGCTGGATAATTCAAGTCACAATACCGTGGCTGGATAATTCATGTATACAATACCGTGGCTGGAATAATTCACGAGCGAATATTAAAATGATATATAATACCGACAAGTACATAAGAAAGACACATGTGCAGTAGTTAGGTACCTTTATTCCGAAACGTATCGCCTACATCGTCGGCTTCAGTCGAATCAATCTTGAAGACGTAGCCTTGAGGTGGTCAGTCCCTCAGCCTGGAGAAGAGTTGGGCTCTATAGCCCAAGTCCTCTGTACTCGACTGAAGAAGCCTACTGTGTACGCGAGACGTTTCGGAATAAAGATGCCTAACTGTTGCACGTGTGTCTTATCTAATTCACGAGAGAACACTTATCACAGCCTGAGCTGGGAGACTTCAGTAGTGTCAGCCTGAGCTGGGAGATTTCAGCAGTGTCAGCATGAGCTGGGAGACTTCAGTAGTGTCAACCTCAGCTTCGAGACTTCAGTAGTGCTAACCTGAGCTAGGAGACATCAGTAGTGTCAGCCTGAGCTGGGAGACTTCAGTAGTGTCAGCCTGAGCTGGGAGATTTCAGCAGTGTCAGCCTGAGTTGGGAGACTTCAGTAGTGCTAACCTGAGCTAGGAGACTTCAGTAGTGTCAGCCTGAGCTGGGAGACTTCAGTAGTGTCAGCCTGAGTTGGGAGATTTCAGCAGTGTCAGCCTGAGCTGGGAGACTTCAGTAGTGTCAGCCTGAGTTGGGAGACTTCAGTAGTGTCAGCCTGAGCTGGGAGATTTCAGCAGTGTCAGCCTGAGCTGGGAGACTTCAGTAGTGTCAGCCTGAGCTGGGAGACTTCAGTAGTGTCAGCCTGAGTTGGGAGATTTCAGCAGTGTCAGCCTGAGCTGGGAGACTTCAGTAGTGTCAGCCTGAGCTGGGAGACAGTAAGACAATGAGAATATCTTCAAGTATTCCATTCAGACTTAGGAGCTAGGTAAGACTAGTAAGATGGTAATTCCCTGGGGAGGGAGAGAGGGAATGTGTGAGGAAGGAGGGAGGGATGGAGAGGGGAAGTGAGAGGGGGTACAGAAACAGCGTGGTGGGTGTAGCGTCTGAGATGAGGTGATGTGGGGGGTGGAGGTGTAGTCTGGGGTTATAGTGTGGTGTGTCAGGCCTGGAGGAGATGGGTGGGGGAGAGGCCTCGGGGTGATTGGGGGCCGGGGGTGTAGGTTTGGTGTCTGGGGGGTGGTTGATGTAGAGGTGGGAGGGGGTTGATGTAGGGGAGGGAGGGGGGAGGTGAAGCAAGCAGTGGGTCTGGTATGGATGAAAGTGACTGGGTGAATAACTGACCCATCACACATGCCCATCGATTAGTTATGGCGCTCCCTTTATCTCTCTCACTCACATGAGTGGGTATGGGTGGGTGTGAGTTAGATCTGACTAGCTTGGGCCATAGGTCTGATGCGGCTTGGACCTGACTAGCTTAGACCAGGTGACTTGGACTTGCCTAGCATGGACCAGTAGGCCTCCTGTATCATGTTCTCTCTCTCCCTCTCACACACATCACCTTTCCAAAGTACTGCTGTATGTATATTCTGGTCACTGCACTCAGGGAAGTACCAGTGCATATGTTGTACCCAATACTCCCAAGGAATGAGCACTCGCGTATACAATGTCTCCATTTATGTCAAGGAGAAGTACTTTTGTTTATATTCAGAGTTACATCAAGGTGAGTACCGGTGTGGATATATACTTACCACTTATATATAGTAAAGTATGTTGATATACTAACAAATTACATATACAGACCATATATTTACGTTTAGGAAAGTACAGAATCGTGCCTCTAGCACTGTAGGAAAGTACAGTATCGTGCCTCTAGCACTGTAGGAAAGTACAGTATCGTGCCTCTAGCACTGTAGGAAAGTACAGTATCGTGCCTCTAGCACTGTAGGAAAGTACAGTATCGTGCCTCTAGCACTGTAGGAAAGTACAGTATCGTGCCTCTAGCACTGTAGGAAAGTACAGTATCGTGCCTCTAGCACTGTAGGAAAGTACAGTATCGTGCCTCTAACACTGTAGGAAAGTACAGTATCGTGCCTCTAGCACTGTAGGAAAGTACAGTATCGTGCCTCTAGCACTGTAGGAAAGTACAGTATCGTGCCTCTAGCACTGTAGGAAAGTACAGTATCGTGCCTCTAGCACTGTAGGAAAGTACAGTATCGTGCCTCTAGCACTGCAGGAAGTACAGTATCGTGCCTCTAGCACTGCAGTAAAGTACAGTATCGTGCCTCTAGCACTGCAGGAAAGTACAGTATCGTGCCTCTAGCACTGTAGGAAAGTACAGTATCGTGCCTCTAGCACTGCAGGAAAGTACAGTATCGTGCCTCTAGCACTGCAGGAAAGTACAGTATCGTGCCTCTAGCACTGCAGGAAAGTACAGTATCGTGCCTCTAGCACTGCAGGAAAGTACAGTATCGTGCCTCTAGCACTGCAGGAAAGTACAGTATCGTGCCTCTAGCACTGTAGGAAAGTACTTCTACGTGAGTATTCTTTATACTTGTGTCTTTCGGCTTAAGCTGTCTAAGCTGCAAGAAAAGGCGTACTGTTGACAAGCATGAAGGAGCAGAACAAGCTTATACCAAGGCAATGTTTCGCTCCGCGGAGAGCTTTATCAGGTCCTAACTTGATAAACGTTTCACACACACACACACACACGGTACCAGACTGTTTTATGGCAGATACCGATACTCGTAAACGTAAACATAACACTAGAAAGTCTGCGTTAATTGAACCACAATATATATATATATATATATATATATATTATATATATATATATATATATATATATATATATATATATATATATATATATATATTATAATATATATATATATATATATATCGATGTTTATGGCGAGACAGACAGACACACACACACACACACACACACACACACACACGAGCGAGATGCTGTCTCATTAAAAACTCGTTTTGCAAGTCGCCTCTCTCACTGTTCTTCACGTGACGCCTAAAGTGGAAGGCTGTAACAAGCACTGTAATAGTAGAGAAAGTGCCGGGGAGTGCCAGTCAGTAGCAGTAGTAATAATCTTTATTACTACAAGTACATGTATAAGGTATACAGACCAAAGCTGACATCAGTGACATACTACTGTATAGAAAACCCATTGTTATGCAGAACATATTGGCCAAATTAGGTTATTTTTGTCTCCAGGATGCGACCCACACCAGTCGACTAACACCCAGGTACCTATTTTACTGCTAGTTTAACAGGGACAGCAGGTGTCTTAAGGAAACACGTCCCAATGTCATTGATGTCAGTTAGGCCTGTATACCTTGTACAATTTACATGTACTTGTAAAAATAAAGATTATTTATTTATTATTATTATTATTATTATTATTATTATTATTGTTGTTGTTGTTTTTATTATTATTATTATTATTATTTCATACATTCACAAACGATTTGCAAACCACTTACAAGTCAGGTTAGGTTACGTTACGTTACGTTATGTTAAGATACGATACGTTACACTGGGTTACGTTACGTTGTGTTAAGCAATAATTTTCACGATCAACATGAACTGGGAGGCCACTAAATTATGACATTACCCAAATATTTTGGGAAGCTAGTATGAGAAACATGACTTTTAAGCAGTGCCACGAGAAACAATGCTCCCGACTAGTTAGCAGTGCCTGGAGGATGAGAGCAGTGCCACGAGAAACAATGCTCCCGACTAGTTAGCAGTGCCTGGAGGATGAGAGCAGTGCCACGAGAAACAATGCTCCGGACTAGTCTTAAGCAGTGCCTGGAGGATGAGAGCAGTGCCACGAGAAACAATGCTCCGGACTAGTCTTAAGCAGTGCCTGGAGGATGAGAGCAGTGCCACAAGAAACAATGCTCCGGACTAGTCTTAAGCAGTGCCTGGAGGATGAGAGCAGTGCCACGAGAAACAATGCTCCGGACTAGTCTTAAGCAGTGCCTGGAGGATGAGAGCAGTGCCAAAAGAAACAATGCTCCGGACTAGTCTTAAGCAGTGCCTGGAGGATGAGAGCAGTGCCACAAGAAACAATGCTCCGGACTAGTTAGCAGTGCCTGGAGGATGAGAGCAGTGCCACAAGAAACAATGCTCCGGACTAGTCTTAAGCAGTGCCTGGAGGATGAGAGCAGTGCCACAAGAAACAATGCTCCGGACTAGTCTTAAGCAGTGCCTGGAGGATGAGAGCAGTGCCACAAGAAGCAATGCTCCGGACTAGTTAGCAGTGCCTGGAGGATGAGAGCAGTGCCACGAGAAACAATGCTCCGGACTAGTCTTAAGCAGTGCCTGGAGGATGAGAGCAGTGCCACGAGAAACAATGCTCTGGACTAGTCTTAAGCAGTGCCTGGAGGATGAGAGCAGTGCCACAAGAAACAATGCTCCGGACTAGTCTTAAGCAGTGCCTGGAGGATGAGAGCAGTGCCACAAGAAACAATGCTCCGGACTAGTCTTAAGCACTGCCTGGAGGATGAGAGCAGTGCCACAAGAAACAATGCTCCGGACTAGTCTTAAGCAGTGCCTGGAGGATGAGAGCAGTGCCACGAGAAACAATGCTCCGGACTAGTCTTAAGCAGTGCCTGGAGGATGAGAGCAGTGCCACAAGAAACAATGCTCCGGACTAGTTAGCAGTGCCTGGAGGATGAGAGCAGTGCCACAAGAAACAATGCTCCGGACTAGTCTTAAGCAGTGCCTGGAGGATGAGGCAGTGCCACAAGAAACAATGCTCCGGACTAGTTAGCAGTGCCTGGAGGATGAGAGCAGTGCCACAAGAAACAATGCTCCGGACTAGTCTTAAGAAGTACCTGGAGGATGAGAGCAGTGCCACAAGAAACAATGCTCCGGATTAGTCTTAAGCAGTGCCTGGAGGATGAGAGCAGTGCCACAAGAAACAATGCTCCGGACTAGTTAGCAGTGCCTGGAGGATGAGAGCAGTGCCACAAGAAACAATGCTCCGGACTAGTCTTAAGAAGTACCTGGAGGATGAGAGCAGTGCCACAAGAAACAATGCTCCGGACTAGTCTTAAGCAGTGATTGGAGGAGAGCAGTGCCACAAGAAAAAATGCTCCGGACTAGTCAGCAGTGCCTGGAGGGGACGATAGCAGTGCCACGAGAAACAATGCTCCGGACTAGTCAGATGTGCCTAGAGGGGAAGATAGCAGTGCCACAAGAAACAATGCTCCGGACTAGTCTTAAGCAGTGCCTGGAGGATGAGAGCAGTGCCACAAGCAACAATGCTCCGGACTAGTCAGCAGTGCCTGGAGGGGACGATAGCAGTGCCACAAAAAACAATGCTCTGGACTAGTCAGCAGTGCCTGGAAAGGGACCATAACAGTGCCACGAGAAACAATGCTCCGGACTAGTCCAGTGCCTGGAGGGGACCATAACAGTGCCACGAGAAACAATGCTCCGGACTAGTCAGCAGTGCCTGGAGGAAACCATAACAGTGCCACGAGAAACAGTGCTCCGGACTAGTCAGCAGTGCCTGGAGGGGACCATAACAGTGCCACAAGAAACAATGCTCCGGACTAGTCCAGTGCCTGGAGGGGACCATAACAGTGCCACGAGAAACAATGCTCCGGACTAGTCAGCAGTGCCTGGAGGAAACCATAACAGTGCCACGAGAAACAGTGCTCCGGACTAGTCAGCAGTGCCTGGAGGGGACCATAACAGTGCCACGAGAAACAATGCTCCGGACTAGTCTTAAGCAGTGCCTGGAGGGGACTATAAGAGTGCCACGAAAAACAATGCTCCGGACTCTCACCATTAAGAAAAAGTCACAGAACTTCCTCAGACTACAAACTTTCTTGAAAACGAAAAACAAAAATAGTGTAAAGGGGAGAAAATACCAAGGAGCCTCTGTCCGTGAACGACAGGACAAATTACCAAGGAGCCTCGAGTGTCCGTGAACGACAGGACAAATTACCAAGGAGCCTCGAGTCCGTGAACGACAGGACAAATTACCAAGGAGCCTCGAGTCCGTGAACGACAGGACAAATTACCAAGGAGCCTCGAGTCCGTGAACGACAGGACAAATTACCAAGGAGCCTCGAGTGTCCGTGAACGACAGGACAAATTACCAAAGAGCCTCGAGTGTCCGTGAACGACAGGACAAATTACCAAGGAGCCTCGAGTCCGTGAACGACAGGACAAATTACCAAGGAGCCTCGAGTCCGTGAACGACAGGACAAATTACCAAGGAGCCTCGAGTCCGTGAACGACAGGACAAATTACCAAGGAGCCTCGAGTCCGTGAACGACAGGACAAATTACCAAGGAGCCTCGAGTGTCCGTGAACGACAGGACAAATTACCAAAGAGCCTCGAGTGTCCGTGAACGACAGGACAAATTACCAAGGAGCCTCGAGTCCGTGAACGACAGGACAAATTACCAAGGAGCCTCGAGTCCGTGAACGACAGGACAAATTACCAAAGAGCCTCGAGTGTCCGTGAACGACAGGACAAATTACCAAGGAGCCTCGAGTCCGTGAACGACAGGACAAATTACCAAGGAGCCTCGAGTCCGTGAACGACAGGACAAATTACCAAGGAGCCTCGAGTCCGTGAACGACAGGACAAAGCGATACCTCATCTGACACCAGTATATAAACGACAATCTTACTGCGTGTTCTTCAGGTTCATCAAGACTACGGTGCTCTTCATCAACTCCAAGACTGAGGGACTGATTACCTCATCTTTTGTATATAGTTCTACATTATTTACAATATATCCTTGTATTAATAAAGCCACTGTATGGCGAAACGTCTACAAATAAAGATACCCAGATGTTTCACATCTGTCTAATTCTCCATCAAGAGAAAGCCACTTAAACAATTGTTTCTTCTTCTATGGAAGACACAAGAGTTCGACATTATCAACCCAAGGCTACAGTACTGAACACCTGCTCCTCGTTTCGCCATCCAGTGGCTTTATCAGTACAAATTCAAGGACTTAATTAGAAGATAGTAGAACTATATACAAAAGATGAGGTAATCAGTCCCTCAGCCTTGGGGCTGAAGAATCTTTCCAGTTAAGTCCTTGAATTTGTATTGATAAAGATACCCAGATGTTGCGCATGTGTCTAGTTCATCTTGTCGGTAGTGTATTATTACACAAGTACAACCTGCTCTTCCACTGGCCAGACGCAATCCAATTACGGACCAGAGCCCGGCTAGTCATGCACTGATTTCCAGGTATCCTTCAAGTTCCCTCTTGACGACAGTCAGGGGCCTATCGGTAATTACCCTTATGTATGATGGGAGACTGTTGAGCAGCCTTGGGCCCCTGACGTTTTATTGTGTTTTTTGTTTACTCACGATGTCCTTGCTCTTCACTGAGGGTATATTACAGTCTGTCGAGTCTTTTGCTTTCGTAAGGAGTAATTTATGTGCGCAAATTTGGAACCAGTCCCCTTAGGATTTTCCAGGTGTAAATTATGATGTACCTTTCTTGCCTGAGCTCCAAGAGTACAGGTCGAGGGACTTCAAACGCTTGACTAAACTTATACAAGCAGTGAAGGTCCTCTGTATATTTTCCAGATATACAAGTTCATCTGTCTTGTAAGGGGCTGTTAGTGTACAACAGTATTCCAGCCTAGATAGAACAAGTGCCTTAAAAGACAATCATCATTGGCATGGTATCTTTTGTTTTGAAGATTCTCATTATCCTATCATTTTCCTCACAGCCTCAAGCCTTCACCACGTCTTGCACTGAATGACCCACGTGGGTTTAGCGCCTAGAATGAATGATAAAAAAAATGGTAGTGATGGCTGTGATTCTCGAGGGTTAGATCCTCTGACATTATCACTCCTAAGTCCTACGCATTAGTGTTTCGATCTAATGTGTTTTAAGAATTTGTCTTATACTCCATTCTAACTTTTAACACAAGTTTTCCAAAATAAGAGTAATTAGAATTTCTTCTCACTTAACATACTGTTTTCTGAGGCCCACTAAAAAACTTGGTTTATATCCGCTTGGAGATTTACAGTATCCTTGATGGACGTTGCTCTCGTCTGCAAAGGTAGACACAATGCTATGGTTTACATCTCCGTCTATTTTACATTTGACGATAAGGAAAAGGATGGGAGCGAGTATTGTGCCCTGTGGAACACAACTTTTCAGTGGCAACCTCTGACTTTGTTTACTATTACGCTTTGTGTTCTGTTGGATAGAAAGTTAGAGATCCATCTGCCCACTGTTTGTGCACTTGTCGAAGGCTTTAGAAAAGTTTATATATACTACCTCTGCATTCTGTTCGTCGTCCAGTATATCCAAGACCAGTAGATAAGAGAGGCAGGAGCGACCTGCTTAGGATAGAAGCAAGAAAACGGTAAACCAGTTAGGGTAGAAGCAAGGAAACGGCAACCCAATTAAGGTAGAAGGTATTAAAAGGATCCCAATGGAAATAAGTCACTGAATTTTTTGGGTAATCCTAGGTTCTCTACACATATTCTGTTATGTATGATAATCAATGTAACTGTATTTGTGTATACCTGAATAAACTTACTTATTAAGCAAGAAAACGGTAAACCAGTAGGATAGAAGCAAGAAAACGGTAAGCAGTTAGGATAAACTCAAGAAATTTGGAAAATAGGGGGGTAAGTAAGTTTATTCAGGTACAGGTACACATAAATACAGTTACATAAAGTATCATACATTGCAGCATATGTGTAGATTACCCTGGATTACCCAAAAAGTCAGACAAAGTGACTTATTTCCACTGGGATTCTTGGGTAGGGGTGTAGAATAAAGAAAACTGGAAACAATGTTGGGTGAGGGGGAGACTCAAACAAACGGGAAAGGGGGGGGGGGGGAGTTTGGCGCACGAGAAGAGACACACTTACCTCTACTGAGCCACAATATTTCGGAGTCGTTGTCGGCCGACCTGCGGTAGGTCCAGTAGGAGTAGCAGGCGTCGGCGGCGGTGGCGCAGCGCACGGCCACTGCGCCCCGCTCGTCGTACACCAGCATCTCCTTGCTGTTGTCGTGCTCTCCTGGTCTCTCCTTGAAGTGAGCACACACTGACCTCCGTATATCCTCCTCCTCCTCCTGAGGCTGCCCTCCCAACCTCCCACGAACACCTGAAAGCACAACGTACACAATGGTGAATGCTAGCGACATAAGCAAATTTGTGCAAGACAGGTATACAATACCGACAAGATGAAAGTTAAGACACTTGTGCAGCATCTGGTTATCTTTATTGTAGACGTTTCGCCATCCAGTGGCTTTATCAATACAGATATGTTGTCCATGAATCTGTATTGATAAAGCCACTGGATGGCGAAATGTTTACAATAAAGATAACCCGATGTTGCACAAGTGTCTTAACTTTCATAAGCAAATTTGCTGATGACACCAAAATAGGCCGTCCAATTTATTCTAATGAGGATATTAGAGGACTCCAGGATGATTTGAATAGACTAATGCAGTGGTCGGAGAAGTGGCAGATGTAGTTTAATATAGACAAATGCAAAGTTCTAAATGTTGGACAGGAAAATAACCATGCCACATATAAACTAAATAATGTAGATCTTAATATTACGGATTGCGAAAAGGATTTAGGAGTTCTGGTTAGTAGTAATCTAAAACCAAGACAACAGTGCATAAGTGTTCGCAACAAAGCTAACAGAATCCTTGGCTTCATATCAAGAAGTATAAATAATAGAAGACGTCAGGTTGTTCTTCAACTCTATATATCGTTGGTTAGGCCTCATTTAGATTATGCTGCACAGTTTTGGTCACCGTATTACAGAATGGATTTAAATGCACTGGAAAACGTACAAAGGAGGATGACAAAGTTGATCCCATGTATCAGAAATCTTGAAGATTGAGACACTTATGCAACATATGGGAATCTTTATTGAGGAAACGTTTCGCCACACAGTGGCTTCATCAGTCCAATACAAATCAGAAGGGTGTAAGGAGATGAGGAGTTTGAGGTGATCAGTCCCTCAGCCTGGAGTCGATGTGTTCAGTCCATCAATCTTGTAGAAGTATAGCATAGGGCCGTACACGTGGCTTATATACTGTAGTCAGGTGAGGCGAAGCAGGAGGCGGGGTCATAGTGGTACCATCCACTAGTCGAAGTAGGTCTTCGTCCAAAGGTTGGACAAGGTTAAGAATTCTTTGTATCAAGATTCCATGATGTTGCAGTGTCTGACAGATGTGATAAATGGTTTAAAAAATCGACAAGTTGAAGATTGAGACACTTATGTAACATATGGGAATCTTTATTGAGGAAACGTTTACCACACAGTAGCTCCATCAGTCCAATACAAATCGTTTTTTTAAACCATTTATCACAGCTGTCAGACACTGCAACATCATGGGATCTTGATACGAAGAATTCTTCAACCTTTGTCCAAGCTTTGGACGAAGACCTACTTCGACTAGTGGATGGTACCACTAGGAAATTTGATCGCAATCTTCAGTACCTCTGCACTGTACACCTCTGCACTAACAGTCGATGGAAGGAAATGGGACGGGAATCCCTGCTAACAACCTATCGTCACGCACCTTAACTGACTACGAGACAAGCACCGAGTCTGGGACTCAAATTTACCACTAACATACGCAAACCTAACTATCAACTCAACCTAGTTACCAGAAACCATAGACACAGTGACAGTAACTTCCAGAAGGGTTATATACAGGGCATTCTCACTGCAGCTTTATGTGAACCTTCTTCTAATCTTCCTAGACGATATATCACTGCCCTTAAGGACCTCGCCAACGACCCCAACATTATCGTCACCACCGCCGACAAGGAGGTGGAGTCGTCATACTCAACACCAGTGACTACAACACCAAAATGATGGACCTTTTGAATGATCAGTCTACATACGAGCCCATCAGCACTCAACAGTGGGAGACACTCACAAAAGATTTTCTATACAAAACCAGACAAATACTCAAACGCACTAGAGAAGGGAAGAAACTTCTGTACTTGTTACCCAGCAATCCTAAACCAGCACACATGTATGGTTTACCCAAGACCCATAAACATAATACTTCTCTCAGACCAATCACGTCAGGTATAGGCAGTGCACCACACAAACTAGCCGGAGTTCTTGCCAAACATCTTTCCTGCCTTCTGGGGACCATCAGCCCAGCTCATCTTAAGCATTCAGGCGACCCTCTCAACCGCATCCGAAACCTCTCCATCCGTAACAAGAAACTAAGCAGTTTGGACGTGATTTTCCTCTTCACTATAGTACCTACCACAAAAGCCATCGAGGTTCTATGACGTAAAGTCAATCAGGACCTTAATCTTCCTCTACCTCCCGGAGATTTTGTTGACTTGATTGAACACTGTGTTAATTTCAACTGTTTTTCTTTCAATAACAAGCTCTACAAACAAACCTACGGCATGGGAATGGGGTGCCCCATCAGTGCCGTTCTACCCAACTTGTACATGGAACACCTAGAGGCTGAACACTTCGCCATCATCATCCCTTCAAGCGTCATTTGGTTATGTTAAGTAACCAAGTGACGCCTGAATGTGAATCTGCCTGTGCTTCAGATTCTCCAAGGCTGAGTGAGGGACTGATTATCGTATATAGTGCTATATTCTGCACATTATGTCCTTGAATTGTATTGATAAAGCTACTGGATGGCGAAATGTCTACAAATAAAGATACCCTGATGTTGCACATGTGTCTGATACTTCATCTTGTCGGTACTGTATACCACACATATACAGTGTTGATAAGTAGTGATTCCTTTACACTTACTGAATTCACTCTTAGTGTGATCACTGTTCCCCTGCTTTTCATTTGGGGAATCATGCACCATCTGCGAAGACTCTTGCTGTCGTAGAAGGCAATTTATTGCTTCTGAGGAGTACCATTCTAAGACTTCAAGTGCTCATAGTAATGTAGGTTCTTAACCGAGTTTATACGAGCTGTAAAGGTTCTCTGTACATTTTTCCAGTTGAGCAATTTCGCCGACCTTGAAGGGGGATGTTAATACACATCAGTACTCCAGGCTATAAAGAATAAGTGACCTGAAGAGTGTTTTGGTATCTATTTTTTGAAGGTTCTAGTTATCCAACCTATGTTTTTTTTTTTGCAGATGCGATAATAACATTGTGCTCCTTGATGGTGAGATCATCTGACATTAACACTCTCAGATCTTTCATATTTGACTTACGTTCTATTGTACTCTGATCTTCTGTTTGAAAGTTTCCTCCATACTTCCATTATTTTCTTCATTCCTCCTAAATTCTTCAACTAGACTGCCAGAAGAGGTTTGACAGATAAGCAAAATCCCTGTATTGAAAAGCAGGCGTACAATGAATTCAATAAGAAACTCGATAATTATTAAAAAAAAAAAACACAAATGTGATCACAGTGGAGGCCCATGCTAACCTCCCCATGGTGTATAAATATACTTAGTTGGATGAATCTTATTGTAGCCAGTAGTGGCTTACTCGCTGGCTTGGGATTTTAGGACTCACTTCCCGCGAGTTCAATCCCCACCCGTACCGTGGTTTGTTTGCAATTGTGTCATTACGATTTTGTGAGTCAGAAACTCGATAAGTTTAAGAGATAAAGATTCTCCAATATGCACTCTTCATGCACAAGGAGAAGTTACCGACAAACTTCTGGCTGTCTTCAAGAGGAATCTTGATAAGTTTATGAAGTCAATTCCTGATCAGCCGGGCTATGGTACATACGTTGGACTGTGTGCAGCTTACACCAACAGCCTAGTCGATCAGGTGAGCAAATGGAAGGCCTCATCTGGGGCATGGCCGCGAGAGCACTGACCCAGAATTCAACTCCAAATGGACTCCAGGTAGTCATGTTGATGTAAGATTCGTCTGTAAAATCTTGAAGTGTGGTAAGTGAGTTAATCAGTCCCTGCAGGCTGAGGCTTAAGACCATAAAGAACACTTCAGCAGGCCTACTGGCCCATGCGAGGCAGATCCAAGTCTCCTACCGGCTTAAGCCAATGCCCTAACCTTGTTAGGTCAAGTCACAATCACTTAAGGAAGGAGCAGGGCATCTGACCTAGTAGCACAAGCTAGCCAGTCAGGTCCAACTCACACCCACCCGCACCCACTCATGTATTTATCCAACCTTGTCATGTGTTTGAACATAAGATGGGGAAACATAGAAACACAAGAAAAATAAACACAAATGTAGTATAATATCATCCTTTATTGATACGCATTATACCGTATTCGTGTCTATTTTCCTTCACAATGCTATTATTACGTTTTTGCGACTCGTAAATTAAATTTAGTGTCAGATTGTTTTTTTTTCTCAACCTAGGTACGTTCACTATGACATCTGTAAAGATCTACGAGTTTAGGTAGTTTTACTCTAAATTAATACTCATCTTAGGCAGTTTTACTCTAAATTAATACCATCTTAGGCAGTTTTACTCTAAATTAATACTCATCTTAGGCAGTTTTACTCTAAATTAATACTCATCTTAGGCAGTTTCTCTAAATTAATGCCATCTTAGGCAGTTTTACTCTAAATTAATGCCATCTTAGGCAGTTTTACTCTAAATTAATGCCATCTTAGGCACTTTTACTCTAAATTAATACTCATCTTAGGCAGTTTTACTCTAAATTAATACCATCTTAGGTAGTTTTACTCTAAATTAATACTCATCTTAGGCAGTTTTACTCTAAATTAATACTCATCTTAGGCAGTTTTACTCTAAATTAATACCATCTTAGGTAGTTTTACTCTAAATTAATACTCATCTTAGGCAGTTTTACTCTAAATTAATACTCATCTTAGGCAGTTTTACTCTAAATTAATACCATCTTAGGCAGTTTTACTCTAAATTAATACCATCTTAGGCAGTTTTACTCTAAATTAATACCATCTTAGGCAGTTTTACTCTAAATTAATACCATCTTAGGCAGTTTTACTCTAAATTAATACCATCTTAGGCAGTTTTACTCTAAATTAATGCCATCTTAGGCAGTTTTTACTCTAAATTAATACCATCTTAGGCAGTTTTACTCTAAATTAATACCATCTTAGGCAGTTTTACTCTAAATTAATACCATCTTAGGCAGTTTTACTCTAAATTAATACCATCTTAGGCATCAAAATGGTATACAATACCGACAGGTTGTTAGGTAAGACACATATGCAACAGTTAGACAACTTTATTCCGAAACGTTTCGCCTACACAGTAGGCTTCTTCAGTCGAATACAGAAAGTAGGCAGGAACAGTAGAGATGTGAAGACGATGTAATCAGTCCATCACCCTTAAAGTCGTAGAATTTGAGGTTGTCAGTCCCTCGGCCTGGAGAAGTTCAGTTCCATAGTCAGGAACTATCTGAAGATCAAGCGACAGTGCGGAGACTTAAATACTGTCGGAAGGAGAGGTGCAGGGTAGTAGTAGTAGTAGTAGTAATAGTAGTAGTGAGAGGCAACTGAGAGATCATGTCCCTCTCAGATCCAACCCTTCTCACTTGAAAAGCTTGTTCAAGGTGTTTTCTGTACCAAGATGCCACGTGTTGCAGTGTCTGACAAGATGAACATCAAAATGGTATACAATACCGACAGGTTGTTAGGTAAGACACATATGCAACAGTTAGACAACTTTATTCCGAAACGTTTCGCCTACACAGTAGGCTTCTTTAGTCGAATACAGAAAGTAGGCAGGAACAGTAGAGATGTGAAGACGATGTAATCAGTATTCGACTGAAGAAGCCTACTGTGTAGGCGAAACGTTTCGGAATAAAGTTGTCTAACTGTTGCATATGTGTCTTACCTAACAACCATCTTAGGCAGTTTTACTCTAAATTAATACCATCTTAGGCAGTTTTACTCTAAATTAATACTCATCTTAGGCAGTTTTATTCTAAATTAATACTCATCTTAGGCAGTTTTACTCTAAATTAATACCATCTTAGGCAGTTTTACTCTAAATTAATACTCATCTTAGGCAGTTTTATTCTAAATTAATACTCATCTTAGGCAGTTTTACTCTAAATTAATACTCATCTTAGGCAGTTTTACTCTAAATTAATACCATCTTAGGCAGTTTTACTCTAAATTAATACCATCTTAGGCAGTTTTACTCTAAATTAATACTCATCTTAGGCAGTTTTACTCTAAATTAATACTCATCTTAGGCAGTTTTACTCTAAATTAATACTCATCTTAGGCAGTTTTACTCTAAATAAATGCTGACCATAAATTCTTTGACCTCACTTGAAGTCACTGACCTGATGTGCACCCCCCCCCCCCCCGAGTCCCTGCACCTTTCACTCACCCCACTACACCTCTAGCACAGAGAGAGAGAGAGAGAGAGAGAGAGAGAGAGAGAGAGAGAGAGAGAGAGAGAGAGAGAGAGAGAGAGAGAGAGAGAGAGAGAGAGAGAGAGAGAGAGAGAGAGAGAGGTAAGCGTGAACAAGGACCGATATAAATACTAAAGTTGGAACAAAGGCATCGAAAGGTTCCAACCCCTCTCCTGTGAGGGTGTAGCGCCACAGTAGCGCTACAGTAGAGCCACAGTAGCGCCACAGTAGCGCTACAGTAGAGCCACAGTAGCGCCACAGTAGCGCTACAGTAGAGATCCTAAGGTGGGGGAATGAGGAAGATGGAAAAGAGGAGGGGGACGGAAGAGATACACGAGAAGGAAATAGTGAGGGAGGAAGTGGGGGTGCAGAGGAAGAGGGAGCAGGGATGTAGAAAAAAATGATGAAGGGCGTGTCCGAGCAGTGAATGTCTGCTAGGTGTGGGAATGATAAGACATATACAACAGTCGGGTATCTTCATTGTTGAAAAGTTTCGCCACTCAGTGGCTTAAGAACATAAGAAAGAAGGAACACTGCAGCAGGCCTACTGGCCCATGCGAGGCAGGTCCAAGTCTCCTACCGGCTTAAGCCAATTACCCAACCTATACTGATGAAGTCACTGCGTGGTGAAACGCTTTCTCAATAAAGATACCCAAGCGTTGCACATGTGTCTACATTTCCCTTCCTTTTTCGTCAAAGACCGCAAGAAACAGCCCTTCAGCTCAATTTTTCACGCACTAACACCACTCCTAACAAAGTTATAATCCTTCCCTACAACCAGGTTGCAATGAATGCCTCTCAAGTGCTTGTACAAACTAACACTAGAGTGGCCATCGCAACTAGTACTTCCATAAAAGATCTGACTAGGACGAAACTGAAAAACAATGATCCAATCAATGCAGGGGCTAATACTATCCTCTGTGGAGGGTGTGACAATATACGTAAGTGAAACAGCAAGAAATCTTGGAACACGTCTCAATGAAGACATAAATACATGTAGGAACGACAACTTGAATAATGCCTACGTACAACAAAATCCAGCATCAGCAAGGTAAAAAGCTCAGTTCCCCAAGGCATTGTCTTGGCACCTCTGCTGTTTCTCATCTTCATAGCAGATATAGGTAAAAACACCCACTACAGTTTTATTTCATGATATGCAGATGACACTAAAATAATCATAAAGTCACTACGGTAGAAGACACTGAAAAATTACGGTTCGATATAAACAGTGGTTTCCAGTGGGCAGTGGAGAACATGACGTTCAATGGTGATAAGTCCCAGATGCTTAGGTATGAAAAGACTGAAGAACTCAAACACTATATACAAAACTCAGGAGGATCACCAAACAGAACGAAAGGAACACCTGAAAGACTTAGGAATAATTATGTCAGCTGACTTTTCTTTCAAAAAAACATAATAAGACAAAGATCACGACACTAGGAGAATGACGGGGAGAGTATTGAGAACTTTAGTGCTCCCCCTTTAGTGCTAGTGCTCCCTCGTTTGGAATATTGTTGTGTTGGCGGCTCCATTCAAGACAGGAGAAATATCAGAGCTTCAACAAATAGAGATCGTTGACGGCCCATACAGAACCAGTAAAGAATTTAAATTACTGGGAACGCCTTAAAGTCTTGAACGTGTACTCACTGGAGATAGGAGAGATACATAATAATATATACTGGGCCTGGTCCTAAATCTCCACACTGCCATAACAACATACTGGAACGAGAGATATGGAAGTGCAAAATAAACCCAGTCAAAAGCAGGGGTGCAGGGGGCACAATAAGGGAAAACTGTATCAACATTCGTTGCCGCAGACTATTCAATATCTTACCAGAAGATATCGGAAACATTGCTGGAACAAGTGTAGAAGTCTTCAAGAGAAAATTGGAGGAGTATCTTCACTGAATGCCATATTAACCAGGCTGTGATGGATATGTGGGGCAGCGAGCCTCCAGTAGCAACGGCCTGGTTGACCAGGCTAGCATCAGACGAGCCTGGCCCATGATCAGGCTCTGAGAGTAGTAAGATTCTCGAAACTCATCAAAGGTAAGGGCCTTGAATCATCATTAATCACTATTTCTAACACATACCTCTATGTGCCCCTGTACTGTTTGTAAAGGCTTGACAAGGATCCTGAAGAGCGAAACGTTGTCACAATAAAATGTCACATTAGTTTCACTTGTGTCCTTTTACCTAACTCTTATGTTATACCCATCTTCCACTTATACACTTCAGTCGGGCCAATGCGTTATCCACTGAACATCACCGCTGTCATAGAATTCATCCAAGTGTATATCTATACACTGGGAAGGTCAGCATGGGCAGTAGTGGTACCGCAACACAGGGTTTTACAGAAATCTCACAGCAACATTTCTGTGGCTGTGTTGGTGTGAGACTCATCTGTGAAAAAAAAGTGAGAGGGCGCTATGAGGCTTGAGAAGGGAGCTAGGAGGCGTGGGAGGGGAGCTAGGAGACGTGGAACGTCACCTAAGACGTGTGGAAAAGGAACTGGGAGGCGTGGAACGTCACTTAGGAGGCGTGGGACGTCACGTAGGAGGCGTGAGAAGGGTCAGAAAGCGTGATAAGGGAGTTAGGAGGCGTGGGACGCCAGCTGGGAGGACTGGGAGGGGAGCTAGGAGGCGTGGGACGTGAAGTAGGAGGCGTGGCACGTCAGCTAGGAAGTTCACTCATTCTTACTAAGGTCCTGTGAGCTGGTGCCGGAAATGCCGTCGCCGCCGCCGTGACCTCCCCCCATCAACATCTGCTGTCACCCCTCACACTACCTCCCCACCCAAACCCTCATTACTTCTCCCGTCACCCACACCACCACCCACCTACATCACTCTCCCGCCCACAATATCTCCTCTATAACCCCCCCTCGCTGCAGTTGCACCCCCACCCCCTTCTCGGGGATAGGAGAGGGGAGAGAGGGTAGGGGGAGGAGAAAGAGGTTAAATCAATGAGATATAACACAGAGATGGTCGTCATGACCACACACTGGCGGCAGGTCAACCTAGGGTTAGTACGTCAGTAATATCTGAATATTCCTCCTACCTCTCTTAATTCCTCTCTCTCACCCTCAATCCCTCCACTAGCCATTCACGTATGTAAATAAGATACATATGTAGTGGTAGGATATCCGACAAGACACGTGTAGTAGTAGGATATCCGTCAAGACACGTGCAGTGCTAGGATATCCGTCAAGACATGTGTAGTGGTAGGATATCCGTCAAGACACATGTGCAGTGCTAGGATATCCGTCAAGACATGTGTAGTGCTAGGATATCCGTCAAGACACATGTGTAGTGGTAGGATATCCGTCAAGACACATGTGCTGTGCTAGGATATCCGTCAACACGTGTAGTGGTAGGATATCCGTCAAGACACGTGTGCAGTGCTAGGATATCCGTCAAGACACGTGTGCAGTGCTAGGATATCCGTCAAGACACATGTGTAGTGCTAGGATATCTGTCAAGACACATGTGTAGTGCTAGGATATCCGTCAAGACACATGTGCAGTGCTAGGATATTCGTCAAGACACATGTGTAGTGCTAGGATATCCGTCAAGACACATGTGTAGTGCTAGGATATCCGTCAAGACACATGTGTAGTGCTAGGATATCCGTCAAGACACATGTGCAGTGCTAGGATATCCGTCAAGACACATGTGTAGTGCTAGGATATCCGTCAAGACACATGTGTAGTGCTAGGATATCCGTCAAGACACATGTGCAGTGCTAGGATATCCGTCAAGACACATGTGTAGTGCTAGGATATCCGACAAGACACGTGTAGTGGTAGGATATCCGCCAAGACACATGTGTAGTGCTAGGATATCCGACAAGACACGTGTAGTGGTAGGATATCCGTCAAGACACATGTGCAGTGCTAGGATATCCGACAAGACACGTGTAGTGGTAGGATATCCGTCAAGACACATGTGCAGTGCTAGGATATCCGTCAAGACACATGTGCAGTGCTAGGATATCCGACAAGACACATGTGCAGTGCTAGGATATCCGTCAAGACACATGTGTAGTGCTAGGATATCCGACAAGACACATGTGTAGTCCTAGGATATAATCAAGTTTGATCCGAGGAAGAGGGAGGTAGCTCAAATTCCTTGAATCAAGAGTGCTTCAGCAGTACCTCTCAAGTGCGCCATGCAGCGTTGAAAGCAACACACTGGGCATACTGTGGGCGCAGTGTAACGTTTGTCTGGGTATAAACCTTGGTGATAGATGACCCACAAATTGTTTTAGAAAGATCCATAAGCAAACGTACATATTAGAAAACGTTTTGGTCCCGGGACCTTGATCACCTGATTCCTTTGTATTTGACTGAAGAAGCCTACTGTGTGGGCGAAACATTGCACATGTCTTACTCACCAACTTGTTAGTATTTTATATCATTTTCAACACAATGATGATGATGATGATAATAATAATAATAATAATAACAATAATAATTTTATTTATTTATTAACACATCGGCCGTTTCCCACCAAGGCAGGGTGGCCCGAAAAAGAAAAACTTTCATCATTCACTCCATTACTGTCTTGCCAGAGGCGTGTTAACACTACAGTTATAAAACTGCAACATTAACGCCCCTCCTTCAGAGTGCAGACACTGTACTTCCCATCTCCGGGACTCGTGTCCGGCCTGCCGGTTTCCCTGAATCCCTTCATAAATGTTACCTTGCTTACACTCCAACAGCACGTCAAGTCCTAAAAACCATTTGTTTCCATTCGCTCCTATCTAACATGCTCACGCACGCTTGCTGGAAGTCCAAGCCCCTCGCACACAAAACCTTCTTTACCCCCTCCCTCCAACCTTTCCTAGGCCGACCCCTACCCCGCCTTTCCTCCACTACAGATTTATATTGCTCAAGTCTACCTTAGGCTACCTTTAATGAGTTTCAACAGTCTTTCTACTCCCGGAGCCCGGCCATGGGCCAGGCTCGTCTGGTGCTAGTAAATGGAGTCTACCTGGAGAGTGTTTCGAGGGGTCAGCGCCCCAGCGGCCGGTCCAAGACCAGGCTGCCTTTCCAAGTAATGGACTGATCAACCAGTCCGTTGGTGCTAGCCGCACGAAGTCCAGCGTAAGCACCACAGCCCGTCTGATCAAGCACTGATTTGAGAAACTTGCCTAGTTCCTCCTTGAAGACGGCCAGGGATCTGTTGGTAACCCCCTCTCCAATGTATGACAGGAGGACACTGAACAATCTTGGTCCCCTCACAGTTAACAAAAGCGATGGTAATCGCAAGACAATGTCTTGGAGGATCGAGCCTCCAGCACAACAAATTCCGAACTGAAGTGTAGTGGTGTTTTGTTCGTCAGGAAACATAAGTATCTCCTGATACAGTCACAGAAAATAAGTCACAATTTTGGCTAGGAAAAAGTCACTTTATTTAAATACATAAACAATAAAAGTAATAAAACAAAAAAATATTTGACAACACAATTTATATATGACGTCATTACATATATGTAAGGAATCATTACCTTTTATTCAATTTCTTAAGTAAAGCAATGAAACAAATACAGTTAGATAATTTCGGCTAGGCTGTGATTTTTTTTCCATGGATCCCTCGCAAACACTTGCCTTCAATAAAGCAGTCTGGTAATAAATAATGTTGACTGGACTAACAGTTTGAGAGAGTAGGAGCAGCGGGATCAGACAAACAAACGGGAAGAGCAGCCCCGTGATAGTGTAAGTGGAGTGAAGACAAGGAGCAGCCTTAGTAAAGTTAGTATTGCCCAAAAAAATCTCTGGGAGAAAGTTATGATATTTTCTGTCAAAGCTATAATTCCGTGTGAAGGCCTTACTGTGTATCAACAAAAATGTTGATCCTGGTGCACGAGAATGAGCAATCTTCAATTTTGTTGCAGCTAGCAGCTCGTGTGCACAGTTGCAAACACTAGGCACAATAATAAGTAAGATATTTGTGCAACAGTTGGGTTTATTAGTGAAACGTTCAATACAGAGGCAGCAGGTGCAGTAGCTGCCTCTGTATTTGATTGAAGAAGCCTACCGCGTAGGCGAAACGTTTCATTAATATAGATACCCAGCTGTTGCAAAAGTGTCTTGACTGAGATATGTGCAATTGTTAAAACGCTTTGCCTACACATTAAAAAAATACCCAACTGTTGCACACGTGTCTTAATCATCAACGTAGGTATTTTAAATCCATTTTCAATATAACTAGGCACAATACGTAATTACTGTGAGGAAGTATACAAGCCGTGAATGATAAATAGTAAACTGCAGTAGAGCTGCTTCTTGGAAGGTTTCTAACTCAGTCATAAACTAACTCATAAAACAAACCGTTGTTTTGTGCTGTCCTTGACAGCAGAAAACAACAGACCTTGACAGCACAAGGCAATAGTCCTTGACAGCAGAGAACAAATCCTAGACAGCACAAAACAACAGTTTGCCAGTCTTCATTTCACCTGTAACGAGAAACTTCTAGAAGCCTTCACTCAGCACCCTGAGTGCCTACTTGCCAAGGCATTGTAATTTAGATGATCTTTTTTTTATTCCAGACATGAAACTCGGCAAGTTGTCAAGTTCCACTTGTTCTCTCAGTAGTGGGGCGGCTACGACTCCTTTAAGAGAGGTATCCTTCGAGGAGATAGAAAAACCTGCAAGACAATGTACACAAAGATTTCTCCTCTATAAACAAATAACCAGCACAGAGGAGAATGAAACTTATGAAGACGTTTCGATCCGACTTGGGCCATTAACTAATCGCGCTTCTGTGACTAGTTAATGGTCAAACGGAGGTGGTAATGTACTAGTAGACCATTACAACAATGCCATCTCCTGGGTGTCTCTTCAGGGCAAGAGCTAACCATACATGGGACTCAGATGCAGCTCTGTCGTGTAAGGATCATCAGGTTGGGGTCCCTTATGCCGTCCACCGACCCTAATGGTCCTGCCACAGCCGTTACAGGACGTCATTCTCGGGCCTGAGGGCTAAACTCACTACTAAAACGGCTATCTTATTGTTAGGAAGTGTGTCCATGGGATGCAGGAAGAGGGGGAGGGAGCTGAATCTCCTGCAAGTATCAGTGTACGCACTGCGCAGTTTATCATGATTCGCCATTCTCCTTTGTATGGACTGATGTAGCCACTGTGTGGCGAAACGTTTCCTCAATAAAGATACCCAAGTGTTGCACATTTGTCTAATTTATCACCTAATCAGGCCTGGTTACCTGGAGGTTATTCCGGGGATCAACGCCCCCGCGGCCCGGTCCATGGCCAGGCCTCACGGTGGATCAGGGCCTGATCAACCAGGCTGTTACAACAACATTTTGGAACGATGAAGTCTCCAATGAGAATAATATTACGATGAAATTTAGACACACGTGAATCATCTAGGTATATTGTAGACGTTACGCCACTTGGCGACTTGGCAGACGATGCAACATCCCCCCAATGAAAAGCAGGGGTGTCACTAGCACGTTAAGAGACCATACAATAAGTGTCAGGGGCCCGAGACTGTTCAACTGCCTCCCAGCATACATAAGGGGGATTACCAACAGACCCCTGGCAGTCTTCAAGCTGGCACTGGACAAGCACCTGAAGTCGGTTCCTGACCAGCCGGGCTGTGGCTCGTACGTTGGTTTGCGTGCAGCCAGCAGCAACAGCCTGGTTGATCAGGCTCTGATCCACCAGGAGGCCTGGTCACAGACCGGGCCGCGGGGGCGTTGACCCCCGGAACTCTCTCCAGGTAAACTCCAGGTAAACTGGTCAGCGAAATGTCTAATTTTTGTGTCTAATTTTCACCTTGTCGGTATTTATACCATTTATACCATTCCTGACATGTTCCCTGAATTTCTCTGGCGGTGATTTATATACATTGATAATTATCAATTTCTTCTTCGGTAGCTCTTAATAATTTCAGTAGTTTTGTACAGCAAAGTTTGTTAGTCTTACTCCTTTTTATATACATTTATCTTTGATGTGCAAGAAAGGTATAAAATACCGACAATATGAAAGTTAAGACACATGTGCAACATCTGGATATCTTTATTGTAGACGTTTCGCCATCCAGTGGCTTTATCAATACAGATTCTAGGACATAATAGGAAGACAGTAGAACTATATACAAAAGATGAGGTAATCAGTCCCTCAGCCTTGGAGTTAGTGTTCACAGCATCGTGGTGGAGGAGAATCTGGAGCAAAGGCAAGAAGACTGGCGGTTATATAGGCATCAGTGGATAAGGACATGCAGCAGACGAGGACAGTCACTGGTAGGTGGGATTCCCCAGTGGAAGTAGGTCCTTCCCAAAGAGATGGGTTAGTTGTAGTAGTAGTTGTCGTAGCCGTGAAGGTTATGTACATGTCCTCTGAACCAAGATTCCATGATGTTGCAGTGTCTGACAAGTTGTGCAAGAAAGGTATAAAATACCGACAATATGAAAGTTAAGATTACCTCATCTTTTGTATATAGTTCTACTGTCTTCAAGTTATGTCCTAGAATCTGTATTGATAAAGCCACTGGATGGCGAAACGTCTACAATAAAGATATCCAGATGTTGCACATGTGTCTTAACTTTCATTTATCTTTGATGAGTTTCGAGAGTTTCTTTACTCTCGGAGCTCAGCCATGGGCCAGACTCGTCTGATGTTAGCCTGGTCAATTAGGCTATTGCTGTTGGAAGCCCGCAGCTCCACATGACGTATTTACCAACACTTGGGAAACCTTTAATCTGAAAGACACTGGATGGCGAAACGTTCCCAGATTAAAGATTAAAAAATGATGCACAAGTGATTTATTAATCACCTTGTCAGTTTTCCAAACTGTTTATTCAGACTTACTGATCGCCTGACACAGGTGTATACGTTGCACTGTTGCATCCACATTTCACTGTCCACAACATCTCCGGTATGTTTCCGAGAACGCTGCAAACAACACATTTGCTGATAAATTAGACACATGTGCAATATTTGGGTATCTTTAACAGTGGCTTCATCAGTCCATACCAAGAAGAATGGTGAAGAACAGGAGGAGTTTGAGGAAATCAGTCCCTCACCCTTGAGTCGATGTGATCAATACATCAATCTTGAAAAAGCTAAGGGACTGATTACCTCAAACTCCTTCTGTTATTCACCATTCTTCTTTGTATGGACTGATGAAGCCACTGTGTGGTGAAATGTTTCCCCATTAAAGATACCTAAGTGTTGCACATGTGTCTAATTTATCAACTTGTCGGTTCTCTGAACCATTCATCTACAACACATTTACTTCTGTGAGGCGCCCGCATATATAACCCATATTTTTATATTATGTTTTTAAACCCTGAATGTTACCAAAAAAAGGGGGGAAGGGGAAGGCGTAATTATCATTTTGGATGTTTGAGTTATTGAGCTTTGCTAGTGCTTCTGATACCATCTTGTAATAAGTGAATATTAAAGTGGTATAAAATACCGACAGGTTGTTAGGTATGACACAACTTGTCAGACACTGCAGCATCATGGAATCTTAGTTCAGAGGACATCTACATGACCTTCTTCACGGCTACTACAACCCATCCCTTTGGGTATGACCTACTTCCACTGGGAAATCCCGCCTACCAGTGACTATGCCCTCGTCTACTACACGTCCCTATCCGCTGACGCCTATATAAGCTCACCCCACCGGAGTCTTACCAACAGAAGAGCCTGCTATTCCTGTTCTCAATGTCTGTCACACGATCGCCTTAGCTGCTGGGTTAAGCCCTGGCTCTATTTCTACGACTAAGAACACTCCTCTCCAGCGCTATTCTTCGTCTGTCCCGTCTTTTCCGCTCATCCCATTGTGATCTTACCTGCACTTGTTCGTTCGTTCGTTCGTTTGCCAGAATCTCTACGACCACGGTGCTCTCCACACCAACTCCAAGGCTGAGGGACTGATTACCTCATCTTTTGTATATAGTTTTACTGTCTTCTAGTTATGTCCTAGAATCTGTATTGATAAAGCCACTGGATGGCGAAACTTCTACAGTAAAGTATACATTTCTTGCACAACTTGTCAGACACTGCAACATCATGGAATCTTGGTTCAGAGGACATCTACAAGACCTTCTTCACGGCTACTACAACTAACCCATCTCTTTGGGAAGGACCTACTTCCACTGGGGAATCCCGCCTACCAGTGACTATGCCCTCGTCTGCTGCATGTCCTTATCCACTGACGCATATATAACCGCCAGTCTTCTTGCCTTTGCTCCAGATTCTCCTCCACCACGATGCTGTGAACACTAACTCCAAGGCTGAGGGACTGATTACCTCATCTTTTGTATATAGTTCTACAGTCTTCCAATTATGCCCTAGAATTTGTATTGATAAAGCCACTGGATGGCGAAACGTCTACAATAAAGATATCCAGATGTTGCACATGTGTCTTAACTTTCATCAACACACATATGAAATGTGGAAAAAGACACTTATGTACAGTTCAGGACATTTATTAAAGGAAACGTTTCGCCACGAGTGGCTTCTTCAGTCCTAATACAGAGAAAACTAAGAAAACATTTATATATATAGTGGCAGGAGTCAGGTGAGGTGACACGTGGGTAGTGGTGGCAGTAGTAGTAGTAGTAGTAGTAGTAGTAGTAGTAGTAGTAGTAGTAGTAGTAGTAGTAGTAGTAGTAGTAATGGAACTAAGGAGGTGAGGTTAGAGAGGGACCTGCTGGCATCAAGTAACACCAGTTCCCAGGATGGGTAATATCCTCTTGCTTAGTAATTTTGAAATACTGTAACTACCGGATTTTTGCTTTATAGTGTTACTGACAGAGATTAGTGCAGCTTCAATGCATTTTCTCCGTCTTAAGTCGTCTTCTTTAATAACTAGTTTAGCTTCATTGAATTTCATGAGGTGTCCAACATCGTCTCTATGTTGAACACATGCGTTTTTGCAGTCATCATTTCTGCAAGCATTTTTGTGTTCTGCTATTCTAATGTCCAGAGTTCTGGCTGTTTCCCCTACATATACTTTGTCACACCCCCCACATGGTATAGTGTAGATTCCTGCACTTGTGCCAGAATCATGCTTGGGTTTTTGTATCAGGTTCCTAATAGTAGTTGAAGAGCTAGTAGATATTTTAGCCAGTTTTCCTCCATTCTTATGTTCTTATGTAAATACTCTTCTCCAGGCTGAGGGACTGACCACCTGAAATCTACGTCTTCACATCGCTTAAGCTTCTACCAACTTTTCTGTACTCGACTGAAGAAGCCTACTGTGTAAGCGAAACATTTGGAAATAAAGATACCTAACTGTTGCATTTGTGTCTTACCTAACAACCACGTCTTGTAATAAGGTATACAACTCCCTGTTGTGATGAATGGTTTGAAAAACCGACAAGTTGAAGATTGAGACACTTATGCAACATATGGGAATCTTTATTCAGGAAACGTTTCGCCACACAGTGGCTTCATCAGTCCAATACAAAGTAGAAAGGGGTAAGGAGAGGAGGAGTTTGAGGTAATCAGTCCCTCAGCCTGGAGTCGATGTGTTCAGTCCATAAGTCCAGGCTGAGGGACTGATTACCTCAAACTCCTCCTCTCGTTACGCCTTTCTACTTTGTATTGGACTGATGAAGCCACTGTGTGGCGAAACGTTTCCTGAATAACGATTCCCATATGTTGCATAAGTGTCTCAATCTTCAAGTCCCTGTTGTCTCTGTAGCGGTGGCTGCACTGTGGCCTGGTGTGGCTGCACTGTGACCTGGTGTAGGTTTGACCCTGCTGTGTCAAACACTGTTTCATTGTCTTCCACAGCCTTGCATTTCTGTACCACACGTTGTTTTTAATTATTTGTCTCTTTTCTTTCCTTTGGACCGTCACCCTCCCCCCCCCCCCATCTCTCTCTCCCATTAAAAATGGCGCTTTGTTTACAATGCATTCGTTTTGCTAACGAGTTATATAGTAGAGTTGCATTCTTTTCACGTTGAAGATATGCACAGTGTTGTAGGATTGTGTAGTGTTGGAGGCGTATGGAGTGTTGTGGTAGAGAGTTGGAAATGTACAGAGTGTTGTGGTATATAGTGTTGTATGTGTAGTGTTGGAGGTGTGTGTAGTGTTGGAGGTGGCGCCAGGGAGGCAGCTGCTGCCAACCTGGCCACCTTATACTATGCTAATGTCGGGTGGCCAACCTGGCAAGCCACAAAGAACTTGATTATGGACCACAGCCAGGGGTAGTTGTAGTTGTGGTGGTGGTAGTTGTGGTGGCGGTAGTTGAAGTAGCTGGACTAGCTGAAGTGGTAGTTGCTGTGATGGTGGTAGTTATTGCTATGATGGTGTTAGCAACTGTCTAGGGTGTTCCTAAAATTTAGGCGCTTGAATTAATATAGTGAAGGCTCTCTGCACATTCTCCACGTCTACAGCATATTCTATACAACTTGATTATAGATATGCAATACTGACAAGTTGATGACACATGTGCAACATCTGGGTATCTTTACTGAAGACGTTTCACCATCCAGTGGCTTTATCAATACAGATTCAAGGACATAACAGGAGAACAGTCGAACTATATACCTGACGCCAGTATATAAGCGCCTGTCTTCATAATCTCTGAGTACATAAGAACATAAGAAAGAAGGAAAACTGCAGCAGGCCTACTGGCCCATGCGAGGCAGGTCCAAGTCTCCTACCGGCTTAAGCCAATGCCCCAACCTAGTCTGGTAGTCACTAGATGACGAAACATCTACAGTAAAGATACCCAGATGTTGCATATGTCTAATTCTTGAACACCTGGTTGTCGTCACTGCCGCCACTTTAGTCGAATAAAAAGGCGACTTTAATACTGGAGACAGTGGAAGCGGAGAGTGAATTTCAAGGTCAGTCCCGTAGAACTGATAGGTGTAAAGTGCAGTGGAACCTCAATGTTTAAACTTAATTGGCTCCTACGTGGTGTTCGAACCGCAAAAAGTTCGATGTGGGAAACAGTTTGAACATTAAAATGGTATAAAATACCGACAGGTTGTTAGGTAAGACACGTATGCAACAGTTAGGTATCTTTATTATGAAACGTTTCGCCTACACAGTAGGCTTCTTCAGTCAAGCTTCTATCAACTTTTCTGTACTTGACTGAAGAAGCCTACTGTGTAGGCGAAACGTTTCATAATAAAGATACCTAACTGTTGCATACGTGTCTTACCTAACAACGTGGGAAACAGTATTTTCCAGGCTTTATCAGCCTCATACACTGGAGGATTGTAATCAAGTTGGTAGAATTACCGACAGTAGAATCACTCTCCAGGAGTGAAACGTTGCCACAATAAAATGTCACATTAGTTGCACTTGTGTCCTTTTACTTTACACACTGGAGGATGTTGAACTGACTCTTCTTCCAAAAGTCTCCGAGAGTCAGGTGAGTGTAAGAGGTCACTTCAAAGAACTTTTGAAACAGGGCTTTCCTGTATTTTTTTACAACTGAATTTTAAACAAGTCAGCGTGTTCGGACTCCTGAAAAACGTTCAAAGACCTGGTCAATTTTTTTCTGAAACAAAATTGTTCGGACTCCGGTCCGGTACTTCGAAAACCGAGGTTTCAGTCTCCAGTATAAGTCATCTTTGTATTCGACTGAAGAAGTCTGCCGTGGAGGAGAAACGTTTCGGCAATATACCCAAGTGTTGTACAAGTGTTTTGTTTATCACTTGAGACTGTCTGAAATCGGGCTATTAGTGTATTAATGACGTTACTTCGCAGTGTTGTTTCTTCTCACGCTGGAGGTGTGTGTAGTGTTGCGGTCCAGTATAACTTAACGAAGCTCCTGGAGACCGAAACTTGCCACAATAAAATGTCGCATTAGTTGGCCTAAAGATACTATCGTCATTTCATTATCCTTATTGCTCAATATTATTATAATCATGGGGGAGCGCTAGACCTGTAGGGATTATACAGCGCCTGTGGGGGGGGGGATGAAAGGTATTCGGGCTCAATTCAGGGAACTGGAGCACAGATCAATTTTCAGTGCCGGATCAGCAGGGCGGATGGCTTGGATCGTTCGTTGGACTGCGTGCGGCCAGCAGTAACAGGATAAAGTTGTACAGGCCATGATCCATCGGGAGGCCTGGTCATGGACGGGGCCGCGGGGGTGTTGATCCCCGGAATAACCTCCAGGTAACCTAGATCAAGAGCCCCTCACTAGCGCCAAGGAACCTCCCTTGAGGGGTTCTGGGATCGAAATATACAGGTAAATTAATCTTCTGAGTTGGTTTCCATCTCAGTTATTATTGAACATTGACAATTGTTCATTACCCTTTAGTTATTCATTATCGTTAATGTTGTATTTATTTATTCATGTTTCTGTGAAAAGTCATACGAGTATTTGCCCAATATTTACAGTCGGGAAGTGTGCCGTTGACCATTCTTATAGTGACTTCATTAAGTTACAGTTACGAAGGATTTATACACCGAGAGGTGTATATCTGTGTATATACACTGAATTTTTTTACTTTAATCCGTTTTAGGAATTAAAACATTTTTGATTGTCGGCGAACAGGTGGGATGCAGCCTCCATGACCCTCGTGTAGTCGATAGGCTTTCAGCTCCATTAACCAAGCAACAGTTGCGAGAGTCAGGAGCGACCTATTATAAATCTTTGCTAGCAGTCTTGAAAATTGTATAAGAACAAAAGAACATGAACACTACGCAGGCATACTGACATGCGAGCTGGTCCAAGTCTCCTACGGCTTTTAGCCAATGCCCCAACCTGGTCATGACAAATGTTGCAACAGTTGGGTATTTTTTCAGTTGAAATGTTTCGCCTTCACAGTAGGTTTCTTCAGTCAAATACATATTATATTATATTATAATCAAAAAGAAGCGCTAAGCCACAAGGACCTATACAGCGCTTGCAGGGCAAGGAAGGAAGCAGGGCATCAGGTGGCAAAAGGAGATGGCATGCGTAATAGGGTTACTCGGATAACAGCGGGTTGTGGGATGGTGAAGGGTAAAGGGCAGCAAGAGACTGAACAAGAAAGGCTGAGGGGAGTGCCGAAAAGTATCATTTCAAGAGTTTGTGGAGTGTAAATCAGTCGTTGTCAAGAAGTCAATGAGAGAGTCAGGATTAAGGAGGCGTCCATCAGCAAGAAGGGAAGGTAAAGAAAGAGGAAGTAGAACGAGACGAAGTTGGATGGTTAAATTCTGCGTGCTCGTTTGATAGAGGAGAGCCTAGTTTAAGATGTGGCTAATCGATACTGGAAACTTGACATGCTCCACAGAGAAGAACAGGGTGCCTGCTCCATGAGATAACCCATGAGTAAGACGTGTGTGGTCAATTGCGAGGCGGGAGGAGATGGGTCTCCCAACCTCGGCACTGATGACAAGAAGACGGCCATAACCTATGTCGGTTTAATGATTGAAGTTTGCTTACCGAGCAGCGTTGACCCAACGTTGTTGTCCAACGGGGTGCGATAGTGGGTAGCTATTGCAGGCAAAATAGTCCAGAAATGGAACACCTACGATAGGGATTCGGCTAGGTTAGGTCATGTAATGGCTGACCACGCAGCAGTGTCTGCCTGTTCAATTGCCTGTACGTCGACCATGACAGGGACCCAACAAAAAACAATATCTTTATGTTTGTAGACCCCTCCCCCTCCTACCCCCCGTCGAACCCCCCCCCCCGCCAAAGTTGGATATGGAGAAACTAGGTATGAGTTGTATCAAATTTTCGTATAGCCTGTTAGAGCACTTAAGGGAGTCTGAGACTACTACAAATGAAGACACAGGCATAAGATGCGATACGAATAAGTGCTGCAAGGAATGGCATAAAGTGCAGCAGTAAAAATGCTAGCTGAAGATAGTAAATGCCCCCGCACGGATTGCTGTCCGGAAAACACTGATGCGATTACGACGCCGTCTGAAGACTTAGAGCCATCTGTTGTTACACAGCTCGGTGGCATGAGAATGGAGTGAAGTGATCAGGAAAAGAGAGCGGGAAGCCACGTAGGCAGTTGAGCTTTCGAGCAAGGGATGTGAGAAAAGAACAGACCAAACAGCTGGAACTTCCAGAGGGGGTAGAAAAAAGTGAGATGCTACATGAACATAATAAAGGTGGTAACTGAAGGCCGAGAAGACAAAGAAGTGTATGTAGGCGAGAGAAAAGGACGGAAGCAAAACAGGGGTGGCGACACGAATAAGTATGTCTACTAATTTCGGTGACCAACCATTCTATAAATGGAAAAGGTTTGTGTTAGATCGTAGCGAGCGTTACATAGTAGCCGAAGGCAATGGGCATCACGAGACGATCAGACAAGGATGGACATTCGCTTCTGTATAGAGGCTCTCAACAGGGGGGAAAAAAGGAAGAGCGTAAAGCACCAAGGCACTAAACGTATCTTGGTGATGGATAGAGTTAAGGCTTGAGAGAGTAGCAGGAGATGGCGACGGAATAAATCTTGTCACCATAATAGAGTTTCGATAAAACAAGGGCTGATTGTAGGCGAAGCAGAGTTTCGACGATCGCTCCAGGATAGATGAGCAAGGGTTTTTAAGATGGTTTAGCCCGGCTGTGGGACAAGTTGCTTCAGGAGGAATGTGACGTTTCCAGGATAACGACGGTCAAGGAGAAGGCCTAGAAACCTGACTGTATCATATTCGGGGATACTGGGGGAGAGCCATTAGAGATACAAAGGGTGATCGGAGATTAACGAGCGTCTAGTGATGTAATTTGGTGAAGTTTTGGTACTTGAAAATTTATACCCTGCGTGGTGGCCAAGTGGAAACACGGTTGACCACTTGTGGAGAGAAACTGCAATAAGGTGACAGTCAGGCCTGCACAAGCCCCAAATAGCGAAGTCATCAACATTGAGTGATGACAAAATATTGGGTGGAAGAAACAGAGGCCAAACTTTTATTCAAGGAGAAAAAGGATGTTGTGCTTAGAACACATCCCTGAGGGACACCTCAGCTTGAGGACTAAAGTCAGGGGACCCCCCACGGGGGAAAGAAACATTATTGACTCAAACACGGGGAAAACATGTTCTGTCGCTTAAAAAGTTCTTAAGAAGGATGGCAGATTGCCTCAGAGGCTATGGAATGGGCCTGGGCCAAAATATTTTACACTCCAGTGTGTAATATGCCTTCTCAAGGTCAAAAAATTTGGCACTAACTGAGTGGATTATTCGCAACCAAAGGCATTACGCAACATAGTATCCATGCGTAGTAAGGGGTCTATGGTAGAACGACCCTTACGGAAAGCCATATTGACTAGCGGAGAGACCTGTTGTGTGTTCTAAATACCACATTAAAAGCCGATTATATTTACGAGACGTTCCATCACTTTGCATATGCACTAGTAAGAGCGATGGGGCGATAGTGGGCGGCCTCATGTCTGTAGTACCCGGTTTGCAGATAGGGCAGAGAACAATGGCAGATTTCACAGCTGGGGAAGAACTCTTGTGCCCAAATAAGTTGTAGAGGTGTAAGAGGACTAAAAGGGTCTGACCGATGTAAATGTTTGTAACATCGAATATGAATGACGTCGGCCAGCTGCCTCGCTCATGATCGCAAGCTGAGAGGTTGGCTCCAATTCTTGAAGTTGTTAAAGGGCACAAGTATACTGTTCTTTCTCGACGGAGAAGATAAGTTCCAAGGGTACTAACTCTCTGGGCAGACTTTGAGGAAAGAAACGAGGGGCTTTGATGGAGCCCTCGGGGAAATACGGGACCAGATGTGTGCCTAGTTCCAATGGCAACGTCTAGAGGGTTTGCTACATAAACACCAGTGACCGTAGTCTTAGAACAGGAGCCGGTCAGGAGAGTATTTCCACTCTATTTCACTCACTTTTTTCCAGACTGCACTCTTAGGGGGGGGAAAAAGAAGCAGTGGAGATGGTGGAAACATAGTCTCGCAACAAGTGCGTTTAGCTTCAAGGATATGACACGGGTGAGCTGACGCACGACTTCTGCCTTAAAATCAAGAAGTCTTCAGCGGTTCTATTGTTATGGTACCTGCCCATGCAGCCGTTTCAAACGTACTGCATGAACACCAGCAGGAGACACCAAGGCACGGACTTCTGAGAATGCCTCTGCCTGAGGTTTGGGTTGTACTAGAATGAGAAGCCTGCGGATAAACTGACGTCGAGAAGATGTGTAGGAGCTCATTCTAATGGTGGATAAGATGGATCCTCACTAAAGCATGTGAGGTGGAGTAAAGATCCCAATTTGGGCCGATCAAATTGCCAGCGAGGGATACGGAAATAGGTGGTGTATTGGAAGGAGTAGTAGAATTTATCGGAAATGTTCGTGTCATGTAAGTATGGATAGAAACAGACCAGGGTAGTCTAGTGCAGTGGAGGTAAGAGCAGACTGACTAGATCAAATGCAAGAGAGAGTATGAGTACGTGGTGGGAGAGAGTAACCCGGATTGAAAACCATGGAAGGGGGGGAGAGGCGAGAAAGCCTCCAATACTGGTGCCACGTGAGTCACAATGAGACCCCCCCCCCTCCAGTGGAAATCGGTGGCATTAAATTACCAAGTAAAACAGAAGTGGTTGTCGGTAAGGGATTTTTTGAAACAAGAAAGGCAGAAAGTGGGTTAGTAAAATGCCCGAGAAGGAGAGGATTTAAGAACTTATTGTAAACAATTATTCAAGTCGATACGGGCTGCTGGTGTTATGCACGAGGTATGGACATTAGTTGGTCGTACGGAATATCATTGCGTAGAAGGGCACTTTCATTTAAAGGTCCCAATCTGAGATGGATCCGAAGAATACAATAAATTATAGCCTGAGTCTATAGGTTGGAAACAGGCCGTTAGGTTGTTATTTTTTGGTTCTTGTAGCAAGCACCAACAGGGGAAAATCTGGAAAAGCAACATTGAAGCTCACCCGATTACCCCTGAGGCCGAGGATATTCCACTGGAAATTAGGGGCCATGTTTGGCGGATGGAAGAAAATTCCAGGTAATCTGTTGGTAAAGGACCCTACGGACTAGAGGGTTAGAAAAGTCAAATGTCGTGGGCATTGGAAGACGTTCAAGTAGCGAAGGAACGGAGCGTTGGAAAGAATGGGGTTGTGAAGATGGAGGAGAGGAGAGGGGAAGAGAAGGAACAGGAATGAATCAAGTGTCCATTGATGGTTTAGTCTCTGGCAATATATTCTGAAATGGCTTCAGTGGTTTCTGATTCAAAGGATGTATGGGAGACATATTGGAGATAGAAGGAGGAGGTGTGAGTAAAGATTCGGGACAGTAATGGGACCTGTACCCAAAGTAGAGGGGTGAGGGAGAGTGTAAGGGACTGGAGATGAAGTATGGAGGGGGGGACAGAAGAGGCAGAAACCTGGGAGGTGCCCCCCGGGCAGAAGAGGGAAGAAAAGAAGAAACTTGGGAGGGGACGGGGGGGTGGGAACGGCATAGTTCGTGAGGAGCGGTGAATCTCCCACTTTGTAATTGAGCCAGAGAGAGGGGAAAGAATATGTACAGAGACTGGAAAAGGTAAAGTGTGGAGGTGGAAAGGATGGAAGGGGCAAAGAAGGATTTGAGGCTTGTGGTTTTTGGACTTCTGAGTGAGGAGGCTCGATTGGTTTAGGTGTCGTACGAGGTTCCTTGTCGATACTGGGGCTTGTAAGGAAGGACGCGGAGATGTGAGAAACAGATGAGTTGTAGTCGGGGAAGTCAGAGCAAGGACAGCAAAAGGATTAGATGCTGTATTGCTATGGGAGGGGTAATAACAGAGGAGGCTGCGGAAGTTGAGAACCCCGAAAGTGGCGGGATGTTTGGAAAACACAAGAATACAGAACATGGGGTAGTCTCCCTTGGAGGTCCGGAATGGAGATGAGTAAATGACCATAGCATAAGGGAAGACCTTCTGCCTCTTTGAGGCATCGGATTTCACGTTCATTTAAGTAACCTGGAATGGCGGGTGTACGAAGGGTGAGCTTCCATTCCAATTAAGCAAAAGAAGAATGGAGGTTGATGCATGATGTATTGATGGTCGTCGGGCGGACACACAGACTGGGCATGCGGCCATTAGACTGCAATATTTCGCTGGTGACCAAAACACCAGCAATTTCTACATTGTTGGGGTGTAAGTATCACTTTCGAACTTGTAACCGATGTCAAGCGTATTTACAGAGGAGGTGAGTTCTCGGCCTGTCAAATGTTATCGAGCCATTTGCTAGGGGTAACGTTCTCGCCCCCCCGCCGGCAGGAAAGGACATAAAGTGATCTACTTTGAGGATTGGGGATCCTGGAGTTCAGCTGATTCAAAAATGTTCATTGCCACATGACTGGAATTTCTGTTGGACTTGGTATGGGGCCCAGAAATAACAGTACCACTACAGTATTGAGAAAAGATGTTTTTCATAGTGATAGGTGTAGTATCGATACTCGAAAGGAGAGAAGAAAGATCATGAGCCTTGGGTAGCATTCTGGACAGTGACGATGCGCATACCGCTCTTGAGAGCATGAAATGAATTTCTCTTACCACCATGAATGCAGGAGCGCTTTTGCCAATACTATGGTCAGAAAAGTAGGCAGAAGAAGAAGTCGGTTAAAGAAATTTAGTCATTGTTGTGGTCCGAAACTGTGCGTGGGAGAGGGAGTGCTTGGCGTGGTCGGTCTTTTCGAGGTAGAATGGGAAGGTAACGAAGGAGCAATCATCAGGAGATTGACGTTGGCGTTTAGGAGTTAGGACTGGAGTTGGTCGCGTGAATTGGCTACGCGGGCGTTCGAAAATTGCCGTACCGTAGAGGGAGAAGCGGATGGCAAGTCAAAAAGGAGAGCGGAGTTCAGACAATCGTAAGGATAGCAATTAGAAGCCCCGGTACCTGAAGAGGTGAGGGAAACTGCACCAGCAAGAGGTACAGGGGCATCAGGAGTGTCCGAAGAGTGGTCTAAACACAAGGCAGGGTCAGAATGGGGTGGGTATTCAAGAAGGGGCCCGGGGGTGTGGGGTTCATGGACTGGGGCCCTGCCATGGTTAGGCTACTCCTTTGTTTTTTTGTTTTAAGAAAAAAAAAAAAACAGAAGAAAGAAAATAAAAATAAAAAAAAGGGGGAGCGGGGAGGAATAGTTCCAGGGGAATGAAAGGCCAGAAATCTCCCTCCGGCCCAAGAGGAACCTCAGCACTTGCTAGTAGCGCAGATGCAGCATGGAACCCGTGCCATACCCTACCCTTCATGCCAGTAAACCAGCAACCCGGGATAGCAACCTCACTTTCGCGAGCTACCTCGGTGGACAAAAGAGAGGGCGGCCGGATATCCCCACAAAGCATACCTCCTTCGGCCACCACCCCCGGAATCCGAAAAGGTGGCTTCCAGAGATCCCCCCATCGCCCGAAAGGACACCAAAGCTACTCCGGGTTTACCGGGAGGGATCGGGACATCCCCAGGCAATCCAGTTCCACGGCAAACTACCCACCGCCAAGAACCTCACGGAAGGGGATGGACCCCGGTGTCCTTTCCCCTACCTAGGAACTAGCGTGCCTGTGGGAGAAATCCCAAAGGCCAAAAAGAGGAAGGGCAAAAGGGAGGGGTGAGGAGGAGGAGGAGGAAGGAATGGAAAAAGGGGAGGATGGGATAGGGGAGGGGAGAATGGGGGGTAATTAGGTTCGGTCTGAGGAAGAAGACCGACAGGGCTAATTCCTCAGACCAAGAGCCTCTTCACCACGCCAAGGAGCCCCCCTTGAAGAGGCAGTCAAATACAGAGGCAGCAGGTGTAGTAATCTTGAAAGATTTAAATGTGATATAAGGTGTCAGCAATCTTACCTCTGACAACACTTTCAAGCATTTTGATAATGTGAAGTCAGCGCTATCAGTCTATATGTATTTTTAAGTTGGTATGCTACTTCTGTGAAGAGCAGCTATATCAGTGCTTTTAGTGATTGTGTAATGACGCTTGTGTCTAGACTGTTTCCGTGGGATTTTTAAAGTTTGGGGGGTTTTTGGGAAGTTTTGTGGCTGCATGGGGGAAGCTATGGTGGCTAGGGGCTGCAGGGTTGGAAGCTCATGGTGACTCTTTGGTTGCATGGGGGAAGTTTCATGGTGAGCTCTTTGGGTTTTGCATGGTGGAAGCCATGGTGAGCTCTTTGGGTTTTGCTTTTGGGTGGAAGCTATGGTGAGTCATTGGTTGCGGGTTTGGAAAGGGCTCATGGTGAGTTTCAGTGGCTGCAGGGTGGAGGAAAACAAGGGTTAGTATGTTGGGTTTAAAGACAAAAAATGGAACAGTTAGGAAATTCTTTTTTTTAGAAACGTTTGCCAAACCGTAGGCTTCTTCAGTCGAGTACAGAAATGTTGTTTAAAAGGGAAAAAGATATTTTGAAGACGATGTAATCAGCCCAAATCCCCCTTGGGAAGTTTTGAGGGGGGTTCAGTCCCCAGTCTGGAGAAGAGTTTTTTTCCCCAATATGTAAATTTTATTCCAGATATGGAAAAATATCTTCTGTTTATAAATTTTCTGAACCTGAAAAAGGCCCTACTGTGTGGGGCGAAAGTTTGAAATAAAGATACCAAAACTGTTGCAAAAGTGTCTTACCTAACAACCTTTTGGGGTTTTTTAAACCCTTTTTAAATGTTCAATTGATAGTGGGGACAAATTATGATGTGGTGGAGGTATGATGTGGGGGTTGTGGGGGGAGGTATGATGTGGGGGTGTGATGGAGTGGTGGAGGTATGATTTTGGTTTGGTGTTATGGGGGTATGATGGGGGTGGTTGATGGGGGAAGGAGGTATGATGTGGTGGGGGGGTTTTTGATGTGGTGGAGGTATGGTGTTTTACAGTGTAAAATCTTTCAGAAAAGGAAATTTTGATGCTGGCGGGGGCTTTGATCTGAAAAATTTGGAAAAATTTCCTGTTTTAACGCACCCCCGTCAAAATCCCAGGGGAAAACTCACGCAAGAATTTATCACTTTTCCAAAATTACGACCAACCAATGGAAATCCGTAGCAAATTAGGGACCCCAAATGTGGGAAAATATGCTTAGAAAGCTTTGTAAACAAAGCGTGGGGGTATGAAACACGGGGAAGCCATTATTCAGTGTTTATACCTTGAGAGTTTAATATAATCACTAGATTATATTGTTAAAATACTGCAGGCACAACGGTATCTTGGTACAGTGGATTGTTAAGTAAAAAGGACACAATCCAACTAATGTGACATTTTATTGTGGCAACGTTTCGCTCTCCAGGAGCTTTATCAAGCTTGATAAAGTTCCTGGAGAGCGAAACGTTGCCACAGTAAAATGTCACATTAGTTGTAGTTGTGTCCTTACACTTAACATATTGTCTCGGTAATTCTACCAATATTAAATACAGTGGACATCTTCCACTCTTCTTCGCGTATCTGCTAGTTACAAGTGAGAAGGGTTGGATTCCGGAGGGACTTGCCTTCTTCCTTCCAGTGAATCCCGTCCTCAGCAATGCCTTAGAGATCTTCCACCTCACCTTCAAAAGTATTTAAGACTCCGTTCTCATGCTTCAGTTTCATATCGTTCCAGACCATGGAGACGAAGTCTTCTCCAGGCTGAGGGACTGACCACCTCAAAACTACGTGTGTCTTGAACATTAAAATGGTATGAAATACCGACAGATTGTTAGGTAAGACACATATGCAACAGTTAGGTATCTTTATTTCGAAACGTTTCGCCTACACAGTAGGCTTCTTCAGTCGAGTACAGAAAAGTTGATAGAAGCAGAAGATACTTGAAGACGATGTAATCAGTCCATCACCCTTAAAGTTTTGAGGTGGTCAGTCCCTCAGTCTGGAGAAGAGCATTGTGTCTTACTTACCAACCCGTCGGTATTTCATACCATTTTAATATTCACAGTATGTCTTGTTTAAAAAAACAATGTCTCGCCCTTTTTCCGGCTTTGTCATGTATCCGAGTCACCAAAACTGGGGAAACCTCGTTAAATAACACTAACACTTTTAAAAATGATGAGTTTCTTCTACTCCCAGAGACAGGCTTCTCTAGTTCTTGCCTGATCAACCAGGCTGTTGCTGCTGGTGGCATAAACATTGTTGAAATTAAGACACATGTGCAACATCTGGGTATCTTTATTGTAGACGTTTCGCCATCCAGTGACTTTATCACTACAAATTCCAGGACATAGTTCTACTATCTTCAAGTTATGTCCTGGAATTTGTATTGATAAAGCCACTGGATGGCGAAACGTCTACAATAAAGATACCCAGATGTTGCACATGTGTCTTAATTTCATCTTGTCGGTATTGTATACCATTCTTGTACGGTATAAACATTAATGAAGCAAAGGTCAGTCCACCAAGGTCGTCCACCTCGGTTTAATGAAACCAAGTGACTTCTCATCAACATGAGTGTGTTAGGTAAGACACATTTGCAACAGTTAGGTATCTTTATTTCGAAACGTTTCGCCTACACAGTAGGCTTCTTCAGTCGAGTACAGAAAAGTTGATAGAAGCAGAAGAGACTTGAAGACGATGTAATCAGTCCATCCCATAGTCTGAAACAATATTGTTTCATACTATGGAACAATGCTCTTCTCCAGACTGAGGGACTGACCACCTCAAAACTTTAAGGGTGATGGACTGATTACATCGTCTTCAAGTATCTTCTGCTTCTATTAACTTTTCTGTACTCGACTGAAGAAGCCTACTGTGTAGGCGAAACGTTTCGAAATAAAGATACCTAACTGTTGCAAATGTGTCTTACCTAACAACCTGTCGGTATTTTATACCATTTTAATGTTCAACGTGAGTGTGGGTGAGTGTGAGTTAGACCTGTCTAGCATGGGCCAGTAGGCTTGCTGCAGTGTTCCTATGTTATGCTGCTAAGGGCTGTGATGGGTGTGGAGGATTGGTCTAGCCATGTTGCAACTCCACTCCTTCCTTCACTCCCCTATGTCTATACAACTGTGTTTACACTACCTCTCTCTTTTTTCTCTCGCATAAGAACATAGGAAAGGAGCAGTACAGCAGCAGGCCTACTGGCCTAGTCCAAGTCACTTACGAGTCACTAATCGAGTGCATGCGCATGGATTTAGAGTATAAATTCCACCCTTCTGTTCACCTGTTCCTACATGTCTGTCTTCCCATTCTTCCGTTTTCTACGCATGGGTGGGAGGCTATTATATTTCTATAAATGCAAGGAAACTAACGTTTGATGGGTTTCGAGAGTCTTCCTACTCCCGCAGCCCGGCCCTTGGGCAGGCTTTTCTGATGTATGATATGCCTGATCAACCAGACTGTAACTGCCGGCTGCCCACTAACCTACTGAACTTGAATGATTCGCCAGTACGTGTCCCGGCCCGGGTCTGTTCCAGATGGTGACCCGGCAAACTAACCCATATTTCCACCACAACCTGGTTGATCCACCACTTGGTAGAGGTTTCATCTTGAAGACTTTATATACAAAAGAAACGTGGCTAAAAAACTAAGACATGTGCTGACAAATGTTGACATAATTCACCTTGACTAATGTGGTTTAGTGATATAACTCACACTTGTAAGAAACTATCACAGGCGAGACTAAACCATTCCACCTTATTAATCTTTATAAAATGCAAAGGGGAGGGGAGGTGGTGGAGGGGCGAGGCTTAAGGCGAGGGGGAGGGGAGGTGGATGGTGGAGGGGCGAGGCTTAAGGCGGGGGTGAGGGGGAGGAAATTGGTGGTTGTTGTTGTGGGGAGGGGAGGTGGTGGTTATGGTGGGGAGGGGAGGTTCGGTGCGTTGTTGTGGTGGGAGGGGGAGATGGTGGTTGTGAGGGGAGATGGTGGTGTGAGGGGAGGATGGTGGTTGTGGTAGGGAGGGGGATGATGGTAGGTTGTTGTGGTAGGGAGGAAGAGGTTGGTGGTTGTGGTGGGCGAGGGAGGAGTGGTGGTTATGGTTAGGGAGGGGAGGATGGTGGTTGTGGTGAGGAGGGAGGATGGTGTGGTTTGTTGGTGGGAAGCGGAGGATGGTGGTTTTGGTAGGTAAGGGGCAGAGGTTGGTGGTGGTTGTTGTGGTGGGAGGATGGTGGTGGTTGTTGTGGGGGGAGATGGTGTGGTTGTGGTAGGGAGGTGGGTGGATGGGTGGTGGTTGTGGTGGGGTGAGGGAGGATGGTGGTTGTTGTGGTAGGAGGGGAGGATGGTGGTTGTTGTGGTAGGGAGGGAGAGGATGGTGGTTGTCTGTGGTAGGAGGGGAGGATGGTGGTTGTTGTGGTGGGGAGATGAGGATGAGTGGTTTTGTTGTGGTGGGGAGGGAGGATGGTGGTCGTTGTGGTAGGGAGGATGAGGATGTGGTTGTTGTGGTGGGGAGGGAGGATGGTGGTTGTTGTGGTAGGAGGATGATGGATGGTGGTTGTTGTGGTGGGGAGGGAGGATGGTGTTGTTGTGGTAGGGAGGAGAGGATGGTGGTAGTTGTGGTGGGGGGAGGGAGGATGGTGGTTGTTGTGGTGGGGAGGGAGGATGGTGGTTGTTGTGGTAGGGAGGGGAGGATGGTGGTTGTTGTGGTGGGGCGGGAGGATGTTGGTTGTTGTGGTGAGGAGGATGGTGGTTGTTGTTGGTGGGGAGGGAGGATGGTGGTTGTTGTGGGTAGGGAGGAGAGGATGGTGGTTGTTGTGCTGGGGAGGGAGGATGGTGGTTGTTGTGGGTGGGGAGAGAGGATGGTGGTTGTTGTGGTGGGGAGGGGGGATGGTGGTGTTGTGGTGGGGAGGGAGGATGGTGGTTTTTGTTGTGGTTAGGGAGAGAGGATTGGTGGTTGTTGTGGTGGGGGAGGAGGATGGTGGTTGTTGTGAGTAGGGAGGAGAGGATGGTGGTTGTTGTGGTGGGGAGGGAGGATGGTGGTGGTGGTCGCAAGGGAATCCAAAACCAAACCCAAAAGTATTATTTCAGCTATATAGTATTAAGATTAACAAAAAGATAGATCCAGGTAAAAGATAGATCCAGGTAAAAGATAGATCCAGGTAAAAGATAGATCCAGGTAAAAGATAGATCCAGGTAAAAGATAGATCCAGGTAAAAGATAGATCCAGGTAAAAGATAGATCCAGGTAAAAGATAGATCCACGTAAAAGATAGATCCAGGTAAAAGATAGATCCAGGTAAAAGATAGATCCACGTAAAAGATAGATCCAGGAAAAAGATAGATCCAGGTTTAAAGATAGATCCAGGTAAAAGATAGATCCAGGTTAAAAAGATAGATCCACGTAAAAGATAGATCCACGTAAAAGATAGATCCACGTAAAAGATAGATCCACGTAAAAGATAGATCCAGGTAAAAGTTGCTGAGGTTAGCTTACTGTCAGTGACAAATGTTTACAGTCTTCAATAATGATTTCCTCTATTTTTACGCAGAAGATACTAATGAAATTCTGGAAATAAAAAAATTATATAGTTAAGGACGAAAATAAGTTATGCATGATTTTAGACAGATTAAAACCAAATTCCCGGGCCCTGATGAACTGTTCTCAAGGGTTATAAAAGAAGGTAAGGAGGAACTTAGCAAACCATTAGGTAGTCTTTTCAACATATCCGGTATTATTCCAGTTTGTAACGATAAGTGGGAAATGGTAAATTTGATACTTATCTACAAGGCAGGAGACAGGTCGTAAGCTTCGAATTAGACCAATTAGCCTAACCTCCATTGTGAGGAAAATTGATGGAATCAATAACTGCCGAGGCTATTCGAAGCCACCTTGAAAAACGTTTTACAAATGGGCGTTCCCGCCTTACGAATTTACTATTTTTTTTTCCGTTAAGGTATTAAGAGGAGGTAGATTATGATAATGATACTGTGTATATGGACTTCAGTAAGGTCGTTGACAGTTCCACACAGATAAGGAGATTACAGGCACATGAAACATGAGGGAAAATTATTTCCTGGATCGAAACGTGGACAACAGATAAGTAGTTTGCATATTTAAATGGCCAGAAATCAAGAGTGGGGTCGCATCTAAGTTCAGTTCCACAGGAGTCAGTGCTGGGCCCTTTGTTGTTCACAATATACATAAACGACATGGATAAAGGAATAAATAGCGAAATAAACAAATTTGCTGATGTCATTAAAATAGGCACAATGGCTAATTCTGATGAGGACACTAGAGCACTACAGGAAGAACTAGATAGATTGAAGCAGTGGTCGAAGTGGCTGATGCACTTATAAACTGAAAAATGTGATCTCAGTCACTCTGAATGCGAAAAAGATTGAGTTCTGCTTAGTAGCAATTTAAAGCCAACACAACATTGCTTAAGTGTTCGTAATAAAGACAATAGAACTCTTGGCTTCACATCAAGAAGTATAAATAATAGGGGTCCTCAGGTTACACTTCAACTTCACATATAATTGGTAAGGCCTCATTTAGATTATGTTACAGTTTTGTTAGGTAAAAGAACACATGTGCAACTAATGTGATATTTTGTGGTAAAAATGTCACATCAGTTGCACATGTCCTTTTACCTAACAAACTGTCGGTAATTCTACACAGTTCTGGTCTCCGTATTACGGAATGGACATAAATGCGCTGGAAAACACAGAAGAATGACAAAGTTGATTCCATGTACGAGAATAGACTGAGGCCACTGAATCTGCACTCTGGAAAGGCGTAGAAATGGGAGGGGGAAGGGAATTTATGATTGAGGTGTATAAGTGGAAAACCGGAATAAATAAAGGGAATATAAATAACATGGTAAAAATATCTAATCAAGGCAACTAGCAGCAATGGTTTCAAGTTGGAAAAAATTATTCCATGACACAGGATGGGTTTTCCTATTACATTCCATCACACAGTAGCTCCTCAACATTTTAAAATTAGATTGTATGGGAAGGCTGCAAATATGCACTAGCTTGGCAACAACAACCATCTTGAACATCATGAAACTAACTCTACTTCACTTGCACTAGGCAATACCCACTAAATAAGAGTCACAGGGATGTTAAGAAGCATTTCCTGGGTCCCAGAGTAGTCAGGAAGTGGCAGCCAGGATACCTGGAGGGTGTTCCGGGGGGTCAACGCCCCCGGGGCCCAGTCCTCGATCAGTCCTCCCAGTGGAACAGGGCCTGATCAGCCAAGCTGTTACGTGCATAGCTTTAACCCTTTACCAGGCCTGGTAAAGGGTAATCACCCCTTTACCAAGAGTGGAAAAGGGTAATTACCCCTCTCCAGGCCTGTTAATTAAGAAGAGACACAATGGGGATTTCGAATAAGTTTATTTAGGTACAGGTATACGTAAGTACACTTATATAGTTGAACACATGTAAATCACCTAGGATAATCAAAAAAGTAAGTGACTTATTTCCAATGGGGTTAGTCCTTGTATTTCCAATGGAGAATGAACCTTGTAGCCAGCGAAGAGGCTGGGCCAGGAGCAGCAACTCGACCCTTGCAAACACATATAGTCGAGTAGATACCCACCTATATTATGTCTACAGTGATGATCGTAGTGTCGGTGACGAGGGGTGCAAGGTTTCATGAGGGAGGAAAGGGAGGGGGAGGAAGAAAGGAAGGTTGCCGGGCGAGGGCTGGGGAATGGGCGGGGTAGGGGTGCGGTGTCCTCGTGCTGGAAGGAGATCCACCAGCTGATTGTGAGACAGGTAACCATAGCAACAGCCGACGCCAACCAATATCAACAACACGCGTTCACACCACCTCCCTCCCTTCCTCACGCTGCTTCTACCATCCTATTTTTATTTAACCCTTGCTAAAGTAACTACATAGAACGTTCTCATATGTAATATATATTTGACTAGTTTGAGAGTTTTCTTACTTCCGCAGCAGGACCCTGGGCCAGTCTTGTCTGGTCAACCGGGTTGTTGCTGCTAGTTGCCCACTGGCCGACACATCTATCACAGGCTGACTGATAAGATAAGGAGCACTGCACCTATTGGCCCAAGCCAGTCACGTCCGACTCACACACACTCGTGTATATGTCTTATCTATTTTAAAAGCTACGTAATTTTTAGCTTCAATGACGTTACTCGGGAGTTTGTTCCACTCATCCACAACTCCGTTACTAAACCGTTGGAACTATATATCACCATCTCTGGTTAAATACCCAGTTTTTCACGAATATCTGAGCTGCGTCTCTGATGTGCTTCCACTACTACATCACTAGCTAAACACACTGCATTTCTACTAGTCTACAGCAGCACACAAACAACCCATACATAGAGAGAAAAGCTTATGACTTTCGGTCCGTCTTAGACCATTCAAAAGTCACATGAATGGTCCAAGACGGACCGAAACTTCGTCATAAGCTTTTCTCTCTCATATGTGCAGGTTGTTTGTGTGTTGTTCCAGTCGCCGTTTTGTTCTTTAGTCTACAGCAGTGGTTCCCAAACTTTTTCAGCTTGTTACCCAATTTAACATGCCACATAAAGCATGTTACCCCTTTCACAAAATGTTGTTATTATTGATATATATGGCTAAACGTGAACGTATACAGCCTCGCATACTCTGCTAATCCTAGCAAAACCATTGAAAACGTAAGAACCACACATACATTATATATAAAATTAATAATAGCTACAAATTCACAGTAACAGTGGGTAAATACTAACTATATACTGCACAGGGCAGTACACATACATACCAGCTTATGTCTACCTCGGCTGATGCTCACAGATAAACTGACAGTGTGAAATAGAGGCAGCCTCAGGAAGTAAGTGACGCGTACTGGACAGGTCGATCTGGGCTACTGAGTGACTTTTGTCCTGAAGCATACTTGTCAAAATACTTTTGGGTTTCCACACACTTAGCTATATATTTCTTCTTTTCTAATACTGTATATTAGTTTTTGATGTTTATTGTTACTTGGTTTAACTTTATTACTTACTTATAATAGGTTTACTTTACAACTTTATATACTAAGACAAAGTTAACAATAATCCTCATACCGGGTACCGCATTGTTTTCTTGATTTTCAGAATTCATAACTTTTTTCTGTCACCCCTCCATTACCCCCCAAAAATGGTTAAATTACCCCTAGGGGGTAATTTACCCCCAGTTTGGGAGCCACTGGGACTCTACAGCATATTCCCAGAAAAGACTTGTATTACTCGTTAAACACACCTACATACATAACTAAAAGAAACAGGGAACAGGCTTGTATTGGGACAACGTTTCGCGCCGATAAGACCCTTAACAGAGCGAAATGGCTTGTTGTACGAAATGTATTTTCTTTCAATACCGTGGCAACATTCAGATCCTGCATAAACAATAAATTCGGGGATTCCACTCGAATATACTCACTAAATGTGATGAATGGTTTTGAAAAACCGACAAGTTGAAGATTGAGACACTTACTCCTTAAATATGATCTTAACGGGTACACTCCCTCCGTGCGGTGCCAGGTCAGACAAGGCTATATGATCCAACGGCCCGCCAATAGCAACACCCTGGTGGAACAGGCGATCAACAGAAAATCCGAGGGTAGCATAAAACTCTCGGAACTGGTCACAGGTATATCCTATTTCACTGCCGGTCACCATCACTGGAAACCCATCTGTTCGAAAACTTATTCCTGTTACTGTACCCCAATCTTGCTTGAAGTCCACCACAGTCTCGTCAATTTGCCCTCGTGAATTTGCCCTCGTCTGCTTCACTTGACGTTACTATATAAGCGCCAGGATTCTTTCTTCTGCTTCAGAATCTCCACGACTATGGTGCTGTTCGCACCTACTCCTAGGTTGAGGGACTGATTACCTCATCTTCTGTACATAGTTCTACTGTCTTCAAGTTATGTCCTGGAATTTGTATTGATAAAGCCACTGGATGGCGAAACGTCTACAATAAAGATACCCAGATGTTGCACATGTGTCTTACTCTCATCAGTCTCGTCAAACTTCAGGTTATGAAGGATAATCCTTCCATTTGCTAGGCCCACTGCGATCACATCAGGTGCTGGAGCTTGTTCTAAAACGAGTACACTCGAGTCCCAACCACTGAAAGAATAAAGCAATTTACAAGTTTTGAGGTTCCATAGCTGCATCTTTCCCTGCTTGCTGCCTACTAAGATCTTGTTGAGATAGGTTGCTGGATGTGCTATGGCCGTTATCTTAAAACATTTCCTTTGAAACTCCATCTCGAAGTACAATGATTCAGCTTTGATGTAGTAATATTGTTTCAGACAACGGAACAATGCTCTTCTCCAGACTGAGGGACTGACCACCTCAAAACTTTAAGGGTGATGGACTGATTACATCGTCTTCAAGTATCTTCTGCTTCTATCAACTTTTCTGTACTCGACTGAAAAAACCTACTGTGTAGGCGAAACGTTTCGAAATAAAGATACCTAACTGTTGCGTATGTGTCTTACCTAACAACAGAATTACCGACAATATGTAAAGTAAAAGGACACACGTGCAACTAATGTGACATTTTATTGTGGCAACGTTTCGCTCTCCAGGAGCTTTATCAAGCTCCAGGGCTTGATAAAGCTCCTGGAGAGCGAAACGTTGCCACAATAAAATGTCACATTAGTTGCACTTGTGTCCTTTTAGCTTTGATGTCCGAAACGTAGGTAATTCCGTTTATCCACAGCAATCAGGTGTGGTCCAAATGGCAGAATAAGATGAACTTTTGTTTGTAGATGAATGGTTCAGAGAACCGACATGTTGATAAATTAGACACATGTACAACTCTTGGGTATCTTTATTGAGGAAACGTTTCGCCACACAGTGGCTTCATCAGTCCATACAAAGGAGAATCTTGAAGAACAGGAGGAGAATGAGGTAATCAGTCCCTCAACCTTGAGTCGATGTGGTCAGTCCATCAATCTTGATTGATGGACTGACCACATCGACTCAAGGTTGAGGGACTGATTACCTCATTCTCCTCCTGTTCTTCAAGATTCTCCTATGTATGGACTGATGAAGCCACTGTGTGGCGAAACGTTTCCTCAATAAAGATACCCAAGAGTTGTACATGGGTCTAATTTATCAACTTTTGTTTGGTTGTTCCCACCATATGTATGCTTGAGCTCTGTACCACGTCGCCAGGCATATATAATGTCTCTGCTTGATGTGTAGATATGATAAGCAACAGCAGCCATACAGATGATTGAGTCTTCATGTGGGTTACCCACACTAAGTAGTCCCAACTTGGCTGCACCATAAGTATGGAAGGAGTTGCCCACAACAGTTGCGATGAGATTTTCTTTTCTACGTTGAATGTAGCGAACAACAAGTGGGATGTGTGTGCTTACCAAACCTAAAGCTCGGCAAGGAGCAAATATTCGACTTCATTCATTTTGACATGGAGCGACACCTTCCTCAGAATAGGTGCAATTTACGTGAAAGGTTTCCACTCCTCCCGATGACTGCAAGACTTGCAGTATGTCACTCTTGTTGTGGAATTCAGAGATGTATTCTTATTCTTTAGAATACATATAATTTACATCGGAGATGTCAATATGGAACTCCCTGGTTATGTGTTCTTGGTTACAAGTGAGATAAAGAGGATACGGAAGTATACCAACTTTTTTTTAGTTTTTATTAAATTAATTTCGCAGATAATTAAAACTTTAATATAAATTAAGATTAAAACAATATTTAAGATCTGCATCAAATCATGCAAATTTAGAATGTGGGTGATCTCTCACACCTCTCCTTAAAAACTAATACATATTCATCACAGATCTGGAAAGCATCAATAAACATCTTGGTTTAGAAAGACACGTAAGCAAACACTATAACATATTTATTAGAAAACGTTTCGGTCCTGGGACCTTGATCACTTCTAACATACAGAGGTAGAAAGACATTATATATATAGGCGGAGAGTGAGATGTGATGCACGTGACCTGAGGAATGTCATAAGAACATAAGAATGGAGGAACACTGTAGAAGGCCTGCTGGCCCATGCGAGGCAGGTCCTTATCAAAACAACCTCTACCTATGATGAGGACGGGTAGACGATGAAATCATGTGACTCCCGTGTTGTTGGGTTGGTGCTGCTTAAGTATCATGTATGCCAATGTTTTTGAAATTTGTAGTTTCCAGTGTTGCGTTCTATAGTGTCGGTGACGGCGATTAGTGATAAGGACCTGCCTCGCATGGGCCAGCAGGCCTTCTACAGTGTTCCTCCATTCTTATGTTCTTATGACATTCCTCAGGTCACGTGCATCACATCTCACTCTCCGCTTATATATATAATGTCTTTCTACCTCTGTATGTTAGAAGTGATCAAGGTCCCAGGACCGAAACGTTTTCTAATAAATATGTTATAGTGTTTGCTTACGTGTCTTTCTAAACCAACTTGTCGGTATTTATTACCAAGGTTTATACCAATAAACATCTTAAAAAGTGAATATCGACAGTGTAAAACCATTCAAATCTTTTGTGTGATCAACTTTCCTAATAATATCCCCGTAATTACTGCTACCAACCATAATTTACTATTTAGAATGGTACAAGAATTAGCATACAATTTTGTATTTTTAAAATTAATATATTTTAGTCATTTAATACATAAATGCTACACAGTACTGGATGTGCAGCTGCCAGGTTAAGTTAAACTCCATCACCATCACCCTACATACAGCCAGTCATTTCCATTATCTTCCTCAGTGGATCCTAACCTACCTACCTGGAGGGTGTTCTGGAGGTCATCGCCCCCACGAACAGGCCTCCCGGTGGATCAGTACCTGATCAACCAGGCTGTTACTGCTGGCCGCACATAGTCCAACGTAAGAATCACAGTCCGGTTGATCCGGCACTGACTTTTTAAGTGTCTGTTCAGCTCCCTCTTGAAGGCAGTCAGGGGTCTGTGCAAGAAAGGTATAAAATACCGACAATATGAAAGTTAAGACACATGTGCAACATCTGGATATCTTTATTGTAGTAGACGTTTCGCCATCCAGTGGCTTTATCAATACAGATTCTAGGACATAATAGGAAGACAGTAGAACTATATACAAAAGATGAGGTAATCAGTCCCTCGGCCTTGGAGTTAGTGTTCACAGCATCGTGGTGGAGGAGAATCTGGAGCAAAGACAAGAAGACTGGCGGTTTATATAGGCGTCAGTGGATAGGGACGGGCAGCAGACGAGGGCAAAGTCACTGGTAGACGGGATTCCCCAGTGGAAGTAGGTCCTTCCCAAAGAGATGGGTTAGTTGCAGCAGCCGTGAAGGTCTTGTAGATGTCCTCTGAACCAAGATTCCATGATGTTGCAGTGTCTGACAAGTTGTGCAAGAAAGGTATAAAATACCGACCTTCACGGCTGCTGCAACTAACCCATCTCTTTGGGAAGGACCTACTTCCACTGGGGAATCCCGCCTACCAGTGACTTTGCCCTCGTCTGCTGCCCGTCCCTATCCACTGACGCCTATATAAACCGCCAGTCTTCTTGTCTTTGCTCCAGATTCTCCTCCACCACGATGCTGTGAACACTAACTCCAAGGCCGAGGGACTGATTACCTCATCTTTTGTATATAGTTCTACTGTCTTCCTATTATGTCCTAGAATCTGTATTGATAAAGCCACTGGATGGCGAAACGTCTACTACAATAAAGATATCCAGATGTTGCACATGTGTCTTAACTTTCACAGTCAGGGGTCTATTAGTGATTCCCCTTATGCCTGGTAGGAGGCTGTTGAACAGTCTTGGGCCCCGGGCACTTATGATGTTTTCTCTTAGTGTACCAATGGCGCCCCTACTTTTCATTAGGGGTATTTTGCACCGCCTGCCCAGTCTTTTGCTTTCGTAGAGAGTGATTTCTGTACGAAAGCCAAATACCTAACTGCTTAATTTTAATTTCAAATTCAAATACAGTTTTTTCAGTACTTACATGTGACATATATATAACTGGCTAAAGAGTAATATGTACAGTTATACATAAGAACATAAGAACGAAGGAACACTGCAGAAGGCCTACTGGCCCATGCGAGGCAGGTCCAAGTCTCCTACCGGCTTAAGCCAATGCACCCAACCTAGTCAGGTCAGGTCACATTGACTTAAGGGAGGAACACGGCAACCGACCTGGTAGCACAAGCTATCAGGTCCAACTCACACCCACCCACACCCACTCATGTATTTATCCAACCTATTTTTAAAGCTACACAACGTTCTGGCCTCTATAACTGTACTCGGGAGTTTGTTCCACTCATCCACAACTCTATTACCAAACCAGTACTTTCCTATATCCTTCCTGAATCTGAATTTTTCCAACTTAAAACCATTGCTGCGAGTCCTGTCTAGGCCTTTTTCAGCACACTATTTACATCCCCTTTATTTATTCCTGTCTTCCATTTATACACCTCAATCATATCCCCCCTAATTCTACGTCTTTCTAGAGAGTGCAGATTCAGGGCCCTTAGTCTATCCTCATAGGGAAGGTTTCTGATACATGGGATCAACTTTGTCATCCTCCTTTGTACATTTTCCAGAGAATTTATATCCATTCTGTAATACGGTGACCAAAACTGTGCAGCATAATCTAAATGAGGCCTAATCAAGGATGTATAGAGTTGAAGAACAACCTGAGGACTCCTATTATTTGTGCTTCTTGATATGAAGCCAAGGATTCTATTAGCTTTATTGCGAACACTTATGCACTGTTGTCTTGGTTTCAGATTACTGCTAACCAGAACTCCTAAATCCTTTTCGCAATCCGTAATATTAAGATCTACATTATTTAGTTTATATGTGGCATGGTTATTGTCCTGTCCAACATTTAGAACTTTGCATTTGTCTATATTAAACTGCATCTGCCACTTCTCCGACCACTGCATCAGTCTATTCAAATCTTCCTGGAGTGCTCGAATGTCCTCGTCAGAATGAATTCGACGGCCTATTTTGGTGTCATCGGCAAACTTGCCGATGTCGCTCTTTATGCCCTCATCTATGTCGTTTATGTTCTTATGTTCTTATGTAGATTGTGAACAGCAGGGGGCCCAACACTGACCCCTGTGGAACACCGCTCGTGACGCTTCCCCACTCTGATTTCTCCCCATTTATGCAAACTCTCTGCTGCCTATTTGTCAACCATACCTCTATCCAGGAAAAAATTTCTCCTCCTATTCCATGTGCCTTAATTTTCCTCAATAGTCTCTGATGTGGGACCCTGTCAAAAGCCTTACTGAAGTCCATATACACAATATCATATTCATTACCATGATCTACCTCCTCAAATACCTTAGTGAAAAAAGTTAATAAATTCGTAAGGCAGGAACGCCCCTTTGTAAAACCATGCTGAGATTCGTTGATTAATTTATGCTTTTCAAGCTGGGTACGAACTGCCTCGGCAATTATTGATTACATAAATTTTCCCACTATGGAGGTTAGGTTTGTAGATGAATGGTTCAGAGAACCGACATGTTGATAAATTAGACACATGTGCAACTCTTGGGTATCTTTGTTGAGGAAACGTTTCGCCACACAGTGGCTTCATCAGTCCATACAAAGGAGAATCTTGAAGAACAGGAGGAGAATGAGGTAATCAGTCCCTCAACCTTGAGTCGATGTGGTCAGTCATCAATCATCTATTCAAGATTGATGGACTGACCACATCGACTCAAGGTTGAGGGACTGATTACCTCATTCTCCTCCTGTTCTTCAAGATTCTCCTTTGTATGGACTGATGAAGCCACTGTGTGGCGAAACGTTTCCTCAACAAAGATACCCAAGAGTTGCACATGTGTCTAATTTATCGAGGTTAGGTTTATTGGTCTATAGTTCGAAGCTAAGGACCTGTCACCTGTTTTGAAAATAGGTATCGCATTTGCCATTTTCCACTTATCTGGCACCATGCCAGTTTGTAGTGATATGTTGAAAAGATTAGCCAAAGGTGTGCTAAGCTCCTCTTTACATTCCTTTAGAACCCTTGCATACAGTTCATCAGGGCCTGGGGATTTGTTAGGTTTTAATTTATCTATTTGCCTAAGGACCATGTCACTTGTGACCCTAATCGTGCACAGTTTATTATCGTCCTGTTCTACATAATTTATCATTACTGGAATATCGCTGGTATCCTCCTGTGTAAAAACTGAGAGGAAGTATGTGTTGAAGAATTGAGACACTTATGCAACACTGAGAGGAAGTATGTGTTAAAAATTCTACACATTTCCTTATCACTGTCAGTGAGCTGACCCGAGGAACTTTTGAGTGGACATATCTTGTCCCTGATCTTACTTCTGTATACCTGAAAGAATCCTTTTGGGTTAGTCTTCGATTCTCTTGCAACTTTAACCTCATAATCTCTTTTTGCGTTTCTAATTCCCTTTTTTATTTCTCTCTTTAACTGAATATATCGATTTCTTAATTGCCCCTCTCCTCTTTTGATTTGCCTATATATGCCTCTCTTTTGACCAATCAGATATTTTATCTATTGTTCATCCATTTAGGATCATTTTTGTTTGATCTGATTTCCCTATTTGGAACATAATTTGACTGAGCAGCTAGAACTATGCCCTGGAAAGCATCATATCGGCAACCATCACCACCTACCTGACCCTTTGTCAGGTCATTCCAGTTCAGCCCACCTAAGTAATTTTTCAGTCCTATGAAATCAGCCAAACGAAAGTCAGGGACGGAGACTTGATTGCCATTATTAGGGGAATTCCATGATATATTAAAACTGAGTGATTTGTGATCACTTTCCCCAAGCTCATCATTAACCTCAAGATTATTAATTAGTGTTCCCCTACTGGCAAGAACCAAGTGAAGGAGGTTATTTCCTCTAGTTGGCTCTGTCACAAACTGTTTTAAAAAACAATCCTGGATCGTATCAAGAAAGTCACCTGACTCTAAAATTTTCCTGTCAAATTGCTCCATCAATCTGTAAAAAGTTGAAATCTCCATTAGCACAACATTTTCGTATGTAGATGCCTTACGAATTTCGTCCCATAGAAGTTTACTGCACTCCCTTTCAAGATTTGGGGCCCTGTAAATCACACCCAAAATTAGTTTTTCTCGGCCCTCGAGAAGCTGAAAACCAAACAGATTCAGTGGCTGACGCTTTACTTTTATATCTTGTCTAACACAACAATTTAAATTGTCTCTGACATCACACTACTCCACCACCCTTCCTGTTGACCCTGTCATTGTGGAATAATTTATAGCCTTGTAGGTGACATTCAGAGGGCATCTCTCTATCTTTCAGATTGAGCCAGGTCTCTGTTATAGCAATAATATCTATGTTTCCTGCACTTGCAATTAATCTTAGCTCATCTATCTTATTTCTTACACTCCTGCTATTAGTATAGTAAACCTTAAGGGAGCTAGTCCCTTGCTGTCCTCTGCTGTCCCCCTTTGTTTGCTGACCTGATCTATTGTCTTTATTTATAACTTCATGCTGAATGCCTTTTATACATTTACTGATTCCAACCCTAGTGTTGCAACCTGCTTGTTTCCCACACACACCCATACCTCTATCTTCTATCAGTTTAAAATCATAGGCATTTCACCAATGGCCTTCTCAATTGAGTTTGCAAGTGCTACCACCCCAGCCCCAGAGAGATGTACCCCATCCCTTGCATACATATCATGTTTGCCATAAAAGTTGTTTCAGTTGTCAATGAATGGGATTGCAAGTTCCTTGCAGTATCTGTCTAGCCAGCAATTTACACCAATTGCCCTAGACAACCATTCATTTCCTACTCCCCTTCTAGGCAAGATGCTACATATGATTGAGACCCCTCCCTTAGACTTAATGAAATCTATAGCTGACCTGTACTTACCTAGCAGCTCTTCTCCTACCCTTCCCAATATCATTTCCACCAGCACTGAGACAAATAATGGGCTTGTTCCCATTACCTGACATGATATTATCCAGCGCTGTTAACTATGTCCCCAACACCAGCTTCAGGGAAGCACACTCTATCTCTCATCCTCTTATTCCTATTTCAAAAAGCACGGTCAATATATCTTACCTGAGAGTCACCAACCACAAGAATGCGCTTACCTCTGTTAGCAAGGGCAGTAGTACCCTTACCTTCACTGGCCACTGAAGTACATTCATCCTGAAGAACAGAGAAGCGATTTCCTACCTTCAGATCTTCACTCTTAACTTTCCTTATTCTGATTCTCCTCCCATTACTAGTTACCACTCGCCACTTGTAGCAGGTGCTGGACTGCACCTCACTGCTGGTAGCCGTTGCTACCTCCCCACCTACAGCCTCCTCACAGCGAGAGAGAGACTGCACCTCACTGCTAGAAGCCTCGTTCCCCATAACTCCAGCCACCTCACACTCTCTCCCAGACCCAATGAGGTGGACCTTCAGCCTCCTAATCTCCTCCTGGAGAAGCAAGACCTCCTCCTTCAACTCTCCAACCTCAATTTTTAAAACACTGCAGAAGCAAGCCATGCTTTGTAACCGTCCACGCTAATCCCCAAAGCAGCTCAGGGTCACATGTACGGTGATAAGCGCTTACCATTAACTGTTTTACCTTATCTGTATGACCACTGTGGGTTTAGTGTACACTTTTGAGTGTAATAATAATGGTTCTACTTAAAGGCCGAATTTGTGCATCATGATTCATAAAATTAATAAAATTGGTATTAAATGAAAGTTGTTGACTGATAGCTGTTGGGCAGAAAAAAATTATTTTTATATGGTGATAAATCCTTTTTAGGAACTATATGGATATCCATGATTTATTGATCATTACATTTGTGTTAACATAAGAACAAAGGAACACTGCAGCAGGCCTACTGGCCCATGCGAGGCAGGTCCAAGTCTCCTACCGGCTTAAGCCAATGCACCCAACCTAGTCAGGTCAGGTCACCTTGACTTAAGGGAGGAACACTATTTTTAAAACTACACAACGTTTTTGCTTCAATGACGGTACTCGGGAGTTTGTTCCACTCATCCACAACTCTATTACCAAATCACTGCTCTCCTATATCCTTCCTGAATTTGAATTTTTCCAACTTAAAACCATTGCTGCGAGTCCTGTCTTGGCTAGATATTTTTAGCACATTATTTACATTATTTATCATGATTTTACCCTTGGCAACACGATATAAATATGAAAATTTAATTGTGCGTGATGAAATACCTTTGTATAATACTGACCTGCGGAAATGTAAACTAAGACTGAAGTAATGCTGCCTCTTAATACGAGCCTGGCCCATGGCCGGGCTCCTAGAGTAGACTCTCAGAACTTGTTGGTTAGGTTAGGTAAGGTTCGTCAGGAAACAGGACAAATGTTTCCTGACGCAGGTCTTATTCACATGATGACCCGCCGTTGGAGCTTTTGGTCACGAGACTGAGGCCTTCCACTGGCGTACCAGTCCCCCCCTTTAAAAATTATGGTCATAATTATAACCATTGTTGATGTTCGAAACTCGTAGGTATATCATGGATTTGTACCTTGGTTAATATTGACTTGAGGATCTTAGAGTTTTTAATTATGTAAATTCTTTAATATTAAGTCAAGACAGTTATACTCTGGGCTTGAGGGAAGAAAGTTTTAACCTAAAAATAAACTTAACCCTTAACCTAAAATTTACCTCTAAATATAAGTTAAATTAAGTTAATCTAATCTAGTTCTTGTAACTTAAAAGGGAAGATAATATTTTGTCTGGACTTAACCTGGAGGGTTAACCACCCAGGATAACCCAATAGAGTGCATCATCAGGGACCGTCTATCTTATTTCTTGTCCCCCAGGATGCAGTACACAAATGTCATCTAACATCCAGGTACCTACTTATTGCTAAGTGAACAGGGACAACAGGTTTAAGAGAACATGCCCAGTGTTTCCATCCATGCCAGGGGTTCAACCATGGACACTCAGTATGTAAGCCGAGCGACAGATGTTATGGTTTGGTGAGTCACTGAATAATAATAAGTTTTCACTTATGGAAAACGGTTAAGGGCAAGTGATGGTGATTGTGTTTGCTCTTTAGGATCACTCAGTTTTGGTGGGAGGCAGCTGGTATGCTAAAATATTATACAGCCTCTCCTCACTTAACGATGGAGTTCCATTCCTAAGACTATGTTGTTTGATGAATTCGTCGCTAAATGAGGAGCATACTACAATAGTGGTGGGTTTGTGTCAGCCATCTCTGATATTGTTTTAATGTCACATTTGCACCATTTATTACAATTTTGGTATATTTTTAAATGATTATACAGTAGTGTACTGTATATTGAAATAAATAGAATAGAGGAAATCAGCTCTAATATACACTACACTGTTTAGGTATAAATACTGGTCAGAGAGCCCGTCTTAAGTCCGAGGCATCGGTAAACGAGTACATTGCTAAGTGAGGAGAGGCTGTATAATTGTTTGCGTTTTGTTTCAGGGCTCTGGTGTAATTAAAGCTGGTTTGGCAGGTGACCAAACTCCAAAATGCCACTTCCCAAATTCGTACATATACTGTATGTTTTCCTTATCTGATATTTATGTGTACAAGGTAATAGTTTGAACATGACTCAAGAAATCATAATGACACGATTGCAAACAAACCATACCCCCGGCCGGGATTGAACCCGCGGTCATAGAGAGTCAAAACTCCAGCCCGTCGCATTTGTGGTCACAGTGGTGCCTGTGCTAACCTTCCTATGGTGTAGAAATACATGTATACCTAGTTGGATGAATCTTATTGTGGCTAGCTGGTCTAGTGGCTAACGCGACAGGCTGGAGTTTTGAGACTCTATGACCGCGGGTTCAATCCCGGCCGGGGGTATGGTTTGTTTGCAATCGTGTCATTACAATTTCTTGAGTCATGTTGACGGCAGTGAAGGGACTTCAGCTAGAGTTCGTCACGGCCACGCTAGCTGGAGATTCGTCTGTAAAAAGTTGCATTTGTGGTCACAGTGGTGCCTGTGCTAACCTTCCTATGGTGTAGAAATATACCTAGTTGGATAAATCTTATTGTGGCTAGCTGGTCTAGTGGCTAACGCGACGGGCTGGAGTTTTGAGACTATGACCGCGGGTTCAATCCCGGCCGGGGGTATGGTTTAATAGTTTGAAAATCATTAGTCCTATGTTTTGTAATTTCTCTATTATCTTTTCAAGGGAAACTATTTAAAGTTGTGTGATGGAGAGGATTGGGTGGGAAGGGTTATTGCTCTATGTTTAACAAAATCTATTGACACTAATTCTAAAGTTGCTCTATCAGAACAGCTGTTAGCTAAAGATGCTAGTACGTACTCCTACAGTCAATCATTATATGAATTTTGTACTATGTACTTTTATGATACTGTAACTGATACAATTTTGCTGCAAAGGTTCCAGTACTGGGTTTGCAATAACCAGCTTTACCTCTTAAATATATGTATTATAACCTAAATTGAGACAAAAATATTGCAATAACTTTTTATTATTCTTGCTATTGGGGAAGTGCTAAACCCATAGGACTCATAGTCCTTGATATTATGATGTACTACAGTAGAGTACTATGTTTTGATACTGAAATTTTAGTTTCTAAATTTATTAAATATTTTTTTTTTATATGGTAAGCATAAAAAATACCTACATTTTAAGCCAGCACATTGTAGGTTATATTTATAGTAACTGTTGATAGAGTTTTACTAGTAGGTGTGCAAAATTCATAATAAAAAGGTAAAAAATTGGTAGAAAATGGACAATGTAATAATAATACTAATATCTTTATTTACTACAAGTACACGTACATGGTATACAGGCCTAGCTGACATCAATGACATACTACTATATAGAAAGCCACTCATTATGCTGAGCATTTCAGGCAAATCAGATCAGCTTTGTCCCAGGATGTGACCCACACCAATCGACTAACACCCAGGTACCCATTTTAAACTGATGGGTGAACAGGGACAGGGACAACAGGTGTCTTATGGAAACACGTCCCTAATGTTTTCCAGCCGTACCGAAGGAGATTCAAACCCCGGACCTCAGCATGTGAGCTGAGTGCGCTAGCGGACTAGTCTAATTTACATTATTCCTTATGGGAACAAACTCGTTTGGTAATGGCACGCAAACAGCCTTCTGGAACAAATTATGGCCGAAACTCGAGGTACCACTGTACTAAAAAAAGATCTTGTTTTTTCCCTTTTATAATTATCCAATGGAGCATGGAATCGTGACAGACTGGGATGACATGTTAAGAATCTGGGAGTTTATGTATAAGGACCAGCTTAGAGCATCTGCTGAAGAGGTTAGTGTGTGTATTCAAGAACCACATCATGTAAAGTTTTCATTAAAGCAGTTAACCAAACTGTTTTTTGAGTATTTAGGGAAGGTGTATATGCAAGATATTTTAAACTTTTGGGAGATTGTGGGTGGTGTATTATTAAACAAGGTACTGTAATTGATTTTGATCATGGAGTACAATTTTTTTTTCTGAACAGCCATCTCCTGCTGAGGCAGGGTGACTGAAAGAAAACACTTTCACTATCATTCATTCTAATGTTGTCTTTCCAAAAGTGTGCTAACACCATGATTTGGATTACCCTCTGACTGTTGTATCCTCACCCTTCCTTAAGAGTGCAGACAGTGTCCTTCCTATCTCCACAACTCGAATCCGGCTAACCAGTTTTCCTTGAATCCCTTCAAAAAAGTTACCTTACACTCCAATAGCATATCCATTAAAACCACTTGTCTCTATTTACTCCTAACCAACATTCATGCAAGCCTGCTGAATGCTCATGCAATTTATATTTAAATTCAAAGCCTCTTTCACCCCCTCCCTCCAACCATTCCTGGGATGACCCCTACCCCTCATTCCTTCCATCCCAAAATGATAAGAGCTGAAAAGAATCAGGTGTTAATTTGCTTTTTCATTATCTGGTACATGAAGCACGTTGAGTTTCTATTGATGTGTATGCAGTAAAAGAATTTGAACATGTAATAATTCATTTCTTTTGTATGTCATATATGGTTTGGACATTCAAAGGAGGGTGAAAAAATATAATGACTTCAAAGGTGCATAAATCTGTAGTGGAGGGAAGGCAGGGTCATCCTAGGAAAGGATGGAGGTAAAGGAGGTTTTGTATGCGAGGGGCTTGGACATCCAGTTGGCATGTGTGAGGGTGTTAGGAGTGAAGGCAAGTGGTTTTTGTAACTTGTGCTGTTGGAGTGTGAGCAAGGTAACATCTGTGAAGGAATTTGGGGAAACCAGTTAGTCAGACTGAGTTCTGGAGGTGGGAAGTACAGTGCCTGCACACTGAAGGAGGGGTGGGGATATTTTTGCAGTTTGGAAGGGCATCTGAACTGTGAGTGTTTCTTCTTTTTCAAGCCACCCTACTTTGGTGGGAGACAGCTGGAGTGTTAGTCATAATGTAAAATTAAGTTATACATAAATACGTACAATGTAGGACATTTTGTGCACTTTGCCAACACAACTGTGATGGCCCCTTCTACATACAATATGTTAGGTTAATGTAACTAAACTTAATCTAATACAAATATACATGGAAAAATATTTTTATAACAAATTATGAAAAAGATGTGCAGTTACAAAACCAAAATGTAATTTTGCCACACATTGTTCAAAGTAGCTTATCTTTTCACTGTCTTGATACAAAAAGATAAGATGAAAAACGAAATGTAATTCTTTTACTTTTTTTTTTCCAGTTTTACTAATAGAAGCCCCACATAGCCCCAGAAAAAATAAAGAGAAGGCTGCTGAAATATATTGTGAGTATTTCAGGGTGCTTGTCCTCCATGTCTACAGTCTTAGGTTTGCAAGTCTATTGCTTATTGCTGTAATCCTGTATTTCAGGGAGAAAACCTTTATATAATGTCGGTATTTGTTCTTTAAAAATTGAAAAATAAAATTGTGTACAATAATGCAATTAAAATTTTTTCAGGTGTGGGGCTAGAAAGGGGCCTGGCATTGTTCTAGATTCAGTTGATGGTTTAACATGTGCTGTTAATGTTTATGAGGCCATTGCCATCCCTCATTCCATCACGAGGGTAGATACTGTAGGCTGAGATGTTACTAGGCAAGTGTTTTGGATGGCAATGTTTTGTAATTACAGGCAAGAAAGATGGTTAAAAAAAAAGTGACACGCCCCTTCCCTGACAGTATCTTCATTTCATATTAATCATGTATTTACAGTTATCTCAAGCTACTATTAAGGGAGGAGGGTATACTTTTGTACAAAACAGAAAAGTCTGAAGTATCAAGAATTATGAAGGAACATGTTTGTTATCTGGCCATCAACCCAAAACTTGAAACTGTTGCCACTGACAGTCTCTATCCTTTACCAAATGGATCATCAGTTATTATAAGTTCATCAGGTATCTGTTCAGTAGCACCACGTTCAAACACATGTAAATAAAATGTTGTATAAAGTAGAGAATGTAATTTGTAGTACAGTCTCTCCTCACTTAACGACATACTCTTTTTAACGACCATCTCTCTGACCAGTATGCATGCCTAAGTAATGTATATTAGAGCTGATTTCCTCTATTCTATTTATTAAAATATACAGTACACTGCTGTATAAACATTTAAAACTATGTATTAATGTTGGTAGAATGCATAAGAGTTTATACTGTGTCAAAAGTTAGCATAGGAAAACATTAAAGTTGTAAATGTTAATAAATAAGAGAAATGTATTCCACACCATTTATACTACATTCTTATGAATTTAAACACTAAATGCATACAGCATGATATACCATAAAAAAATAATTTTAATGTCTGTTTTCAACAGTAGGAATGCAGTGCTGTATGAATGACCCTTGTGGGTTTAGTGCTTAGTTATGATTATAATAATAATGAACTTTAGGTACAGTACATTTTGCATTTTTCCCCAGATGTACTATTGACATTGTAAACAATAAGTTTTAAGAGTAAAATGGCATGACTATGAATGCATTTCCTGACAAATGAATTGAACTGAGTATAATTGGTCATTCACTAAATTAAAAAATGTCAAGGTCATCATTTGTCATACAGTAAGTGTTAAAGCAAGTACATACCATCTAAATTACTGTACTACTGCTGCTACTACTAATAATAATACGTATCATTATTTCTACAAGTACATGTACAAGGTATACAGGACTAGCTGACATCAATGACAGACTACTATATGGAAGAAAACCCCTTGTTATGCAGATCATTTTGGGCAAATTAAGTAAATTTTGTCCCAGTATGCAACCCATGCCAGTCGACTAACACCCAGGTACCCATTTTATACCGATTGGTGAACAGGGACAACAGGAGTAAGGAAACACGCTCAATGTTTCTACCCTTGCCGGGAATCAAACTACGGACATTCATTATGTGAAGCGAGAGCTTTGTTTACCATGCCATGGGCCACATGTATTCCAGATCAAACTAGTATTAATAGTAGTGCTTTCCATGGAAATAGTAAATGGCAGGCTCTTACCCTGATTATAATAATATATTGTCAAGTTGCATCCTGTACCTTGGCATTAAAAACTGGTTTATGTAAAAGTGCCTAAAATAATTCCATTAGAAGCCCTGTATCTACTGATTCGGTATCCGCAGTTTTAGTTATCCACGGTTTACTGTGGCCCAAAAATACCTCTTAATTTTGTAAAATAATGGCCCCAAAGCACAAAAGTAGAGAAGCTGGCAATTCTTCAAAACCTGAGAGAGGACAAGAAGTGCTTCCCATCAGTGAAAAAGTGATAATTCTCCACTTACTGTGCATAATTTATCAATTAAACTTTATAATTGGTATGTATAGGACTTATATCCGCAGCAGGTCCTTGGAACGTATTCCCTGTGGATACAGGGGTCCTATGGTACTTGCTCCATTGTGACTGGTACCTCCCAGGACACCTTTCCTCTCCTACAATTTTGACAGCTGCCAAGGTCTCTTTGATGTCTGCTCCATCTGCCTCTTCCTACTCTCACCTCTCTCTTCCTGCTACTCCCTTGTCTTCAGAAACTCTTGAAGTCAAATGGCTTTTATTGAGGAGACAAAAGCTGCACTGAACACGCCCACCTCTACCTTCACACACACTTCCTCTGCAATCCCCCCTACACCTACTGACCAACACATTTCCTTTAAGAGACTACATACACATCACACATTTCTATCTTTCCACTACCACCTAACATTGACTTTACTGTCCACCTTAGCCCATAGCTACTGCCTACTTTCTGTTGCTGTTGTCTTACTTTTTTTCTGATAAAGGTTGTATTGTAGTGGAATATTGGGAAAGCCTCAAGTGTTGCTCTCCCTGTTTTCCTGTTTCTATCTGTTTAAAATAACTGACATTTTGTTCCACTGTTGGCCTTCTGATTTGTTTTATTATTCACTTGATATTTTTTCTGACGAGACGTAACAAGTGTATACTCTTGGCTTTTTGTTCATGCTTCGCTTAAATATACCACAACCTGGGTATATCTGGGCAAGTGTCACACGATCTGATGTATTTTTTCTCTTCTTGCCCATTATCTATCCCCAACATCCATTTTCTAATTTTTGCCTTACCTCTGCCCCTCCTCTTATTAGGTACAAGTACTAATTCTAATGCTCATCATTTCCTCAGGAGGGTCTCACCAGGGGACCAGTTCGAGTCTTTTTCTTACTTCTCTCCTCCATGTTTTAAATACTGGTACCCATTTAGATCCTTGTGCTCATTCTCATTTCTACAGATTACTCTATGCTTTTCCTCTATAGTGTTGGACTTTGATTGGTCTGTGGTACCTGATCTTCATGACAGTGATCATTTCCCTCTTCACTTTACTTCTCATCCTTACTCCCACTGACAGTTTCACAACTGTTTTTTTTACCACCTCTGTTCTTACTGCAGTATCACTTGCTATTCTCCAAACCTTGGGTAAGCATTATCAGAAATGTGCACCCTGGTGGTTTCCTGACTGCTCATGCAATGAGACTAAAATGTGCTGTGTAGGGCTGCTATCACTACAACAATTTTTGGCTTTTAAATAGGTGAGGCGAGGGTATCTACCCATCATGATATACATATTTTTATTATTATTTATTATTATCACACCGGCCGATTCCCACCAAGGCAGGGTGGCCCGAAAAAGAAAAACTTTCACCATCATTCACTCCATCACTGTCTTGCCAGAAGGGTGCTTTACACTACAGTTTTTAAACTGCAACATTAACACCCCTCCTTCAGAGTGCAGGCACTGTACTTCCCATCTCCAGGACTCAAGTCCGGCCTGCCGGTTTCCCTGAATCCCTTCATAAATGTTACTTTGCTCACACTCCAACAGCACGTCAAGTATTAAAAACCATTTGTCTCCATTCACTCCTATCAAACACGCTCACGCATGCCTGCTGGAAGTCCAAGCCCCTCGCACACAAAACCTCCTTTACCCCCTCCCTCCAACCCTTCCTAGGCCGACCCCTACCCCGCCTTCCTTCCACTACAGACTGATACACTCTTGAAGTCATTCTGTTTCGCTCCATTCTCTCTACATGTCCGAACCACCTCAACAACCCTTCCTCAGCCCTCTGGACAACAGTTTTGGTAATCCCGCACCTCCTCCTACCTTCCAAACTACGAATTCTCTGCATTATATTCACACCACACATTGCCCTCAGACATGACATCTCCACTGCCTCCAGCCTTCTCCTCGCTGCAACATTCATCACCCACGCTTCACACCCATATAAGAGCGTTGGTAAAACTATACTCTCATACATTCCCCTCTTTGCCTCCAAGGACAAAGTTCTTTGTCTCCACAGACTCCTAAGTGCACCACTCACTCTTTTTCCCTCATCAATTCTATGATTCACCTCATCTTTCATAGACCCATCCGCTGACACGTCCACTCCCAAATATCTGAATACGTTCACCTCCTCCATACTCTCTCCCTCCAATCTGATATTCAATCTTTCATCACCTAATCTTTTTGTTATCCTCATAACCTTACTCTTTCCTGTATTCACCTTTAATTTTCTTCTTTTGCACACCCTACCAAATTCATCCACCAATCTCTGCAACTTCTCTTCAGAATCTCCCAAGAGCACAGTGTCATCAGCAAAGAGCAGCTGTGACAACTCCCACTTTGTGTGTGATTCTTTATCTTTTAACTCCACGCCTCTTGCCAAGACCCTCGCATTTACTTCTCTTACAACCCCATCTATAAATATATTAAACAACCACGGTGACATCACACATCCTTGTCTAAGGCCTACTTTTACTCATAACAAAACTTTCTTGTTGGAGAGTGTATGGGTTTACTGTTAATTTTACTACCATATCAACCACACCTACCAGACTGAATCCTGGAGGTGAGAGTACAGCGCCTGCATATTGAAGAAGGGGTTTGGGATATCTGCAGTATAGAGGGATATCTAAACTGTCATATCTATGTGCCTTTGGCAAGTGATAGTGTGAAAAATGGTGACAGTATTTCTTTTTTGGGTCACCCTTCCTCGGTGGGAGACAGCCAGTGTTAAAAAAAAAATCAACACTATCAACCACAAACACTTCCAACCACAATCCCCATCACTATCAACTACCACCAATACCAAACATTCTCACAGGTCACAACAGCTGCTCTGAATCACTGAGAAAACTATCAGTATGGCACCAAGAGCCTTTTGTACATGAATGATATACAATACCAAGAAGATGAAAAATTAGACGGGTAGCTACCCGTCCCTTTCTACCTGTCCCCAGTATATAAGCACCAGCCTGTGCGTTTCTGTAGTTTAATCTACAGAAACGCAAGACTTGTTGCCAGAGAAGACAACACTCAATACTGAAGAATCCTGGAATCATCACTTACCTGTACATCCAACAACTTCAACCAGAACAATGGCTTCTATAACATAGCTGAACCCCTCGCCAAGAAACTTCTTCATCGCTATCCCACACAAGAACATAAGAATCGAGGAACATTGCAGAAGATCCACTCATGTACTTATCCAATCTCTTTTAAAAGCTACCCAAGTTTTTTGATTTCTTCACTCCATTCTGAAGATTGTCACATGCAGCTTTTTCCACCTGACCCAGCATTCCCATCCTATATATATAGTCACGTATGTTTCACCCATGTGGATCTGTTTGTGACTTGATAAAGCCCACTACATGGGCGAAACGTTGTCAATAAAGGATCACATTAAACTGCTTAAGTGTTTACATTTCCACCGTGTCGGTATTTTATACCATTTATTTCCACCAGCCCTCTTGCCTGTGCTCCAGAATCTTCACAACTAAGGTGCTCTACACACCAACTCCAAGACTGAGGGACTGATTACCTCATCTTTTGTATATAGTTCTAATGTCTTCCAATTATGTCCTTGAATTTGTATCGATAAAGCCACTGGATAGCAAAACGTCTACAATAAAGATACCCAGATGCTGCACGTGTCTAATTTTTCATAAAGACCCTATTGGTCGATCATGGCAATTCCCGGGAGGCCTAATCTGTGACCGAAACTGACGCCAGGCAAACCCATTCACTTCCACTACCACCCTAATTTTTATTATATGCACTGCTGTATGACCCTTATGGGTTTAGCGCTTAGTTACGATAATAATATAATCATGTGAGAACACAGTGTGGCTCTATGCTGGCCATAAAGGATCTCTGTTCCAGCTCTGATATTTCTCCTTCACTGAAATTAGCCGTCAAAAATTAACAATATTCAAAGCGAGAAGCACAAGTTATTTGAAGAAGTCACCATTATCCATTTACAGTCGTTTAGGCTGCTGTAAAATGTATCACCCTACATTTACGCTTAATTACCCGTCAACAATGGAATGCAAATAGATGTGGTGCATGTATGACAGTGAGAGGTTACTGGTTCCTTCCATCTTGGAACGCGAGTCAAAAAAAAAAAAAAACTATGGCAGTGTTTCTTTTTTATACATCAATTTTACAGTTGTCATACAAGGAATCATTCTGTGGTAGGGGATGGGGTGCCTATGGGACTTCAGCGGGCCACGGCAGTAGCGCCAGCTGGGTAATGTCTAAAAAGCGAATCGTACAAAATGAGGATAATTCGTATCACATCTTCCAAATAATCAGTGTCAATACAACTCTTGACCTCGTACAACCACAGTAATTACGGGGCCAGAAAACTTAATCAGGAACCGAGTGCGGGGGCAGTGATTCCTGCAGCAATCAACAAGTACATAAACCCATCAGTATTCAAAAGTTGAGGAGTGGAGATTTAGAAAGTGAAGTGTGTGTCTAGCTGACTCATTCTAGGTGGTTCACTGTCACTACCCTAATATGTTTTGTGTAGGTGGCTTAAACTGTTTATAAAGTGGAACAATTACAATATCTCTGAGCAGTCCAGAGATAGCGTTCAGGTCTCTTTTTTTTTTTCGTCTGTCGATGATGGTTGCAGGTTAAGCTAGTGGTGATAGTAACATGCACTTCTGTGTTAACACAGAAGTGCAGATGATCAGGAATCGTCTGGGGCATTTGTCAAGCTCCCTCTGGAGTACAGTTAACGCTTTGTTGTAATTATATAATATTTGAGTTATCCCTTAGTTTACTTGTTGCAGCTCTTACCTTTAACTGGAACTACTTTCTGCCCAGTCTTCAGAGTATTCTTCTCTCTTAAGGAATAATTTAGTGTGGAAACTTGGAACCAGTTACTTAAGCATTTTTTTTTTCCAAGAAATGATAGACGTATCTTGTATTCTACGGCATACACTTTAGGTGTTCCAATAATTTAGATTTCTAAATCATACTGCCAGTGAAAATTCTCGGTACATTCTTCAGGTCTACAATTTCATCTACTTCGGTACTATTAGACATTACAAATGCCACGAAGAAAAGTACAGTGGACCCCCGCATAACGATGGCATCACATAGCGATTTTTCCGCATACCGCTTACTTTAATCGCAAAATTTTTGCCGGCGTATACCGATTAAAAACCCGCTCACTGATTTTCGTCCGAGACGCGTCCAATGTGCGCCCTCATCCAGCCTCACATGTGCCGCCCGTCCCATTGTTTACCAGCAAGCCTCCGCGGTAACATCCAAGCACTCGGAATATTTCGTATTATTACAGTATTTTCGGTGCTGTTTCTGGAAAATAAGTGACCATGGGCCCCAAGAAAGCTTCTAGTGCCAACCCTACACCTCAAAGGGTAAGAATTACTATAGAAATGAAGAAAGAGATAATTGATAAGTATGAAAGTGGAGTGCGTATAGCCGACCTAGTCAAGCTGTACAAGAAACCCCAATCAACCATCGCTACTATTGTGGGCACCAGAAAGACAATCAAGGAAGCTGTTCTTGCCAAAGGTTCAACTGTGTTTTCGAAACAAAGATCGCAAGTGATGGAAGATGTTGAGAGACTCTTATTGGTGTGGATAAATGATAAACAGATAGCAGGAGATAGCATCTCTCAAGCGATCATATGTGAAAAGGCTAGGAAGTTGCATGAGGATTTAATTAAAAAAATGCCTGCAACTAGTGATGATGTGAGTGAATTTAAGGCCAGCAAAGGTTGGTTTGAGAGATTTAAGAAGCGTAGTGGCATCCATAGTGTGATAAGGCATGGTGAGGCTGCCAGTTCGGACCACAAAGCAGCTGAAAAATATGTGCAGGAATTCAAGGAGTACATAGAAACTGAAGGACTGAAACCTGAACAAGTGTTTAATTGTGATGAAACAGGCCTGTTCTGGAAGAAAATGCCAAGCAGGACCTACATTACTCAGGAGGAAAAGGCACTCCAGGACATAAGCCTATGAAAGACAGGCTTACTCTTCTCATGTGTGCCAATGCTACTGGTGATTGCAAAGTGAAGCCTTTATTAGTGTATCACTCTGAAACTCCCAGAGCGTTCAGGCAAAAGAATGTCCTCAAGGATAATTTGTGTGTGCTGTGGAGGGCAAACAGTAAGGCATGGGTCACTAGGGAATTTTTCTATAACTGGTTACACCATGCATTTGCCCCCAATGTGAAAGATTACCTAACTGAAAAGAAATTAGAACTTAAGTGCCTCCTGGTGTTAGACAATGCCCTTGGTCATCCTACAGACGTGGCAGAGCGACTTTATGGGGACACGAAATTCATTAAGGTGAAGTTTTTGCCTCCTAATACCACTCCTCTCCTGCAGCCCATGGACCAGCAGGTTATTTCCAACTTCAAGAAACTGTACACAAAAGCTCTGTTTGAAAGGTGCTTTGTAATGACCTCAGAAACTCAACTGACTCTAAGAGAGTTTTGGAGAGATCACTTTAATATCCTCAATTGTGTAAACCTTATAGGTAAGGCTTGGGAGGAAGTGACTAAGAGGACCTTGAACTCTGCTTGGAAGAAAACTGTGGCCAGAATGTGTAGACAAAAGGGATTTTGAAGGGTTTGAGGCTAACCCTGAGAATCCTGTGCCAGTTGAGGAATCCATTGTGGCATTGGGAAAGTCCTTGGGGTTGGAGGTTAGTGGGGAGGATGTGGAAGAGTTGGTGGAGGAGGACAATGAAGAACTAACCACTGATGAGCTGATAGATCAACTTCAAGAGCAAGAGGCCAGACCTGGGGAAAACTGGTTCAGAGGAGGGGAGAGAGAAATTGAAGAAGTTGCCTACTACAAAGATAAAGGAAATCTGTGCAAAGTGGCTTGAAGTGCAAACCTTCATGGATGAAATCACCCTCACACAGCTATTGCAAGCCGTGTTGGCAACCTGTACACTGACAATGTTGTGAAACACTTTAGGGAAGTCATAAAGGAACGAGAGGTACAGGCCACTATGGACAGATATCTTGTGCGAAAGAAGTCCAGTGACTCTGAAGCTGGCCCTAGTGGCATTAAAAGAAGAAGGGAAGTAACCCCAGAAAAGGACTTGCTACCTCAAGTCCTAATGGAAGGGGATTCCCCTTCTAAACAGTAAGAAGATAATGCTCTCCCTCTCCCATCCCATCAATCATCACCAGATCTTCAATAAAAGTAAGTGTCATGTAAGTGTGCATGCCTTTTTCAGTTTGTGTGTATTAAAATTAACATTTCATGTGGTAAAAAAAAATTTTTTTCATACTTTTGGGCATCTTGCACGGATTAATTTTATTTCCATTATTTCTTATGGGGAAAATTCATTCACATAACGATTATTTCGCATAACAATTATCCCTCTTGCACGGATTAAAATCGTTAACCGGGGGTCCACTGTATCATCAGTGGCTTGACATCTCATGCTGTGAAGGCTCTTGCTCTCTATCATTTTCCCTGCCTCTGTGGTTGTAATACCCTTGCGGTTTAGCGCTTCTTTTAATTATAATAATGCGGTTGCAACACTTAACGTCACTAGATTGTCTTACACTCTTCCTCTGTGGTTGGCACTCAACGCCACTAAACTGTCTTACACTTCTCTTCTTCTGTGGTTGTATTTTATATTCTGTTTCAGTTTCTTCAACATTACTATAGGTCTGTAACCGAAATTTGTCCTCGTTGAACATCATTGTTTTTTCTTAGTCCACTGGAGGCGCTAGTGGAGGCCAGCGTGGTGTGTGGCGTTCTCGATAGACGATACTCTCAAGCACATTCTACCATCAAAATAGGAAAGAATCATAAGGCCTAAGTGCAAAATTTTGTCGTGTAAATAAAATACATCCCCATTTTATCTGCTACCAGCCACTATAACCACCTCCATCGTCAGTACGAATCCACAACCACACATCCGCAACACCTATCATCCGGTACACGCCTCCACAACATTCATGTGCTATAGGCCTCTACAAGCACTTATAACCATCCAGAACCACCCACCTATCCACTCCACAATCATCTCACACAGACTGGTCCTCACCTTTCCTCTCAATAATACTGGAGTAGATGACCAGTGTAGGGGTGAGCTCTGGGATGCAACCCTCCATCAAGATAAGTCTCCAAGTGTGACACACCAGACATACACTTGATACACTACTGTCTTGCCATAACTCAACACACACACACACACACACACACACACACACACACACACACACACACACACACACACACACACACACACACACACAAACACACGCGAGGTGTCAGAGAGGGCACCTGTGACCAGCGGGGTCCCACAGGGGTCAGTCCTAGGACCAGTGCTGTTTCTGGTATTTGTGAACGACATGACGGAAGGAATAGACTCTGAGGTGTCCCTGTTTGCAGATAACGTGAAGTTGATGAGAAGAATTCACTCGATCGAAGACCAGGCAGAACTACAAAGGGATCTGGACAGGCTGCAGACCTGGTCCAGCAATTGGCTCCTGGAGTTCAATCCCACCAAGTGCAAAGTCATGAAGATTGGGGAAGGGCAAAGAAGACCGCAGACGGAGTACAGTCTAGGGGGCCAGAGACTACAAACCTCACTCAAGGAAAAAGATCTTTGGGTGAGTATAACACCAGGCACATCTCCTGAAGCGCACATCAACCAAATAACTGCTGCAGCATATGGGCGCCTAGCAAACCTCAGAACAGCATTCCGACATCTTAATAAGGAATCGTTCAGGACCCTGTACACCGTGTATGTTAGGCCCATATTGGAGTATGCGGCACCAGTTTGGAACCCAGGCCCATATTGGAGTATGCGGCACCAGTTTGGAACCCACACCTAGCCAAGCACGTAAAGAAACTAGAGAAAGTGCAAAGGTTTGCAACAAGACTAGTCCCAGAGCTAAGAGGTATGTCCTACGAGGAGAGGTTAAGGGAAATCAACCTGACGACACTGGAGGACAGGAGAGATAGGGGGGACATGATAACGACGTACAAAATACTGAGATGAATTGACAAGGTGGACAAAGACAGGATGTTCCAGAGATTGGACACAGTAACAAGGGGACACAGTTGGAAACTGAAGACACAGATGAATCACAGGGATGTTAGGAAGTATTTCTTCAGCCACAGAGTAGTCAGTAAGTGGAATAGTTTGGGAAGCGATGTAGTGGAGGCAGGATCCATACATAGCTTTAAGCAGAGGTATGATAAACCTCACGGTTCAGGGAGAGTGACCTAGTAGCGACCGGTGAAGAGGCGGGGCCAGGAGCTCGGACTCGACCCCCGCAACCTCAACTAGGTGAGTACAACTAGGTGAGTACACACACACACACACACACGGGGGACACAGTTGGAAGATGAAGACACAGATGAATCACAGGGATGTTAGGAAGTATTTCTTCAGCCACAGAGTAGTCAGGAAGTGGGATAGTTTGGGAAGCGATGTAGTAGAGGCAGGATCCATATATAGTTTTAAGCAGAGGTATGATAAAGCTCACGGTTCAGGGAGAGTGACCTAGTGGCGACCAGTGAAGAGGCGGGGCCAGGAGCTATGAATCGACCCCTGCAACCACAACTAGGTGAGTACACACACACATTTACAAGGTTCCTTTTTTGGGAACCTGAAGACGATTTCTGAGATCACTCGTACCCTGTCCCGGTCTCAGACCAGATCTCATCAACAAGGCTGCTGGTGCTAGCCGCATGCAGGTCAACGTATGCACCATAGCCCAGCTGATCATGAACTGACTAGAGGAATTTATCAAGTTACCTCTCGACCAGGGTTGTGTGATATCCCTTATGTATGCGGCCTTGGTCCCTTTACACCTATTGAATTATTTCTGTGCATTTACTGCATCTCTACTTTTCAGTGGGGGTATTCTGCACCGTCTGCCATGTCTCTTGCTTTCATTGGGAGTATATCTTTTCCAGACAGGTAAATCACTGAAGGCTCTAGATTCAAGGAGCACAAGCACTCTATTAGCCGTAATGTTCACTCATTACCTCCGCCTCTAGAGCTCCGTCGACTGATATTACTAAGTAATGGCCTCATGAGCCTTATATCAACTAATAAAATTGTAAAGCACGGTATGACCCTTGCAGGTTTAGCCTTTCCACGTGCCTGCAACTATAACAAATAAAGCTGTGTACAGTGTATGATGTAAATCATAGCAACGTGTCATCCTTTGCAGATGATACTAGAATCTGCATGAGATTATCATCCATTGAGGGCACAGTAAATCTCCAAGCAGATATAAAACAAATTTTCCAATGGGCAACGGAAAAAACATGATTTTCAATGAGGACCACATATAAATTCCTTCAAACACCTTAATTACTGAGAACGCTTGTAGTCACTTGACCTGTACTCACTGGAGCGCAGGCAAGACACATCATAATCTACACATGGAAAATTCTAGAGGGACTGGTCCCAAATCTGCACACGCAAATCAGTCCTTACGAAAGTAAAGAACTGGGGGAGACGGTGCAACATACCCCCAATGAAAAATCTGGGCGCCATTAGTACACTAAGAGAAAACACATTGTGTCCGGGGCCCAAGATTGTTCAACAGCCTCCCACCATGCATAGAGGGAATTACTGATTGACCCGGTGGCCTGGTGGCTAAAGCTCCCGCTTCACACACGGAGGGCCCGGGTTCGATTCCCGGCGGGTGGAAACATTTCGACAAGTTTCCTTACACCTGTTGTCCTGTTCACCTAGCAGCAAATAGGTACCTGGGTGTTAGTCGACTGGTGTGGGTCGCATCCTGGGGGACAAGATTAAGGACCCCAATGGAAATAAGTTAGACAGTCCTCGATGACGCACTGACTTTCTTGGGTTATCCTGGGTGGCTAACCCTCCGGGGTTAAAAATCCGAACGAAATCTTATCTTCAAGAGGGAGCTGGACAGATACCTAAAGTCAGTACCTGATTAGCCGGGCTGTGGCTCGTACACTGGACTACGTGCGGCCAGCAGTAACAGACCGGTTGATCAGGCCCTGATTCACCGGGAGGCCTGGTCAAGGACTGGACCGCGGGGGCGTTGACCCCTGGAACACCCTCCAGGTAGATACCGTCTCCACTCTCCAACTATCCTGGCACGGTTGAAGTACCTGGTGACATCCTTGTGACTCGTCTGTCTAAAATATTTCTATATCTCCTCGCCCTTGTACCGTGTGGCTGCATAACACTCTCCCTATCACTCATATCAATCCTACTTTGCCCCTAGTCTTCACGTTAATAAGTTTATCTAGGCACAGGTACACGTAAGTATAATTATCATAGTGTAAATTACGTAGGATAACCCCCCAAAAAGTCAAAGTGACGTATTTCCATTTCCTCGTCATCTCGAGGACTAATCTAATTGCAAACCTTTAGACCTCTACAAGCTTCTGTACTTGCTTAAGGGGGTTTACGCTCGCAGCCGTGCTTGCACGATATAATTCCGTACAAGTGCCCGCCAACGTACAACAATAACAGCTTTTAAACACGCCGAGGGCACAACGCAATTCCCACCATGGCTTGGGTAATAAATATAAGACACAACATCTCAAAGGAATCCAACTCTTCAAGCACCGAACAGAGGGAAAAAAAAAAGTGCCGAGATGGAATTTTTGTGACTGCAGTTATATCAGCGCCATCTATTGACTTGCCCCGCAGCCGCCTTCTGATTGGCTGCTGCACCCACAGTGACATTTTGTGTTATGATGATCCAGCCTTGTCATTCTTTCCAATGATAATGATTATTATTATTTAATTTGTTGCTGGATCCCTGTTCAATAAAAGGGCTTATTTTTCATAATCATTTTCATTTATTAAAGGCTTCAATAATGGTAGACTAATAAATATATAATCGAGACAATATATACACACCGTGAGGTGTATTTCTCTCAGCGCTTGTGTATATATATATATACACTTAGAGTATACTTAAATCCCTATTGAGTAACAAACTAATTCTTGTTTGGTGGTGAAAAATTTACGTGCGAACTTAATGACCCTCGCGCAGGTCACTGGGCTTGAAACCCCATTAACCATAATTGAGGAAGAAAGGCCAGATATAAGTTATCATGGAGTACCAGTGACCACTATTGGAGTGAAGGTTTATCTGGCCACTCCAACACAATGTATGCCACACCATCACTACCATCCGGGTTCTAGGCTTTCCACATAACTCTGCCAGATACCACAAGGCTCACGTACTGGTAGACCAAGGTTCATGTACTGGTGGTCCAGTTCATGTACTGGTGGTCCAGTTCACGTACTGGTGGACCAAGGTTCATGTACTGGTGGTCCAGTTCACGTACTGGTGGACCAAGGTTCATGTACTGGTGGCCCAGTTCACGTACTGGTGGACCAAGGTTCATGTACTGGTGGTCCAGTTCACGTACTGATAGACCAAGGTTCATGTACTGGTCCAAGGTTCATGTACTGGTGGTCCAAGGTTCATGTACTGGTGGTCCAAGGTTCACGTACTGGTAGACCAAGATTCATGTACTGGTGGACCAAGGTTCACGTAATGGTAGACCAAGGTTCATGTACTGGTGGTCCAAGGTTCATGTACTGGTGGACCAAGGTTCATGTACTGGTAGACCAAGGTTCATGTACTGGTGGACCAAGGTTCATGTACTGGTGGTCCAAGGTTCATGTACTGGTGGACCAAAGTTCATGTACTGGTGGTCCAAGGTCCATGTACTGGTGGACCAAGGCTAATGTAGTGGTGGACCAAGGTTCATGTACTGGTGGACCAAGGTTCATGTACTGGTGGACCAAGGTTCATGTACTGGTGGGCCAAGGTTCATGTACTGGTGGACCAAGGTTCATGTACTGGTGGACCAAGGTTCATGTACTGGTGGTCCAAGGTTCATGTACTGGTGGTCCAAGGTTCATGTACTAGTGGTCCAAGGTTCACGTACTGGTAGACCAAGGTTCACGTACTGGTAGACCAAGGTTCATGTACTGGTGGTCCAAGGTTCATGTACTGGTGGTCCAAGGTTCGTGTACTGGTGGTCCAAGGTTCATGTACTGGTGGGCCAAGGTTCATGTACTGTGGACAAGGTTCATGTACTGGTGGTCCAAGGTTCATGTACTGGTGGACCAAAGTTCATGTACTGGACCAAGGTTCATGTACTGGTGGACCAAGGTTCATGTACTGTGGACAAGGTTCATGTACTGGTGGTCGAAGGTTCATGTACTGGTGGACCAAGGCTCATGTACTGGTGGTCCAAGGTTCATGTACTGGTGGTCCAAGGTTCATGTACTGGTGGTTCAAGGTTCATGTACTAGTGGACCAAGGTTCATGTACTGGTGGTCCAAGGTTCATGTACTGGTGGACCAAGGTTCATGTACTGGTGGTCCAAGGTTCATGTACTGGTGGACCAAGGTTCATGTACTGTGGACAAGGTTCATGTACTGGTGGTCCAAGGTTCATATACTGTTGGTCCAAGGTTCATGTACTGGTGGACCAAGGCTCATGTACTGGTGGTCCAAGGTTCATGTACTGGTGGTCCAAGGTTCATGTACTGGTGGACCAAGGTTCATGTACTGGTGGTCCAAGGTTCATGTACTGGTGGACCAGGTTCATGTGCTGGTGGTCCAAGGTTCATGTACTGGTGGACCAAGGTTCATGTACTGGTGGTCCAAGGTTCATGTACTGGTGGTCCAAGGTTCATGTACTGGTGGTCCAAGGTTCATGTACTGGTGGACCAAGGTTCATGTACTGGTGGTCCAAGGTTCATGTACTGGTGGACCAGGTTCATGTGCTGGTGGTCCAAGGTTCATGTACTGGTGGACCAAGGTTCACGTACTGGTGGTCCAAGGTTCATGTATTGGTGGTCCAAGGTTCATGTACTGGTGGTCCAAGGTTCATGTACTGGTGGACCAAGGTTCATGTACTGGTGGACCAAGGTTCATGTACTGGTGGACCAAGGTTCATGTTCTGGTGGTCCAGTTCACGTACTGGTGGACCAAGGTTCATGTACTGGTGGACCAGTTCACGTACTGGTGGACCAAGGTTCATGTACTGGTGGTCCAGTTCACGTACTGGTGGACCAAGGTTCATGTACTGGTGGACCAGTTCACGTACTGGTGGACCAAGGTTCATGTACTGGTGGACCAGTTCACGTACTGGTGGACCAAGGTTCATGTACTAGTGGATCAAAGTTCATGTACTGGTGGACCAAGGTTCACGCACTGGTGGACCAAGATTCACGTACTGGTGAACCAGTTCACGTACTGACGGGCCAAGGTACATGTACTGGTGGACCAAGGTTCACGTACTGGTGGACCAAGGTCCATGTACTGGTGGACCAAGGTTCATGTACTGATGGGTTAAGGTACATGTGCTGATGGATCAAAGTTCATGTACTGGTCGACCAGTTCACGTACTGGTGGACCAAGGCTCATGTACTGATGGACTAAGGTTCATGTACTGGTGGATCAAAGTTCATGCACTGGTGGACCAAGCTTCATGTGCTGGTGAACCAAGGTTCACGTACTGGTGGACCAAGATTCACGTATTGGTGAACCAGTTCACGTACTGACGGGCCAAGGTTCATGTGCTGGTGAACCAAGGTTCACGTACTGGTGGACCAAGATTCACGTATTGGTGAACCAGTTCACGTACTGACGGGCCAAGGTTCATGTACTGGTGGACCAAGGTTCACGTACTGGTGAACCAGTTCACGTACTGACGGGCCAAGGTTCACGTACTGGTGGACCAAGGTTCACGTACTGATGAACCAGTTCACGTACTGACGGGCCAAGGTTCATGTACTGGTGGACCAAGGTTCACGTACTGGTGAACCAGTTCACGTACTGATGGACCAAGACTCACGTACAAGCGTGTGTGTTTACTTATCTACAGCAATGACCCACTTAAACTATTATAAATTCAGCTTAAAACCTACGCTATCTTAGCTCAGCTTAGATTTAGTTAGCATTATTTAAGACTAGTGAAATATTTCCTGACTATTTCCGCAGATATTATTACAACAATAAAAGTGTCTGCTAAGACTACCATTGTTTTGAAGAATAAGACACGTGCAACACATCGAGTTTCTTTACCGATGAATAAGCCAAATATGTAATACCTGGGTATCTTTATGAAGACGCTTCGCTACCCAGTGCCTTTTCTACTCCAGTAAGTTGCAACAGCTTGACTGATCAGACCATTAACTCGGAAACCTAGTTTGGGACCGGGTTACTGGGACGATGACCCTAGAAATCTACTACAAGTAGGTAGTACCTTAAGAGTCTTGATATGCCTATACATCTACTACTGTAAGTGTTGACATCCAAAGCGACGCAGTTTACGTAGAACTGAATGTACCAATATAATGACTGAATACTTTCAGTTCGCAGAAAATGATTGAACAGAACCACCACCACTTCACTGAGAAACGGATAGCTGGTAATCTGACGCTGCTGAAATGAGCCACAAGATGGCTGACAGATACTTATCAACGCTCCGAGGGAATGTCTTATCAAGTTTCTAGACAAGCTACTTAAGGCCGGGTCAGGCACCTAGTACTGTACCGCACCTTAGGTGTTATGCAGTAGTAGGTGCTCAAACACCTGATATGTGCGTGCGGTGACTAGTACTGTAAACATAGGGTTCACGACATTGTATGTATATATATATATATATATATATATATATATATATATATATATATATATATATATATATATATATATATATATATATATATATATATATATATATATAATTACAATTTAAAGTAATTATACACTATTTTCGAAATATTGATCACAAACCAAGAATCCAAAACCACAATATTAAAATTATTAGTCGTCTAATGTAGACAAACTAGGAGACATCAGAATAACACAATCTCAAAGCACACTACAGAACAGAAGAAACTGTACGTGGAAGCGACCTGGAGGCTTGGCAGACCCTGCAAAATACCTCCATTGCAAACCCGGAGTGCTTCGAGTACACCAGGAGGTAACTCGGTAAGTGTAACGGGACCTAGACTGTTCATCACCCTCCCGTCATACATAAGCGAGGATTGCCAACAGACTCTTAGCTGTCTTCTTGATGGAGCTTGGTAACTTAGGTTAGTTTCTGATCAAACGTGGAGTTTACGTTGGTCTAGGTGACGGCAGCAACAACAGCGTCATTAGCTAGGCGGTCAACCAGGCTTGGTCTGGCCAGTGTCCGGAAAAAAAGCCTCAGAAAATAAGTCATAATTTTGGCTAGGAATAGGAAGAAAAAAAAGGTCACATTAAGATTACGTTAGGTTAAGTTGCAGTGATTTTTTCTTCCTGGATCTGGTCCGGCCGGGGAGAGGAAATAATCAGTGACTCCTGGAATTGTCCACAGGTAAACTACAGGTATCATAACAAGAAAAAAATACGTGAATAATACACAAATAACCTGCACATAGGATAGAGAAACTTACGACGACGTTTCGGTCCGACTTGGACCATTTGTAAATGTGTGACTTTGCAAAGGGTCCAAGTCGGACCGAAACATCGTCGTAAGCTTCTCTCTCTCCTATGTGAAGGTTATTTATGTATTGTTCTAGTCACTGTATTGTGTCTTTGTTCTTGAGGTGAATAGCAAGAACTAGTACACTGCTTTGCACTAGTACACTGCTCTGCACTAGAACACTGCCCTGCACTAGTACACTGCTCTGCACTAGTACACTGCTCTGCACTAGTATACTGCTCTGCACTAGTACACTGCTCTGCACTAGTACACTGCTCTGCACTAGAACACTGCTCTGCACTAGAACACTGCCCTGCACTAGTACACTGCTCTGCACTAGTACACTGCTCTGCACTAGAACACTGCCCTGCACTAGAACACTGCCCTGCACTAGTACACTGCTCTGCACTAGTACACTGCCCTGCACCCAAGACACTGCTCTGCACTAGTACACTGCCCTGCACTAGTACACTGCCCTGCACTAGTACACTGCTCTGCACTAGTACACTGCCCTGCACTAGTACACTGCTCTGCACTAGTACACTGCTCTGCACTAGTACACTGCTCTGCACTAGTACACTGCTCTGCACTAGTACACTGCCCTGCACTAGTACACTGCTCTGCACTAGAACACTGCCCTGCACTAGTACACTGCCCTGCACTAGAACACTGCTCTGCACTAGTACACTGCTCTGCACTAGTACACTGCCCTGCACTAGTACATTGCTCTGCACTAGTACACTCTGCTCTGTAGTGCACTAGTACACTGCTCTGCACTAGTACACTGCTCTGCACTAGTACACTGCTCTGCACTAGAACACTCCCCTGCACTAGTACACTGCCCTGCACTAGTACACTGCTCTGCACTAGTACACTGCTCTGCACTAGTACACTGCTCTGCGCTAGTACACTGCTCTGCACTAGTACACTGCTCTGCACTAGAACACTGCCCTGCACTAGTACACTGCCCTGCACTAGAACACTGCTCTGCACTAGTACACTGCTCTGCACTAGTACACTGCCCTGCACTAGTACATTGCTCTGCACTAGTACACTGCTCTGCACTAGTACACTGCCCTGCACTAGTACACTGCTCTGCACTAGTACACTGCTCTGCACTAGTACACTGCTCTGCACTAGTACACTGCTCTGCACTAGAACACTGCCCTGCACTAGTACACTGCCCTGCACTAGTACACTGCTCTGCACTAGTACACTGCTCTGCACTAGTACACTGCTCTGCGCTAGTACACTGCTCTGCACTAGTACACTGCTCTGCACTAGCACACTGCTCTGCACTAGTACACTGCCCTGCACTAGTACACTGCTCTGCACTAGAACACTGCCCTGCACTAGTACACTGCCCTGCACTAGAACACTGCTCTGCACTAGTACACTGCTCTGCACTAGTACACTGCCCTGCACTAGTACATTGCTCTGCACTAGTACACTGCTCTGCACTAGAACACTGCCCTGCACTAGTACACTGCTCTGCACTAGTACACTGCTCTGCACTAGTACACTGCTCTGCACTAGTACACTGCTCTGCACTAGAACACTGCCCTGCACTAGTACACTGCCCTGCACTAGTATACTGCTCTGCACTAGTACACTGCTCTGCACTAGTACACTGCTCTGCACTAGTACACTGCTCTGCGCTAGTACACTGCTCTGCACTAGTACACTGCTCTGCACTAGTACACTGCCCTGCACTAGAACACTGCTCTGCACTAGTACACTGCTCTGCACTAGTACACTGCCCTGCACTAGTACATTGCTCTGCACTAGTACACTGCTCTGCACTAGTACACTGCCCTGCACTAGTACACTGCTCTGCACTAGTACACTGCTCTGCACCAGTACACTGCTCTGCACTAGTACACTGCTCTGCACTAGAACACTGCCCTGCACTAGTACACTGCCCTGCACTAGTACACTGCTCTGCACTAGTACACTGTTCTGCACTAGTACACTGCTCTGCACTAGTACACTGCTCTGCGCTAGTACACTGCTCTGCACTAGTACACTGCTCTGCACTAGCACACTGCTCTGCACTAGTACACTGCTCTGCACTAGAACATTGCCCTGCACTAGTACACTGCCCTGCACTAGAACACTGCCTTGCACAAGTACACTGCTAGGTACTACTACACTGCTCTACACCAGTACACTGCTCTGCACTAGTACACTGCTAAGTGCTACTGCACTGCTCTACACTAGTACACTGCTCTACACCATTATCCTGCTCTACACCAGTACACTACTAGGTACTATTACACTACTCTACACCCAGTACACTACTAGGTACTACTACAGTGCTCTACACCAGTACACTGTTCTGCACTAGTACACTGCTAGGTACTACCACACTGCTCCACACTAGTACACTGCTAGGTACTACTGCACTGCTCTACACTAGTACACTGCTCTACACCATTACCCTGCTCTACACCAGGACACTTCTAGGTACTACTACATTGCTCTACACTAGTACACTGCTCTACACCAGTACAATGCTATGCACTAGGAGCCCCATTTAAGGCCACCACCACCATGCACGAGCAGACACAGGTCCCCACCATGCACAAGCAGACACAGGTCATCACCATGCACAAGCAGACAGGTCAACACCATGCATGAGCAGGCACAGGTAACCACTATGCACGAGCAGACACAGGTCACCACCATCCACGAGCAGACACAGGTCACCACCATGCACGAGCAGACGCAGGTCACCACCATGCACGAGAAGACACAGGTCACCACCATGCACGAGCAGACACAGGTGACCACCATGCACGAGCAGACACAGGTGACCACCATGCATGAGCAGACACAGGTCACCACCATGCACGAGCAGACACAGGTCACCACCATGCACGAGCAGACACAGGTCACCACCATGCACGAGCAGAAACAGGTCACCACCATGCACGAGCAGACACAGGTCACCTTGCACGAGCAGACACAGGTCACCACACTGCACGAGCAGACACAGGTCGCCACAATGCACGAGCTGACAAAGGTCACCACTATGCACGAGCAGACATAGGTCACCACACTGCACGAGCAGACACAGGTCACCACACTGCACGAGCTGACACAGGTCACCATCATGCATGAGCAGACAGGTCACCACCATGAATGAACAGACACAGGTTACCACCATGCATGAACAGACACAGGTCACCACCATGCATGAGCAGACATAGGTCACCACCATGCATGAGCAGACAGAGGCCGGCACCGCAGATCGATAGTGTGCAGCGACCTGCATGTTTCTAACACACCACCACCACCACCAGACACCAACCACCACCACCACCATCTAGCACCAATCACCACCACCAGGTACCATGAGCCACCAGCACCAGCTAGCACCATTCACCATCACAGCCACCACCAGACACCAACCACCTGCTACCACCAGTTACCACCACCAGACACGATCAGTCACCACCACCAGCAAGCACCAGCTACCGTTAGTCACCACCACCAGCTAGCACCATTCACCACGACTACCAGACACCAACCACCAGCTGGCACCAGCTACCACCAGTCACCACCACCAGACACCAACCACTAGCTAGCACCAGTCACCACCAGCTAGCACCAGTCACCAGCTAGCACGTCATCACCACCAGCTACCACCAGTCACCACCAGCAGCTACCACCAGTCACCATCAGTTAGCACCAGTCACCCCCACCACAGCACCAATCACCACCACCAACTAGCACCAGTCACCACCACCGGTTAGCACCAGTCACTACCACTACCACCTAGCACCAGTTACCACCACCAGCTAGCACCAATCACCACTAGCTAGCACCAGTCACCACCACCAGATAGCACCAGTTACCATCACCACCAGCTAGTACCAGTCACCGCCACCACCAGCTAGTACCAGTCACCACCACCGGCTAGCAGCAGTCACCACCATCACCAGATAGTACCAGTCACCACCACCTGCTAGCAGCAGTCACCACCACCACCAGCTAGTACCAGTCACCACCACCACCAGCTAGTATCAGTCACCACCACCAGCTAGTAGCAGTCACCACCACCACCAGCTAGTAGCAGTCACCACCACCACCAGCTAGCAGCAGTCACCACCACCACCAGCTAGCAGCAGTCACCACCACCACCAGCTAGTATCAGTCACCACCACCAGCTAGTAGCAGTCACCACCACCACCAGCTAGTATCAGTCACCACCACCAGCTAGCAGCAGTCACCACCACCACCAGCTAGTACCAGTCACAACCACCACCAGCTAGTATCAGTCACCACCACCAGCTAGCAGCAGTCACCACCACCACCAGCTAGTATCAGTCTCCACCACCAGCTAGCAGCAGTCACCACCACCACCAGCTAGTACCAGTCACCACCAGCTAGTAGCAGTCACCACCACCAGCTAGCAGCAGTCACCACTACCACCAGCTAGTATCAGTCACTACCACCAGCTAGCAGCAGCCACCACCACCAGCTAGTATCAGTCACCACCACCAGCTAGCAGCAGTCACCACCACCACCAGCTAGTACCAGTCACCACCACCAGCTAGCAGCAGTCACCACCACCACCAGCTAGTATCAGTCACCACCACCAGCTAGCAGCAGTCACCACCACCACCAGGTAATACCAGTCACCGCCACCACCAGCTAGTATCAGTCACCACCACCAGCTAGCAGCAGTCACCACCACCACCAGCTAGTATCAGTCACCACCACCAGCTAGCAGCAGTCACCACCACCACCAGCTAGTATCAGTCACCACCACCAGCTAGCAGCAGTCACCACCACCACCAGCTAGTATCAGTCACCACCACCAGCTAGCATCAGTCACCACCACCACCAGCTAGTATCAGTCACCACCACCAGCTACCACCAGTCACCACCACCACCAGCTAGTATCAGTCACCACCACCAGCTAGCAGCAGTCACCACCACCACCAGCTAGTATCAGTCACCACCACCAGCTAGCAGCAGTCACCACCACCAGCTAGTACCAGTCACCACCACCACCAGCTAGTATCAGTCACCACCACCAGCTAGCAGCAGTCACCACCACCACCAGCTAGTATCAGTTACCACCACCAGCTAGCAGCAGTCACCACCACACCACCAGCTAGTATCAGTCACCACCACCAGCTAGCAGCAGTCACCACCACCACCAGCTAGTATCAGTTACCACCACCAGCTAGCAGCAGTCACCACCACACCACCAGCTAGTATCAGTCACCACCACCAGCTAGCAGCAGTCACCACCACCACCAGCTAGTATCAGTTACCACCACCAGCTACAGCAGTCACCACCCACACCACCAGCTAGTATCAGTCACCACCACCAGCTAGCAGCAGTCACCACCACCACCAGCTAGTACCAGTCACAACCACCACCAGCTAGTATCAGTCACCACCACCAGCTAGCAGCAGTCACCACCACCACCAGCTTGTAGCAGTCACCACCACCACCAGCTGGTATCAGTCACCAGCACAAGCTAGCAGCAGTCACCACCACCACCAGCTAGTATCAGTCACCACCACCAGCTAGCAGCAGTCACCCCCACCACCAGCTAGTACCAGTCACCACCACCTAGTATCAGTCACCACCACCAGCTAGCAGCAGTCACCACCACCACCAGATAGTACCAGTCAAAACCACCACCAGCTAGCATCAGTCACCACCACCAGCTAGCAGCAGTCACCACCACCACCAGCTAGTACCAGTCACCACCACCACCAGCTAGTATCAGTCACCACCAGCAGCTAGCAGCAGTCACCACCACCAGCTAGCAGCAGTCACCACCACCACCAGCTAGCAGCAGTCACCACCACCACCAGCTAGTACCAGTCACCACCACCACCAGCTAGTATCAGTCACCACCACCACCAGCTCGTACCAGTCACAACCACCACCAGCTAGTATCAGTCACCACCACCAGCTAGCAGCAGTCACCACCACCACCAGCTAGTACCAGTCACAACCACCACCAGCTAGTACCAGTCACAACCACCAGCAGCTAGTAGCAGTCACCACCACCAGCAGCTAGTATCAGTCACCACCACCAGCTAGCAGCAGTCACCACCACCACCAGCTAGTACCAGTCACAACCACCACCAGCTAGTATCAGTCACCACCACCAGCTAGCAGCAGTCACCACCACCACCAGCTAGTACCAGTCACAACCACCACCAGCTAGTACCAGTCACAACCACCACCAGCTAGTAGCAGTCACTACCACCACCAGCTAGTATCAGTCACCACCACCAGCTAGCAGCAGTCACCACCACCACCAGCTAGTACCAGTCACAACCACCACCAGCTAGTATCAGTCACCGCCACCAGCTAGCAGCAGTCACCACCACCACCAGCTAGTACCAGTCACAACCACCACCAGCTAGTAGCAGTCACCAAACCCCCACCAGCTAGTATCAGTCACCACCACCAGCTACAGCAGTCCCCCACCACCACCAGCTAGTACCAGTCACAACCACCACCAGCTAGTATCAGTCACCACCACCAGCTAGCAGCAGTCACCACCACCACCAGCTAGTACCAGTCACAACCACCACCAGCTAGTACCAGTCACAACCACCAGCAGCTAGTAGCAGTCACCACCACCAGCAGCTAGTATCAGTCACCACCACCAGCTAGCAGCAGTCACCACCACCACCAGCTAGTACCAGTCACAACCACCACCAGCTAGTATCAGTCACCACCACCAGCTAGCAGCAGTCACCACCACCACCAGCTAGTACCAGTCACAACCACCACCAGCTAGTATCAGTCACCACCACCAGCTAGCAGCAGTCACCACCACCACCAGCTAGTACCATCACCACCACCACCAGCTAGTATCAGTCACCACCACCAGCTAGCAGCAGTCACCACCACCACCAGCTAGTACCAGTCACCACCACCACCAGCTAGTATCAGTCACCACCACCAGCTAGTACCAGTCACCACCACCACCAGCTAGTACCAGTCACCACCACCAGCTAGTACCAGTCACCACCACCACCAGCTAGTACCAGTCACAACCACCACCAGCTAGTATCAGTCACCACCACCAGCTAGCAGCAGTCACCACCACCACCAGCTAGTACCAGTCACAACCACCACCAGCTAGTATCAGTCACCACCACCACCAGCTAGTACCACTCACCACCACCACCAGCTAGTACCACTCACCACCACCAGCTAGTACCACTCACCACCACCAGCTAGTACCACTCACCACCACCAGCTAGTACCAGTCACCACCACCAGCTAGTACCAGTCACCACCACCAGCTAGTACCACTCACCACCACCAGGTGACACAAACCTTTACAAGCGTAGATTATTTCTGAATAATTCCAGCCATGGTATTTTAACTTATCCTTCATAATTTAGGTCTATGAAAAATATTATTATTATTATTATTATTATTAATATTATTATTATTATTATACTGAAGAAACAAGATATTGTTCCTGTGTAGAGTTTTATCAAATCATGACTGGATAAAGCTCAACATAGTGAACTATATTGTGGTACCTGCCACCCACGCTTTTCCAGCACATTGGTCGGCAGTACCTGCCACCCACGCTTTTCCAGCACATTGGTCGGCAGTACCTGCCACCCACGCTTTTCCAGCACATTGGTCGGCAGTACCTGCCACCCACGCTTTTCCAGCACATTGGTCGGCAGTACCTGCCATCCACGCTTTTCCAGCATACTGGTCGGCAGTACCTGCCACCCACGCTTTTCCAGCACACTGGTCGGCAGTACCTGCCACCCACACTTTTCCAGCACACTGGTCGGCAGTACCTGCCACCCACGCTTTTCCAGCACACTGGTCGGCAGTACCTGCCACCCACGCTTTTCCAGCACACTGGTCGGCAGTACCTGCCACCCACGTTTTTTCCAGCCCACTGGTCGGCAGTACCTGCCACCCACGTTTTTCCAGCCCACTGGTCGGCAGTACCTGCCACCCACGTTTTTCCAGCCCACTGGTCGGCAGTACCTGCCACCCACGTTTTTTCCAGCACACTGGTCGGCAGTACCTGCCACCCACGTTTTTTCCAGCACACTGGTCGGCAGTACCTGCCACCCACGTTTTTTCCAGCACACTGGTCGGCAGTACCTACCATCACTTACCCATAAACGGGTTAACATTTTCACCACGAACTGCCACTTCCATACTTTGGCCTCCTAGTCACTCCCCTGAACAACGCGCAACAAGACAAGCGTCAGGCATGTCACCGAGTTTAGTAACAAGTTCGTTACACCAAGTAACAAGACTGAACCAGCTTGTTACTACACCAAGTAACAAGACTGAACCAGCATGTTACACCAAGTAACAAGACTGAACCAGCATGTTACACCAAGACTGAACCAGCTTGTTACACCAAGTAACAAGACTGAACCAGCATGTTACACCAAATAACAAGACTGAACCAGCTTGTTACACCAACAAGACTGAACCAGCTTGTTACACCAACAAGACTGAACCAGCTTGTTACACCAACAAGACTGAACCAGCTTGTTACACCAAGTAACAAGACTGAACCAGCATGTTACACCAAGTAACAAGACTGAACCAGCATGTTACACCAAGTAACAAGACTGAACCAGCTTGTTACACCAAGTAACAAGACTAAACCAGCATGTTACACCAAATAACAAGACTGAACCAGCTTGTTACACCAAATAACAAGACTGAACCAGCATGTTACACCAAATAACAAGACTGAACCAGCTTGTTACACCAAGTAACAAGACTGAACCAGCATGTTACACCAAGTAACAAGACTGAACCAGCATGTTACACCAAGTAACAAGACTGAACCAGCATGTTACACCAAGTAACAAGACTGAACCAGAATGTTACACCAAATAACAAGACTGAACCATCATGTTACACCAAATAACAAGACTGAACCATCATGTTACACCAAGTAACAAGACTGAACCAGCATGTTACACCAAATAACAAGACTGAACCATCATGTTACACCAAATAACAAGACTGAACCATCATGTTACACCAAATAACAAGACTGAACCATCATGTTACACCAAGTAACAAGACTGAACCATCATGTTACACCAAGTAACAAGACTGAACCAGCATGTTACACCAAATAACAAGACTGAACCATCATGTTACACCAAGTAACAAGACTGAACCAGCATGTTACACCAAATAACAAGACTGAACCATCATGTTACACCAAATAACAAGACTGAACCATCATGTTACACCAAGTAACAAGACTGAACCATCATGTTACACCAAGTAACAAACTGGAGACACAAGCGCCCTACTTCTCAAAAGTTAGGACAACTTAAGACAAAAAATTGTAGACGAAACAACTACAAAACACTGTAGAAGACACAGCTACAAGTGGCTCACAGAACTCTTAAATTAACACGTGAGAGTAATTTTCCGTCAATATTTACAGTAAAGCGTAAGACGAAGCCTGTTTGTTGTAGTTGCAGGCGGCATGCCAGCTGCAGGCAGCAGTAGAAGCCCCAGGCAGTCAGCCCAACCTCAGGGAGACCAGCAGCCCTAGGCAGCCAGCCCAGCCTTTGGCAGCATGACCAGACAGTCAGTGGGAGGCATCCCATGTGACTAAGGGTGACATGTTACACATCATTGCTCAGTCGTCTAGCAAGAGGCCTTGGACAACCTTTCCTAGAATACACATTCTGGCCGTCACTGAAGTGTTGCACTACGACTGTTAACGTGCTAGTTATTACTCTTGTGCCCTAATTGTATGAGGCGAGTACATGTGGCTATTGTTTATGAGGTGAGTACATGTGGGTATTGTTTATATGAGGTGAGTACATGTGGCTATTGTTTATGAGGTGAGTACATGTGGGTATTGTTTATATGAGGCGAGTACATGTGGCTACTGTTTATGAGGTGAGTACATGTGGGTATTGTTTATATGAGGTGAGTACATGTGGGTATTGTTTATGAGGTGAGTACATGTGGGTATTGTTTATATGAAGTGAGTACATGTGGGTATTGTTTATGAGGTGAGTACATGTGGGTATTGTTTATATGAAGTGAGTACACGTGGGTATTGTTTATATGAGGTGAGTACATGTGGGTATTGTTTATATGAAGTGAGTACATGTGGGTATTGTTTATATGAGGTGAGTACATGTGGGTATTGTTTATATGAGGTGAGTACATGTGGGTATTGTTTATGAGGTGAGTACATGTGGGTATTGTTTATGAGGTGAGTACATGTGGGTATTGTTTATATGAGGTGAGTACATGTGGGTATTGTTTATATGAGGTGAGTACATGTGGGCATTGTTTATATGAGGTGAGTACATGTGGGTATTGTTTATATGAGGTGAGTACATGTGGGTATTGTTTATATGAGGTGAGTACATGTGGGTATTGTTTATATGAAGTGAGTACATGTGGGTATTGTTTATATGAGGTGAGTACATGTGGGTATTGTTTATATGAGGTGAGTACATGTGGGTATTGTTTATATGAGGTGAGTACATGTGGGTATTGTTTATATGAGGTGAGTACATGTGGGTATTGTTTATATGAAGTGAGTACATGTGGGTATTGTTTATATGAGGCGAGTACATTGTGTCTTGTCTAACATTTTACGAACGGAGAACCAAGCCTCCACATCTCACACGAAAAATAAACAAGTATAGACATTAGATAGATGCTGGCCCATGGCCTGGTGTCAAAGACTCTCGGTTCCCACGGTGAGTGTCCGGGTTCGATTCCCGGCGAGGGTAGAAAGATTGGACGGTTGTCTATGTTCACCTATCAGTAAAGTGGATAACCTGGGTGTTAGTGGATTGGTGTGGGTCGCATCCCGGGACAAAATTGACCTAATTTGCCCGAAATGCTCTGCAAAACAAGCAGCTTTCTATACGGTAGTATGTCATTGATGTCAGCTAGGTATGTCTTGTACATGTACTTGTAGAAATAAAGATATTATTATTATTTTTATTTATGCTTAGTGCCTGATCGACCAAGCTGTGATGGCTATGTGAGCTAGGAGGCCGCCAACAACAGCCTGTTTGAACAGGTATTCAACAGAAAAGAATGCTCCAGGTCAGGGTATAATATATATATATATATATATATATATATATATATATATATATATATATATATATATATATATATATATATATATATATATATAAACTCATCACTGGTATGTCACAGATATACAATTTACTTTCTTAAATCACACATGGGTTGTATGGCCAGATGGTTAATGGGGGTCTATATGAAAGGCATTTAGGCTTCATACAACCTGTTCATCACCAGTCAAGAATATTTTAATTCCTTTGGTGTGTGTGTGTGTGCATATATACATATATATATATATATATATATATATATATATATATATATATATATATATATATATATAATTAGTGGCTTGTTTTGCATACATATATTTAACATACACGTTTCTATGTATACCTCGTATATGTTGTGGGTTACGATCAGATGGAATGAGCTTAACATTACACAATACACAAATAACCCGCACATAAAAGAGAGAAGCTTACGACGACGTTTCGGTCCGACTTGGATCATTGACAAAGTCACACTTTGTCAATGGTCCAAGTCGGACCGAAACGTCGTCGTAAGCTTCTCTCTTTTATGTGCGGGTTATTTGTGTATCGTTCCAGTCACGGTATTGTGCCTTTTTGTTATTTATGAGCTTAACATTGTTCAGTGAACAGTAGTCACTAACGAGTGCGCTTGCTCCCACTCCCAGTATTCCCTGGAAGCTGAGTGCTTGCGCGGATGCATAACTGGCAATCAAGTGCCGTACACTTGTTATTGAGGACGCGCCACATTCTTAGTGATGACAGCTGTCGATGAGTCAGTCACTTATTTTCATGTTTTATTTCTAGCTATCTATTTATTCTGCTTCTCCCATACCTATGCCTAAGGTATATTTAAATTTTACCATAATGATACACAGATTAACTTAAAACTGGAGGGAAATCGGCCATGTGTGAGCGGAGCCTCTACTCCATGACTGTACTGCGGTGGTTACTATAGAAGAGCACAACCCTTGTTGAGTAATGCTAACAGGCGCCACGGTCTGCGACGTCAACTGCAAGTTTTTTATAGCCCTCTTCCCCACCGACAGCAGTCAGAGTGATGGATTTAGCTCTTGTCCCTTCAAAGCAAAAATCAAGGTACTAGAAAAAAAAACGCAATGTAGACTATAAATACACTGGAGATAAATCGAACCACCTGAGCATAGGTTCAGGTTTGATTCCCGTCCAGTTTTGCGTGAATTTAGTTACAGTTATTCATTACTAATTTCCCGTGATCTATAAACTGCTAGATGATACCGGTAATATACATCAGTTAATTGCCTCTCTACTCGTGCACATGATAACATTAATTTCGAATGTACATGAAAAACAAAGAGGAGGGAACACTGCTCACTTTTACTACGTCAGCATAACCAGATGTAGTGAGCTTCATCTTGGCAAGTGATCAGTGCACATACAAAAAAAAAAATGCTTTCCACTGGGTGCCTATCAGGCTGCGTGGGTTAAAAACTCTCAAAACCGGTCACATGTTGTCAAGTGATCAGTGCACACTGTCAACACAACCAGATGTAGTGAGCTTGACCTTGTCAAGTGAGCAGTACACATACCCAGGAGTGCATACCACACAATCTCACTACGTCAACACAACCAACAAAGCAGCAGCACAATAATAAAGGAGACAGTGACCTCAGGGAACCTATCACCACATGACAGTAAGCCAGGGTACCTATCAAGGTATGGCAGCCGCTAGCAGAAATAGCCTGGTTGATCTTGCAGCCAACAAGGAAGTCTGGCCTCATGCCGGGTTGCAAGGGTAGTACCCTCGAAAGCTGTCGCAGGTATGCCACAGGTGTGTAATCAATGTAGGACAGTTAGCTAAGAGGTGAGGCACTCGTTTCTCAGTATATCTGAGATCGTGAAGTTGTCGCCTTGGCAACCTAAGTCGTCACCATGGCAACCTGAACCTTACAGTCATCACTATGGCATTCTCACAGTTGTCGTCAAGGTAACCTCATAATCGTCACCAAGGCAACCTCACAGTCATTATAGAAACCTTACAGTGTTCCACCTGTTGATAAATGATTCATTTATCAACTTGTATAATATTTTATTGTTTTTATTTTTTTTATCACACCGGCCGATTCCCACCAAGGCAGGTGGCCCGAAAAAGAAAAACTTTCACCATCATTCACTCCATCACTGTCTTGCCAGAAGGGTGCTTTACACTACAGTTTTTAAACTGCAACATTAACACCCCTCCTTCAGAGTGCAGGCACTGTACTTCCCATCTCCAGGACTCAAGTCCGGCCTGCCGGTTTCCATGAACCCCTTCATGGGGTTCATAGCACGTCAAGTATTAAAAACCATTTGTCTCCATTCACTCCTATCAAACACGCTCACGCATGCCTGCTGGAAGTCCAAGCCCCTCGCACACAAAACCTCCTTTACCCCTTCCCTCCAACCTTTCCTAGGCCGACCCCTACCCCGCCTTCCTTCCACTACAGACTGATACACTCTTGAAGTTACTGTTTCGTTCCATTCTCTCTACATGTCTGAACCACCTCAACAACCCTTCCTCAGCCCTCTGGACAACAGTTTTGGTAATCCCGCACCTCCTCCTAACTTCCAAACTACGAATTCTCTGCATTATATTCACACCACACATTGCCCTCAGACATGACATCTCCACTGCCTCCACTTCTATAAATGGTACAGAAAAGCCACAAGAGTCCTACCTACTAGGGGACGAAATGTGAAGAGAGAGCGAGCGGAGGGATGCAGAGAAAACCACACAAGTGAGGAAATTACACAGAATAAGTATCTGTAAATAAAGCATACTGGCATAGAGAAATGGAAGGAAAACATCGAACATGAGATAACAAAGATTACATAAGATATGCGAGGAAGCCACAGATTTGTAACAAGTGAGGAATTAAATACTAAACAGAGCGCAAGCCCATGGTTTACCCGGAGGTGCTGTGAGGTAAAGACTAGGAGTAAAAAGAAAACACTGGAAATAATAGGAGGAAAAGAACGGAAGAGAAGGGGGAGCTAAAGAGAAGAGCTAGAAATAAGTACTCCGTTTTAACCTTGCTGTTGTGTCGAAAACGACACAGTAGCAAAGCTAAAATAAAATACGATATTGAAGATATTGTATAGCACACAGAACAAAATATGACACTAAAAGACCAGGTAGTACGATTCAATATGGAGGGAGTTGAACCAGTAAAGAATGATAGGGAGGTATGTAAAGAACTAAATATAAGATTAAGATATCTTGACCTAAGAATCACGGAAGATACCAGGAGCAAAAAGGCCTGAACATCAAGGCTTAGAAATTACAACAAAAGAGGAAGTGAGAGAACAACTCCTCAAGAATCTCCCTGTGACAAAAGCAGCAGGATACTATAATGTAGTGATCCTTTGTTATCTAAATAGGGTGTCAAGCCTCTCTCTGCTAGGTCAGTGGAAGCTTAACCTGCGACGGGTCATTATCTGATTAAGACGTGTCAGAAGACACTGTTGTTTCCTGACGAATAAGCCACCAGCACCAACAGCAATAGGATCTGAAAAGTTATCGTCTTAAAATTTAAGAGGAGCAGAAGAATTGTGTGACACCTTAGCAAAGATGTGCACGTCGATCGAATGTGGGCAACTGTCAACCAGCTTTAAAACTATAAATGCGATCCCAATGTACAAGGAAAATGACTGGAAGCTCTCAAGTATAAACCAGTCTTAATGACTAGTATCCTGGCTGGGAATACTATCTCACGAAACTAAAATAAGTACTGTATTTAATGCAGTAGCACATAGAAGGATGTTATACCAACTGAAAGAGCAAGTAGGATTAACAGATAAGGTACTCATGTGGATACATGCATACTTAGTGAAGAGATGGCAGAGGGTATTAGTAAGGAAGGTACGGTGGTAGGCACGGGTGACAAGAATGGAGTCCCTCACCAATCACTGTTTGGACCTCTGATGTTACTTATATCCATAAATAATTTACAATAAAAAATTGACTTATATTAATCCTATTAGTCGATTAGGTGAAATTAATGAAGATAACAACCAAAGAGGACAAGGAGAATCGAACAGGGAATACAACCCAGGAGTAGAGATGATGCATTCATCGTGCAATGAGGAAGGAGTTGGAGTAAGCACAGCACCAAGCATAACCAAAGTGCATACAAATCCTGTAACTTCAGCAGCATATGCAAGATTAGCTAACCTAAGAACTTTCAAGAACCTGAACAAAGATTCATTTAGGACACTATACACAGTGTACGTTAGACCTATCTTGGAGCATGTGGCGCCAGCAGAGAACCCGCACCTGATCAAGCATAAAGATAAACTAGAGAGGATCCAAATGTTTACAACGGGATTGATGCAGGGAATGAGAGGGATGTAACACGAGGAGAAACCTATGGAACTCTAACACTAGAAGACAGAAGGACCATGAAGAAACATGGCTACGGCATACAAAATACCTAGAGGGAGAAATAGAGAGAGACTGCTTGAGCTGCAAGGTGTGGGAGACAAGGGACAGATGACAACTAAGGCGATGAAATATGGGGACGTTAGGAAGTAATATTTTAGTCTGAAGCTAGGAAGGAATTCTCTGAATGACAAAATGGCGGAGGCCAGTACTACACAGCTTCAGCAGATGTGACAGGAGCCCTGGAGGGCAGAAATTAGCGAAACCGGTCAATAAGAGATAAGAGACAGGACCAGGAGCCATAACTCAACAGCCATGCAAATACACGTTTCAGTACACAAGTTCGTTCCTGATAGAAAGCTAGCCAGCCAGTCAGCCAGCTAGATAGAAGAAACCAGCCACCCAGACAGAGAAATCCAACCAACCATCCAGACAGAAATCCAACCAACCATCCAGACAGAAAAAGCCAGCCAGCCAAACAGAAAGGTGACCAGCCATCCAGAGAGAAATCCAGCCAGTCACCCAGACAGAGAAAGCCAACCAGCCACCCAGACAGAAACCCAACCAGCCATCCAGCCAACGAGACAGAGAAAGCTAGCCAGCCAGACAGTGAGCCAGACAAACAGGGTGAGCCAACCAGGCAGAAACACGTGTGCTCAGCGCCAAGTGTGCGCCACGCGGCGGAAAAGAGTAGGAGGGTGTAGTTAGTATGGGATCAAAAGGTGGTTAATCAAGCAGTGGTGGCGGCGGCAGTCTGGTCCACCTTACACCCACAGGCGCCACCCAGCTCGCGCTCGCGCTCGGCCCCCCCCCCCCCCCACACATACACTCTCTCTTTCATTGTTTGTACCCACCTATTTGTGGGGTCGAGTCATAGCTCCTGGACCCCGCCTCTTCACTGATTGCTACTTGGTCCTCTGTCTCCCTGCTCCATGTGCTTTATTAAACCTCGTCTTAAAATTGCGAGAGAGAGAGAGAGAGAGAGAGAGAGAGAGAGAGAGAGAGAGAGAGAGAGAGAGAGAGAGAGAGAGAGAGAGAGAGAGAGAGCGAGCACACAATATTACAAACCCAACACTGCCTCACATCAAACAACAATACTGCAATACTCAACACTACAAGAGCCGTGGTCTTGGTAAGTTTATTCAGGTATACAAAAATACAGTTACATAGATTATCATACATTGCAGCATATGTGTAGAGAACCTGGGATAACCCAAAAAAGTCAGACAGTGACACCACCACAACACAAAGTAACAGCACTCAACACTACAAGAGCCGTGGTCTTGATACACCACCACAAGGAAAGTTACACTAAGCAGAAGAGTGTTATGCGGGCAGTCAGTCCCCTAGGGACTGAAGGCCCAAACACACTTCCTTCCAGCCTCGGCAAGGCCAGACTACGTCTGTCTCGGGATTGCTGGACAGAGGATGGAGCCTACAGTACTCCCATGATGAATGGCCTTCACAGGTTTAACGCTTTACATTTTAATATAATTATAATAATGACGCTGGACAACGCATTCATCTTTTTACTGTATAAATTTGACATGACCTCACGATGTTTCGTTCGTGAGGACAGAAAACTCTTGGTGAATGAAACGTATCTTAATGAACATTCAATGTAGAGAAAACTGTAGTAGGCTTACTGGCCCATGTCAGGTCGAAAATAGCAGATCATCACGACTTGCGGTCTGGTTTAATTATTCATTCCTAATTTGTTATGAATTAGTGGCTAATTACTCACATACTGTAATTAGGTTCTGAGGTTCACCCCGTTTATTTTTTCACTGTCTACACTTTGGCAGGCTAAAGACAATAAGAACATAAGAACATAAGAACGAAGGAACACTGCAGAAGGCCTACTGGCCCATGCAAGGCAGGTCCAAGTCTCCTACCGGCTTAAGCCAATGCACCCAACCTAGTCAGGTCAGGTCACATTGACTTAAGGGAGGAACACGGCAACCGACCTGGTAGCACAAGCTATCAGGTCTAACTCACACCCACCCACATCTACTCATGTATTTATTCAACCTATTTTTAAAGCTACACAACGTTCTGGCCTCTATAACGGTATTTGGGAGTTTGTTCCACTCATCCACAACTCTATTACCAAACCAGTACTTTCCTATATCCTTCCTGAATCTGAATTTTTCCAACTTAAAACCATTGCTGCGAGTCCTGTCTAGGCTAGATATTTTTAGCACACTATTTTACATCCCCTTTATTATTCCTGTCTTCCATTTATACACCTCAATCATATCCCCCCTAATTCTACGTCTTTCTAGAGAGTGCAGTTTCAGGGCCCTTAGTCTATCCTCATAGGGAAGGTTTCTGATACATGGGATCAACTTTGTCATCCTCCTTTGTACATTTTCCAGAGAATTTATATCCATTCTGTAATAAGGTGACCAAAACTGTGCAGCATAATCTAAATGAGGCCTAACCAAGGATGTATAGAGTTGAAGAACAACCTGAGGACTCCTATTATTTATGCTTCTTGATATGAAGCCAAGGATTCTATTAGCTTTATTGCGAACACTTATGCACTGTTGTCTTGGTTTCAGATTACTGCTAACCAGAACTCCTAAATCTTTTTCGCAATCCGTAATATTAAGATCTACATTATAAAAGAACACCTGGAGTTGCTTCTTGGTCTGGGACCGGGCCGCGGAGGCCCGGTCCCAGACCAGGCCTCTTGGTTGCTAGCCAGAAGGCTTTCCATGAAGCTGTTAGTGTCGGCTGCCCGCACTCCAACGTATGCACCACAACTCAGCTAATCAGGAACTGTTTTTGAGGAATCTATAGTGACCTCGTGAAGACAATGAACCTACATTGTTACTACTACTAAAATTACCGAAGTAGTTACGTATTATTTGGCATTATATTGTATTTTATATGTTTATTCTTTGTAGTATTATCTTCATCTTGCCAGTGTGGTGGCAGCAGCGTGGTTTGGCGACACAAAATATGGTAAGAACGTAAGAAATTAGGAACACCGCAGCAGGCCTATCGGCGTTGCCAGTTGTAAGCTCCTAGTTTTTCTTTTGGGTAGATGTGTCACACATGTGCAACACTTGGGTATCTTTATTGTCGAAACGTTTTGCCTGCTCTGCAGGCTTCTTCAGTCAAATACAGAGGCCTGTGGTAAAAAAAAAAAATCGAAAATTTATCGCCATCTCGATACCGTCTGTTAATAGTATTACATTCATGGGGAGCGCTAAACCCGAAGGGGGATCATACAGCATCTGGGGGAATGAGGCATTCAGGTTCGATGCAAGGGGAGGGAAGGTCCAATTCCTTGGATCAAGAGCCCCTCATAGGCATCAAGGAAACTCCCTTGAGACTGAGGGACTGACCACTTCAAAACTACGCCTTCAAGGGTGATGGACTGATTACATCGTCTCTACATCTCTTACTGCTTCTGATGCTTCCTCTATACTCGACTGAAGAAGCATACTGTGTAGGCGAAACGTTTCGGAATAAAGACGCCTAACTGTTGCACATGTATCTTCCTTATCAACTTGTCTTTATGTTATACCATTATCATATTCACAGAATTTCATGCAGTGTGTGTGCACAGCGCAGGGCTTTCATATGAGGCCAGGGTTGAGGTCGCCGGTGTGGGTGGGTTGAGGGAAAGTACAACTGGTGGAGTGAGTGAGCAGCGGTGAAGGAGCAATATTTTAAGAGAAGGGTGTAGTATAAATATTGTGAGGAGTATATCGTGATCACTGGAGGGGGGATGTATGACGGTGAAGAGAACATTGTGAGGAGTATATCGTGAATACTGGAGGGGGGTGGGTGTATTACGGTGTAGAGAGCATTATGAAGGGTTATATATTATGTCGTATCTTGGCGGCTGGCATACTCCATTTGTGCTTTAAAAAGTATGGCTAGGCTTTTATTGCTTGTGTCGTATATTTACTGATAGGTGAGTGATCAGCACGACTGCTTGTTATCAAAAATGATGTCTTACTTTCAGTGTTTCCTTCATGTTACTGACGTAAATTCATTATATGTAGTACTGCACAACTGTACGTCTGGGTTACCTAATGTATAGTTAAGTTATTTATACTAATCGTCCAGTGTGGTAATGGCTGTGGCGAGTGAATGGTGTGGGTGGAGAGCCAGGATTTACCTAGAGGTGTGTGGGGGGGGGGTTTACGTGCAGACGGCCTTCAGGGTGTGGCTGCACCTCTGCAAGTGGTGGTGGTGTTCTCATTCACCTTACTCAGTGCCTCCCACATAAGTCCCTTGGCCACGCTCACGCAACACCTCCTTCACCCCAACACCAACACAACAAAACCACCTTCCTGCATTACATCTATTTTACAACGACGTCGAATTTCATGACTATCAGAGTCGGAGTGTACCCAACCCAACATCCTGCCTGTAAAATTATATCCCTGTGATATTCCCCGTGACCGGTTTCCAAATTTTTTCATCCCTATCCTTGCAGCCCGGCCTCAGGGTTCTTAATTTGGTCAACCAGACTTAGTACTATCCTTAGTACTAGGTATTACCCAACACGGTAGTTCTCACTATTATATTCCCAACAAATGTTTTACACTCACAGTACTTCCCAGTTTCTCTGTATTCACAGTGGCAACTTTCTAGAAAATAAACTAGGCGTCCTAGTTACTAAGAATTATCTAGCAAACCCCATGACCCAGTTCAAAAACAAGGAACACTCAAGTTATAACGTTATATATCTTGATGTTCCAGAGAGCATGACCCCCACGGCCCGGTATCAGACCAGGCTTTTTAAAGTAGAAAGTAATTAATACAGGAATAAAAAAATTTAACCAATTAAATCAGACAATAATAATAATAGAGTAACATACGAGGGTTGCTACATGGCATGACTGGTTAGTGTGAGAGGCCCTCGGAACGGTCCAAGTTGAAAGCTAAACTCGACGGGGTCATGCAGCGCCTGGGGGAATATGAGGCAATCAGGTTCGATATAAAGGACAGGTCAAATTCCTTGGAACAAGAGCCCCTCACGTGCGTCAAGGAACCTTTCTTGAGTAAGAAGGGAGACATGTGTTTTGCAGGTCTTTAAGGGAGGTCTTTCAAGGTCTTCAGAGGTATAAGAAGAGGGAGCCAGATTATTATTTTTATAAGAGCGTAGCGAGACTGGGGAAAGATGTAGCGTTAAGCGAGGCTTCGCAAGATGTGCTGATGCCAGTGAGTGTAAATACTGTGGTGACCTTGAAACTAAATTGCATTACCAGTAGTGTTGACGACAGGCTCTCCACTACTGCTCTCACTAATATAGCTCACACACCAAGCAAAATACCAAACATACGTGGCTTACAATATGTGGTGTTACTGTGTTTTGTGTGTGTATATAATAATAATAATATATATATAATATTATATAATATATATATATATATATATATATATATATATATATATATATATATATATATATATATATATATATAATTATATATATATATACATATATATATTATATATATATTATATTATATATATATATATACATAATAATATATATATATATATATATATATATATATATATATATATATATATATATATATATATATATATTATATATATATATATATGTCGTGCCGAATATGTAAAACTGGTCAATTAGCAAGAACTCATTTAAAATTAAGTCCTTTCTAAAATTTTCTCTTATACATTTAAAGATATATTTTTTTCATTAATGTTAATGTAAAAATTTATAATTTTGCATCAAAAGTATATTAGAAAACTTACCTAACCTTATTATAACAAGAACAATTTATTTTAGCCTAACTCAACTAAATATATTTTAGATACGTTTACAATAATTTAATACTAAACAAACACAGTGAAATATATTTTTTTTCGTTAGGTTCAGAATGATTTTGGCGAAATTATTGCATACACAAATTTTCACTTGTCCTATATAGCAAGATGAGCCTTGCTATTTAAGCCAAGATCGCACGTTCTGCCTATTCGGCACGACATTATATATATATATATATATATATATATATATATATATATATATATATATATATATATATATATATATAATTTCTCATTTTTAATAAGTTGTCCAATGTTTGCTTTAAGCAGACTCAACATATCTCTAATTGTTTTTCATAGTATATACATGCAAGAAACCTTTCGAATTTATCTTCAATTCCTCAGGCATTGTAATTTCAGTCTCGTGTAGCTTTTATCTCTGTTTTTAAGCCTCTTTTCAGATGAACGTACAGGTTCACTGATACGCCAATGAATTCCTCTCTTCTTTAAAATATATTATAGTTTTTTAATCATCCATTTGGAATCAGTTTTGTTGGATCTATTATCGCCATGGGGAATGCATATATATTTGTAAGAGCTTTGATGTAATCATTGGTCAATCTGTACATTTTACACAATCCAAGCGTTCCTCGACTCCATCATGATATACCAGGCAAAAATCTGAGACTTCCTGCAGTATCCTTATTATCGAACTTCCACGTCATTTTAGAAGTTTTGTGCTGAACTTTTAGGTAACCTCATTTGTGCTGAACTCTTAAGTAACCTCTAATTTACGAGGGTCGCCTTGATTGTCAATACTAGTCAAGCAAATTATTAACTGTAGTTGGTTGTTCACAGTTACTGCTGTAACTGTGAACAACCAACTACAGTTAAAAATCTGGGAAGTCGTTAGGCTCTAGCTTTCCTGACACCGAGTTCCAATCAACTTGGCTAAAATTAAAATTCACCAAGATTACTACAGTTTCGTGCCTTTGAGCCTTAACGATTTCACTCCAGATTAATTCTAGGTTCAGGGGTCTGTATAACACCTAAAATCAACTTTTCATATCCTAGAAATTCCACCCAGACAGATTTTGCGTCTGTTCTTTTATATGTTTTTATGCAACAGTTCAAGCTTTCTCAGAGATATAGTGCCACCCCCATCCTGTTATCTCTTATCATAGTGGAATTTAAACCCCCTGAATGTGGTACTCGGCGGCTCATCTCGACTTTTCAAATTAAACAGATTCATTTATTGCAACACGCAACTAATTTCAACTTGTGTCTTGTTTCTATACAACTGTTACACCTTTGAAATTTCGAGAGTTCCTTTGTTGTGTCTAATACATGCTAAGAATATTCTTTATATCTTATTCAGCTTAGCGTTTCCACTACGTCTGTCATTATCAGTCTAAATACTTTATACTCTTGATAACACCTGTTGCCAAAATCCACAGTACAACAATCTTTTCTAATTCCTCAACTATAACTCTAATTATTCTTTGTGAATTTAAAACCCCCTCAAATGAAGTAGCTAACACTACATATAAGTTATTATTGCCAAAGAAGATATCTGTTTTCAACAAATAGCACTGTAAATTCCCTGCAATACATATCTAGCCAGCAGTTAATACCAATTGCCCTAAACAACCAATCCCTCCGTGGCAGAACGATGCATATAACTGGAATCCCTCCCTTCGTTTTAATTATATCTATAGCTGTCCTATATTTGGTAAGCAGGTTCTCACTCTAATGATTCCCGTCATTCATTACCTTCAGCACTGAGGCAGATAACAGGGTTTTTCTCATTACCAGTCATGCTGTTTAAGCTGCTAACTCTATCCATCCCAGACGAAGGAACACATTGCCCGTCCCTATCCCTGTTACAAACAGTCCTTCCACAAATTTAATGTGGGAGTCGCCTTCTGTCAGAAAAATTTTTACCTTCACTATCGGCTCTCGTGTTCTTAACGACCGAACCACATTCGTCCAGCAACACAGCGAAGGAGTTAGTATTAGCAACAGCTGTTTCTTGCACATTTTTAAAAAATGGTGATAATCATAAACATATTTTTTCAAGGAGTGGACCGGTAAGCCAGCCGAAGGCCTCGGTCAGATGACCAAAAGCTCCACCGTTGGGTCATCATATGACTAAGACCCGCATCAGGAAATACTTATCCTGTTTCCTGGCAAACCTGACCTAACTTAGTCTTGTACCTTCATCTTCATCTTTAATCCTTTCTTGCCCACTAATTTGCATTCGTTGCAGCTGGTATCGCTGAAATCCTCTCCCTTGTTTCGGGGATAACTCTTGTTCTCCATTCTGAGAAGTTGTATCTCCTTAGCTTCCTCCAGCTCTGCCTTCACTTGAAGGTACAACTCCTCAAAACTTAGAAAAGACATTTTTTACGCTTCAATAGCAAACACACACGCATTCAATTATCATCAGCTTCAAGGAAACGTGAATTTCAAAATTCTAAGAGACCATGAGACGCTAAGACAAATATACATAAACAGAGAAACAAAAATGTTTACGGTTGGTGTGCTGGGATGAGGATGGTGTGTGTTTACATGAGTGTCAGGCCGTGACGACCAGGGACCTCGCACCCACCAAGACACAATTAACCCAGTATAAATACATCTGCCCTGACTAATGCTTATCTTGTGAGTCAGCAGTGATTTAGACCTACTCTAGCTACTGGTGAAGCGATTTATCAGCTTTTATTTTTGTTAAACAAAATTGTATGCGCCCGGAATGTGTGATTGCGCTATTCTACTTAATCGCATTGAGAAAACAGAAGCTAGCTATGTGTCTCTGTCATGCTCCACCACACACGATGTTTCATACATGAAGTAATGAAGTCTGTCAGCCTGAGCTGGGGACTTCAGTAAGGTGGTGAGAATATCGTCAAGTGGTAATAAAGACGCTGGGGAAGAGAATCCTTTTAATACAACCTTTCGCCTAAGGCGGGGCTCTATCAAGTACACAGTACTTAATAAAGCCCAGCCATAAGCTAAAAGTTGCATTAAAAAGATTCTTTGCTTGCAATGTCTTTATTACCACTTGGCGTCTTTTGCCAGTGTCTACCTTCATATTGTCAGTATTAAAGTACGAGTTCAGTATCTAAAGCAGCTTTAAAGGTTTCCTTCCAGCAAGACTGGATGAAGCTACTATTACGTAGGAATGACTTATACCACATTAAGGAAAGGTTTCAGCTCCATAACGTCTCTCTCTTGTAATCAGCAAACGAAGGAGTGAGCCTCTGCCATTCCATGTGGGTTTACCTGTAGGTTACCTGTAATGGATTACGAAGGTCACTGCAGTTATGGCCTGGTTCCAGACCAGAAGTCTTAGTATTTTTACACTTACTGAGATATCCCTTAGTGTATTTATTGCACCTCTGCCTCTTACTGGGGATATTTTACACCATTTGCCTAACCCTTTCACATCAATTTCAGGTCTGCTGGATAAATTGTTTCGTATTTCATTCCAGTTTTTATTTCCACAATTTTCCCATAGCAGAGTAACTGAAATTTGTCCTCATTGAACATTATATTGCTTACGATAGCAACTTCATACGAAAAAATAAATGAACCCCAGATATTCATGACGGTTAGTCTTACAAACAGCACCCATCACTCATCTCTATTGTCTTCTTGCTTACTAGAGGGGCTTGTGAATACAAAACACTACCTTGAGATTATAAAAATAACTAAAACCGGATGTTTTGTCCTTTCTCTGGACCATTATCATCACTAGATTTTTTTCGAAATGACATCACTTTCTTGTTCCATGCGCGAAACAGAGGCATCCTCCTATACGTATCCTATTATCCCAGCCCCCCATCCTTTACCTCAACCCAGGCAAGAGGCCTATTAGTAGTTTAACCTCAAGAGGCAGAGGAGCTGTAGCTAAATTCCCATCAACTTAAGCATGTAAGAATTCTGAACAAAAGGCTCCCTTACCTTCGTGTGTTAGAGTGATTAGTTAATGGTTCATGTCGTACCGGAACGTCGTCAAAAGTTTCTGTCTTCTATGTGTAGGTTATCTTGTTCCAGTCACAGTATTGTGCCTTTGTGTTCAGAATTCTTACAGACTTAAGGTGATGGAAATTTAGCTACATCTCCTCTGTCTCTTGAGGTTTAACTACTAATAGGCCTCTTGCGTGGGTTGAGGTAAAGCGGGGCTGGGAAAATGGGATATAAGAACATAAGAACATAAGAACGAAGGAACACTGCAGAAGGCCTACTGGCCCATGCGAGGCAGGTCCAAGTCCCTACCGGCTTAAGCCAATGCACCCAACCTAGTCAGGTCAGGTCACATTGACTTAAGGGAGGAACACGGCAACCGACCTGTTAGCACAAGCTATCAGGTCCAACTCACACCCACCCACATCTACTCATGTATTTATCCAACCTATTTTTAAAGCTACACAACGTTCTGGCCTCTATAACGGTACTTGGGAGTTTGTTCCACTCATCCACAACTCTATTACCAAACCAGTACTTTCCTATATCCCTCCTGAATCTGAATTTTTCCAACTTAAAACCATTGCTGCGAGTCCTGTCTAGGCTAGATATTTTCAGCACACTATTTACATCCCCTTTATTTATTCCTGTCTTCCACTTATAAACCTCAATCATATCCCCCCTAATTCTACGTCTTTCTAGAGAGTGCAGTTTCAGGGCCCTTAGTCTATCCTCATAGGGAAGGTTTCTGATACATGGGATCATCTTTGTCATCCTCCTTTGTACATTTTCCAGAGAATTTATATCCATTCTGTAATACGGTGACCAAAACTGTGCAGCATAATCTAAATGAGGCCTAACCAAGGATGTATAGAGTTGAAGAACAACCTGAGGACTCCTATTATTTATGCTTCTTGATATGAAGCCAAGGATTCTATTAGCTTTATTGCGAACACTTATGCACTGTTGTCTTGGTTTCAGATTACTGCTAACCAGAACTCCTAAATCTTTTTCGCAATCCGTAATATTAAGATCTACATTATTTAGTTTTATATGTGGCATGGTTATTGTCCTGTCCAACATTTAGAACTTTGCATTTGTCTATATTAAACTGCATCTGCCACTTCTCCGACCACTGCATCAGTCTATTCAAATCCTCCTGGAGTGCTCGAATGTCCTCGTCAGAATGAATTCGACGGCCTATTTTGGTGTCATCGGCAAACTTGCCGATGTCGCTCTTTATGCCCTCATCTATGTCGTTTATGTAGACTGTGAACAGCAGGGGGCCCAACACTGACCCCTGTGGAACACCGCTCGTGACGCTTCCCCACTCTGATTTCTCCCCATTTATGCAAACTCTCTGCTGCCTATTTGTCAACCATGCCTCTATCCAGGAAAAAATTTCTCCTCCTATTCCATGTGCTTTAATTTTCCTCAATAGTCTCTGATGTGGGACCCTGTCAAAAGCCTTACTGAAGTCCATATACACAATATCATATTCATTACCATGATCTACCTCCTCAAATACCTTAGTGAAAAAAGTTAATAAATTCGTAAGGCAGGAACGCCCCTTTGTAAAACCATGCTGAGATTCGTTGATTAATTTATGCTTTTCAAGGTGGCTACGAACTGCCTCGGCAATTATTGATTCCATAAATTTTCCCACTATGGAGGTTAGGCTTATTGGTCTATAGTTCGAAGCTAAGGACCTGTCACCTGTTTTGAAAATAGGTATCACATTTGCCATTTTCCACTTATCTGGCACCATGCCAGTTTGTAGTGATATGTTGAAAAGATTAGCCAAAGGTGTGCTAAGCTCCTCTTTACATTCCTTTAGAACCCTTGCATACAGTTCATCAGGGCCTGGGGATTTGTTAGGTTTTAATTTATCTATTTGCCTAAGGACCATGTCACTTGTGACCCTAATAGTGCACAGTTTATTATCGTCCTGTTCTACATAATTTATCATTACTGGAATATCGCTGGTATCCTCCTGTGTAAAAACTGAGAGGAAGTATGTGTTAAAAATCTACACATTTCCTTATCACTGTCAGTGAGCTGACCCGAGGAACTTTTGAGTGGGCCTATCTTGTCCCTGATCTTACTTCTGTATACCTGAAAGAATCCTTTTGGGTTAGTCTTCGATTCTCTTGCAACTTTAACCTCATAATCTCTATTTGCTTTTCTAATTCCCTTTTTTATTTCTCTCTTTAACTGAATATATCGATTTCTTAATTGCCCCTCTCCTCTTTTGATTTGGCTATATATGCCTCTCTTTTGACCAATCAGATATTTTAATCTATTGTTCATCCATTTAGGATCATTTTTGTTTGATCTGATTTCCCTATTTGGAACATAATTTGACTGAGCAGCTAGAACTATGCCCTGGAAAGCATCATATCGGCAACCATCACCACCTACCTGACCCCTAGTCAGGTCAAAGTGATGTCTTCAAAAAATTCTAGTAATGATAATGGTTCAGAAAGAGGACGAAACATCCTGTTTGAATTATCTTTTTTTAATCTCAAGGCAATGTTTTGTACGAATTCTGTTCATAAAAATTCACTATGTCAGTGTCTGAGCCAGCTTCGTCAGTAGCTATTGGGTAATGCCCTTTATGGCTGGTGGGAGGCTGTTGAACAGTCTTGGGCCCCGGACACTTATTGTATTTTCTCTGTACGTGAAAACAAGAAACTTGGCAGACTTCCTAAAAAAAAGGGGGGAGAGGGGCGATGAGTACACTCGATAAGAATAAGAGGTCCTCGACTTTTCAATGTCCTTCCTTCATGCATAAGATAAATTGCCAACAAACCTCCAGTTGCCTTCAAGAGGAACTTTATAAATTCACCAAATCAGTTCCTGATCAGCCGGGCTGTGATGCATAGGCTGGACGGTGAGTGGTCAGCACCAACAGCCCGGTCGATTTGGCCAACAACCAGGAGGTCGGTCTGGTCTGAGACCGGGGAGCCCTCATAATCGTCGAGAGATAAATAAAAGGAAAGGTAAACAGGGAAACACTTGACTTATTAAAATAATCTATGCAACATATAATGTCTACAGGCCTACTGACCCATGCGAAGCAGGTCCATGCCACCCCCCGGCCTAGAACAATGACCACCTAGTCAGGTACTTCCACTTAAGAAAGGAGCACGGCACCAGACCTGGTTATTAACAACACTGCGACTAGCCAAGGACTCGAACCCATGCTGCTTTGGCCTGCCTCATGGTGGGCGAAAACTCATGACGCCTTAATCCACTGGACCATACAATCCTTAAGAGTAGCGCATCCAGCGGAACTGATGTTGTACTCGCTACCCAATGACATAACGATGGTGTGGATGACTCTAGGCTAATTTCATTCTAGTCCCTGTTTGGTGTACTAGTACAACGAGCAGTATTTTATATTATTGTGTCCACGAACGAGTGGTATTGATCAATAACAATGCGCAGTGTTGTTATTGATCAATACCACTCGTTCGTGGGCACAATAATATATATGGTTATATATTAAATATGAAATGGTTACCAACAATAAATGGGTTTACAAGTTTTTTTTTGTAAACCCTTATCATATATATATATATATATAAAATATATATATATATATATATATATATATATATATATATATATATATATATATATATTATATATTATATATATATTTAAATTCATTAAATTTAATAACTTACAAGAAAAAGAAACACAATTTGTTTATACCGACCTATTTATAAAATGAATAGGTATTATGTTCACTGCAGAATTAAAGTTCTCAATGAAAGATGGCTAAAAATACTTTCCCAGTTATCGATGGCTTAATATTTACAGTTAATCGAAGACGTGTTTACAGTTCGTTGGATAAAAGATCAATATTGGACGCAACCGATGTTACTCAAAACTGGGAAAAATTTTCTATATTTAACTTAATTCCATATTCATGTGTGCGTGTTGCCGTATATATGGAGATTTTCTCATGGAGATGAGTGGTTGCATAATGAGTAAGATATTTCCAGGCTCTTGTGCCAACCTCAATATATTATTTTTGCATCTGAATCTAGAAACTAATACACTCAACATAATGAGATTTTGTGCTTAATGTGAAATCAGTCAAAATATCTTCTAAGTTATTCCATCTCAAATAAAACGGTCATGAAGCCACTGCTGCAGAGACAAGGAAAGTATTATGAACCCAGTCTGTTTCTAATGGAGAGTTAAAGCATTTCCTAATTGTGGTACACAGATCGGAAAGTTATATGGTCAAAATTTCAACGTTTCCTTAATAACAAAAATCACTAAGAATTCGAGAGTTATTAAAAACTCAGTCAGCATGTTAAATAGTTTCGAGTCTTTCTACTCCCGGAGCCCGGCCATGGTCCAGGCTTGTATTAGTAAGGGGTTCTTGATGTTCTTAAAGGATTCTTGCTCCAAGGAATTGGAGCTATTCCCACTCTTCCTTGGATCGAACATGACTGGCTTCCATTCCCGAAGTGCTATATGATCCTTACGAATTTAGTACTTCCCCATGAATATAATTATTAAAGGTTTATTGGAGAGGGGAGGTTGGAAAACACTGGTGCATTCAGCAACATCAGTGCGTGCCGCTAGCACCAACAGTCTGACGAACCAGGTCGTCCCTCAGGCCGTGAGATCGATGATCACATCAACCAACAACGGGTCGGCCGACCTTAATGAAGCTAAATTCTTTAGTTACATTACGCCATGCGTTTTATAGATTTTACCATGCAGTACTAGTGTCAATATTAATTCAAATTTAGCGTTAAATTAAAATTTTTAACCGCTTCAAGACAACCATCTGTTTACCCGTATCAACATAGCACATGTTTATGTAATATTAATGTATCCTGTGTTAAACACTTTGAATATAATCTATATTTACTAATTCAAATAGAGCCTACATTAACAAGGTCTGAAAATTTGTGTTTAACAAGGGCAATAAACTTATGCTTGGTAGGACACAAGCAAATAATGAGACTTTTATTACGGCTGTTTCGCTCCCTAGGACCTTC